>OY728141.1:200991899-201073904 GCA_963277665.1 Viscum album | reverse complement strand
AAGGGAGGGGCTGTAGGGGGAGTGGGGAAGGGTGTCCAGGGGGGGTGTACAGGGGCTGTCCAGGGGGTTTCCAAGGGGTGTCCAATGTAACTAGACATTCCTTTCTAGCGGATCTAAATCTGGAAAGAATGATCCCCTACCTCACTATAAGCATTCACCTTGAAAAAAAATCCTGAGAATAAATTTCTATCCATAGTCCCATATCAATCTACTGATATTTAATCTAATAATTTGAAATGGTCAAGGGTGTGTACTGCACTAGATCATCAAAATGATTGGTACACTCCATCACTGATCATCCACCTTTGGAAAGATAAATATACTACCATGATATGGAATAAACTAGGTCCTTATTACACTTATTCTCTTTTAAAATGATCTTGAAATATTTCAACATATCTCTATAGTAATCCTAGTTTGAACCACTAAGTCCCAACATCTTCGATTAGAACCTTCTAATAAGAACGAAACACATTTTACTCTGATAGCCTCAGGATTGTCACCAAATTCAAAAACTATCACTTTCTTCTCAAGACACTCCTCTTATTCATAGGTTTCAATATTACCTTAGAAGGCGTGATAAATTTTCTGGAGAAACTCCAATGCATTGTCCTTTGCAAGAACTGGTTCCGATTCCCTAACCATAGCAGGACATAAACATGCTCTCTGTCCAAAATCTTTAATAGACCAAACCATAACATACACTAATATATGATCAATGGTTGAGGTAGATCACTCTATGTCATCTTCCCATAGATTCACAACAAGTCTCATGGGTTTCTGGGGAGGGGGGAAGTCCAGGAGGGGGTCTGTATAAGAGGGGGTTCAGTGGGGGTGTACAGTGTCCAAGGGGGTCCAATGGGGGGTGTTCGGGGGGGGGGGGGGGGGGGGGTCCAGGGTTTCCAGGGAGGGGGCTATACAGGAGGGGGAGGGCGGTGTCTATGAGGGGGTTGTATAGGGGGTCCAGTTGGGGGTCCAGTGGGGGTGTCCAGGGTCTTAGGAGTCCAGGGGGTTCAGGGGGCGTCCACGTAGAGGGGGCTGCAGGTTATAGAGGTCTGTCTAAGGGGGAAGGGAGGGGCTAGGGCTGCAGGTTGTGTGTGTGTGTGTGTTGGGGGTGGGGGGATGTAGGTTTAGTGGGGTGATGTAGTTGGGGGTCTGTCCGAGGGGTGCTTGAGGTCTGGGGGGCCTGGAAGGGGGTCTGTCAAGGGGGGAGGGGTGTTGTAGGTCCATGGGGGGGGATTTAGGTCTAGGGGGGTTGCGGGTCCAGGGGGTTGTAGGGGGGATGGGCTGTAGGTTTAGGGGGGGTCTGTCCCGGGAGGAAGGGAGGGGCTGCATGTCCAATGTGGGTTGTAGCTAGGGGGGTCTGTCCAGGGGGTGTTGTAGGTCCAGTGGGGGGCTACAGTGGGGGTCTGTCCAAGAGGGGTTGCGGGTCCAGGGGGTCTATCCAGGGGGAAGGTAGGGGATGGAGGGGTTCTATCTAGGGGGGAAGGGAGGTGTTGTATGTCTAATGGGTGGTTGTAGGGGGGAATAGACGGGCTGCAAGAGGGTTGTGGCTATGGTGGGGGGAAGGGAGGGGCTATAGGTCCAATGGGGGTGTCCAGTGGGTGGCTACAGGGGGTGGGGGTTATCTCACTATACCCACATTTTGTTGAGCAGTGGATATTTTTCTGTGAAAAGACTATGTATACCCATGGTTTACCAAACGGTGGGTATATAGTTTGGGATGTAAAAATTTATACCTATGGTTATGTAAACCATGGGTATATAGGTATACCTACGGTTTACTAGAACCGTGGGTAATATGAAATTTCGGTGGGTTATACCCATGGTTTCTACAACACCGTCGGTATAGGGGTAGACCGATGCCTCATGATCCCACAGTTCATGAAACCCTGGGTATACCCTATACCCACGGTTTCATGGGCTATACCCATGGTTTGAAACCAAGGGTATAGGGAAATTTTCTAGTAGTGATAGAAATGGGGATTTAAATAAAAAAGTTAAGAAAACATAATGGTACCAAATTAATAAGTAATACATTTTAAAGTTATTTGAGAATGAATGGTATCACACATCAGTATAGTTCTCCCAATACCTTATAATAAACTAGAATAGAAAAAATAAAAAATAAAAGATTATTGGAAATAGGAAGATGTATGTTAATAGAATAAAAACATTCAATGTTCTACTATTGAGAAACTATTATTACTGATGTACATATTTGTGATAGATTTTTTTAGAATGGACTCTGACATGACTTAATGTGAGATTTATTATAACAAAAAACATTCATTTAATTGCTTAATGTTTTTAGAAGTCCATGTTTACATAAAATAAAAATTCAGATCTAGTAATGTCTGATGAAAAAGGATAGGAAGGAAATTTTATGGGTTATTCACATAATGGAATAAGTTACAAATGTTGGAACAAATGATTAGCAAAATTTTCTGGAATCATGTGGTGTGAAATTTATTGAGAATCCAACGTATTTAACAAATTTTCTAGGAACTTTGAGGAAGAAAAACTAAATGTTTCCAAATAAATGAAAATGAGCAATGTAATGTGCATGAAGATTCAGATGAATAGTTTTATAAGGAAGGTAAAGATAATAGAGGATGTCTAAAGTTATTTAATTTACAAATCATGTTGAGACTAAAAATATTCTTGGAATAGTAAGGCTATAGTTAAGTCTAGAAGGTAGATGAGATTTGAAAATCAAACTTCACTCATTTCAAAAGTTGAACCAGAATCAATTTTAGATGTGATTCTACAAAAACAATGGGGGTGAATGAAATTAATGAAGAGTACATTAAATTGGGGAAAATTAAACATGAGAAATTGTTCCATATCTAAAAGGTAAAAATGTTATAATAAAATGGGTTTACATAAACAAGTTTAATGAACCTGGAGATGTTTCAGGAAATAATGAAAGGCTGGTTTTTAAAGGAAATGAATAGGTGGAAGGTGTGGATTTTGATTGAAACATTTTCCTTAGTTTCATGTTTAGAAACTATTTAAATGTTTCTAGTAGTTGTTTTTCACCAGACTTACAAAGTATATAATATGGATGTAATGCTTGAATTTATCAATTGAGAATTTGAAGACGAAGTTAACATTGAACAACCTTATGGGTTTTCTTCTTGATGAGGATGGAAACAGTCTATATATTGAAGAAATATTTTTGTAGGATGAAACAAGCTCCATGTAAATTTTTTCTAGTAGTTACAATTGTTTTATAATTTGGAATTTTTATAAAGGAAATGTTGATAGAAACTTATATGTCAAAGATGATGACATTAGAACACTAATTGTAATTATTTGTTTTGATTTTATATTTCGGGCAGGATAAAAATATATTTTTAAAGATTTTTTTAATAAATTAATATGAAATTTGAGATGTTAGTGTTGTGAGAATTAACATTCTTCCTTATATTAAAAGTTTAACAAAAATAAAAATACATTTTCCTGTCATAATAAAGGTTTGTCAGGGAATTGTTATAAAAGTTTGTAATGAAAAAATACAAATAATTTTATGCTCCTATCTTAATGGGTATGAATTTGAGTAAATATGATTCTGGAAAAAATTATAATCACTACTGGGAAACTGGGTTTTCCCAACAATTTCATACGAACGATTCTACAAAATCATTGGTATAGGGGTCCTTTACTTATGGTATATTCAAACCATTGGTAAAGGATGAGTTTGTGAAATATTTCTCAATGGTTTGAAGAAACCATTGGGAAATACAAAAATTATTTTCCTTTTACCAACGGTTTGTACAAACCGTTGGTAAAGTCGTTGACTTAGGAAGGCTTTCCAAATGGTTTTTCTAAACTATTGGTAAAGATTACATTTCCCAATGGTTTTAAAATATCATTGGGAATGTTTTCCCTAAATTTCCAGCACTCCCGATCTCTCATCCACGTGATTGAACTGCTAAAGACGAGACCTACTAGATATCCTAATCAGAAAATTTACACAAGATCAATCTTCAATCACAAATTTGTATTGTTATACACTTAAAATCTATAATTAGTACCTTATGTTTAATGTTTTGCATCTTTTTTTTGTTTTTTGTTTTTATTTGGATAAGGTTCGTGCTATATGATGCCCAACATTTTCAATTTGATTTGTTTTTTGTTTTTTTTTCGTGCAGTAGTACCTCATGTTTTTTTGTTTTCTATTTTGTTTTTGTTTCAATTTCAATTACCATTTGATTTGTTTCTATTATTCTGTCATGTGCGAAACAATTTATTTGAAGTGCGGTGGTGCATGTGGGTGGTGGGGAGGGGGAGGGGGTGTGCTGGTGGGCGTGTTTAGGTGGGAGGGGGTGCAATGAGTGGAGGGGGATGTACAGGTGGGGTGTGTTCTGGGGGGGGGTGTATGTTGGGGGTGATGAGGGGGGTTGTACAGGTGGGGGTGGTGGTGGGTTGTGCAGGTGGGTGTTGGGGGAGGGGGGCTTTTCATGTGGGGGTGCATGTGGAGGGGTGGCGATGTGAAAGTGGGTGGGGTAGGGGAGTGTGTAGGTTGGGGGGTGGTTTGTGCAGGGGTAAAGGGTTTGTTTTATGTTTTTTTAGTGGGATAAAGGGTTTATTTTATGTTAGTTTTATGTTTGTTTTATTTTTTTAGTGGGGTTTTATGTATTATGTTTAGTGGGGGTTTATGTTTTTTTAGTGAAATGGCTGATGCATGATAGTTTGGATTTTTGAATGAATAAAAATATTTTAAATGAAAATACCCTAAGGGAGGGATGAAGGAGGGGTAGGGGGGATGTCGAGGTGTGGGGGGCTATCTAGGTGGGGGGTGGGTTGTCCTGGGGGTAGGGGGATGCACAAGGGGTTGGGGCTCTAGGGGTGTCGGGGAGGGGGTATGGGCTACCCCAAGGAGGGTTGTGGCTGTCCAGGGAGGGGGTGGGTTATCCAGGGAAGGGTGGGTTGTCCAAGGGTGTTGTGGGTGGCCTATCCAAGTGGGGGAGGGGGTGTGTGCTGTCAAGGGGTTAGGGCTATCCACGGGGGTGGGGGTGGGTTGTCCGGGTGGGGGAAGGGGTGTTGGTTGTCTAGGGAGGTGGGGGTGGTGTGTGGGTTGTCAAGGTGGTGTGGGCTGTCAAGGGGGGGTGGGTTGTCCATGGGGGGTGGGGCTGGGCAAGTCCAGGTGGGGGAGAGGGTGGTTGGTGTCCAAGGGGGTGGGGGTGGGCTATCCTGACAAAACGTACCCCCTGGACAGCCCCCCCCCCCACCCCTTGAAAGGCCCTAACCACCTCCCGCCTCATCATGGACCCCCGACCCCCCTGGACAACCCTTCCAACACTGTGGACAACCCACCCACCACCCTAGACACCCTGTAACCCCTGGATAGCCCTCCCCCCCCCCACCTTCATGGGTAGCCCTCCCACCCCCTGGACACCCTGTACCCCTTGGACAGCCCCTCCACCCCCATGGAAAGCCCACCCACCCACCTCTTACCCCCTAGATATCCTCTCCCACCCACTGGACACCCCTCCCCCTAGGTAAATCACCCCACCCCTATGACAGCCCTCCCACCCCCATGGACACCTCGTACCCCCTGGAGAGCCCTTCCACCAAGCCACCCCTGGATATCTCGCCCACCCCCTGGACACCTCGTACACCCTGGAAACCCTCCCCCCACACTCCCTAGACACCCCGACCCCCCTGGACAGCCCTGCCACCCCCATAGACAGCCCGCCCACCCCCTGGACAACTCGTACCCCTAGGACAGCCCCCCCCCCCCCCCCCCCCCCCCCACACTCAGGACCAATTATCATTTAGATAAATATATTATTGATGAATCTTCAATCTCATTGAATTTCTTTTGATGAAATGACTTATAAAAATTATTTATTATATAATGGATAAAAGTTTGATGTATGAAACCGATCGGATCTCAAGCGATTTTTAGAACAATTTGGAATGTTTTTTAGATTTTACATTTCACAATGCTTCAGATAGTTTTCGCATACACTTCCCATGTTCCAATTATGTTGTAAGACCTTGGTTGAGCCATGAAGAAGTCATCTACTACATAACCAAATATGGTTTTCAAGAAAACTACTATGTATGGTATCAAAATAGGGAGAAAATGAAATCTCAAATTGCTGATGATCCAAATGAGATGACTAGAGTGAAGAATTTGTTATATAATTGTTTTAATTTTTTTATCATTATGAAAAATAAGAGATTCTGACCCAAGAAGACTTCAATATGATCCACATGATGTGCCTATTGAAAATGATGATGTTGTTAGGGTGAAAAATTTGATTGATGCTTCCACGACTCTAGTATATCTCCAATGTGATGAAATGGAAAAGCTGTAATTTTTAATCTGATTGTTTCATGGGAAAAATATGTTTGGGATTTCTAAATATAAATCAATTAAATTCTTACTTATTGATGGGTTTTCTTCCAGATGATGCAGATATTCCCTCAAACCACTATATAGCATGGAAGTTAGTCGGGGAACGTGGATTTTTAAGAACCAAAATTCATTCTTGCCCGAAAGATTGCAGTTTATTTACGGAGGAAACCACTAAATGAGATGATTTTATAAAATATGGCACATCCACTTGAAGTCAAAATCTGATGGAACACCATCCCGCATGCCACAGAAAGTAATGTAGCACATTCCATTGATCATTAGACTCCAGAATATTTTTATTTCTGATGAAATATCAATAAAATGAGATGGCATAATTCTGAGATAAAGAAGACTAACAATGAGTTTGTTTACCTTGAAAATGGATTTTCATGGAAGAGATTTAATGCTCGATATCCTTATTTTCCAGTTGATGTGCATAATGTGAGGCTGGGTCTTTAATATGATGGTTTTAAACCCATTTGGACAGATGCATACTTCGCACAACACATGGAAAATTTTTATACTCATTTATAATCTTTCTATATTGTTGTGTATGAAAAAACCTTTCACTTTCATGAGTATACTCATATCTGGCCCTTTTGATCCTAGCATTGATATTGAAAAATACATACAACCTTTAATAAAAGAGTTGAAACTTCATTGGGATGTGGGTGTGCGCATATACGATGCATATTTGAAAGGCATATTTCAGATGCGTGCTACGCTTATCTAGATGATCATTGATTTTTTGGCTTATGAAATAATGTATGGATGGAGCACGAAGGGAAAACTGTCATGTCCTATTTGTATAAAAAATACACGTTCCAGAAGACTGAAACAACACTGTAGTTTCAGTTTTATGGGATGTCGACGATTTCTTCCAATAGACCATCCGTATATAAATAATCGTCGAAGATTTGATAATACCATAGAGACTGATGATCCACCTGAATGTATGTATGGAACTGATCTACATAATGAATTAAAAGATTTTAGTTTTTCATTCAGGAAGGGTAAAATGAAATCTGTAAAGAAAAATAATGTTTTCCCTGAAACATGTTACAAATGGAGGAATATGAGTATCTTTTTTTTATTTTCCTTATTAGTCAACGAATTTTTTACGTCATTGCTTAGAAGTAATGCACATTGAAAATAATATATTTGAAATGTTTATTTCGATACTTTTAAATGTTAAGGGAAAGAAAAAAGATGATTTATGGTCTCGGAGTGACTTGGTGGATTGGGGCATCAGACCAGAATTGCATCATGTGCGTATCAGTGAAAATAATTGGAGAGTTCCATGTGCTTTATATGTGATGACACCTATGAGAAAAAAAAAGAATTTCGTGAATTATTAGAGACTATTAGATTTACTGATGGATATTTAAACAACATATCTAAATGGGTCAACAGAAGAGAGTTAAAGCTAAAATAATTGAAGACTCATGATTATCACGTTCTTCAGCATGAGTTGATTCCAATATCAATCCATCATCTTTTGTTAAATAATGTAAGTTTGACTGTTATTCTATTGTTTCATTTGTTTATAGATCTTTGTGCAATGAATTTGTCCAAGTATTTCTTGCAAATAATGTTGACAAATGCCCCCATTAATTTTTTGTGGGTTGGAGAACATATTTGCACCATCATTTTTCACAGGCATATTGCATCTGACTGTCCATATTCCCACCGAAATACTTCTCAGGGGACCTGTTTCTTTTAATTTCATTTATTCAACTGAAAGAAATATGTATACATTAAAGTCTTATGTCCAAAATAGTAATCATCCCGACCGATCTATCGTAAACAGTTAGTTGGCTCAAGAATGTATGGATTTCTACTCAATATATTTGTCTGATCATACAACAAGAATGAACAGACCAATGAGAAATGAAGAAGTACAATATGAGGAAATTAAACCCATTTTTCCATCACTTTTTCATACAAGAGCAATTCCTAGATCGTATACATTGAAGACATTAATCCATGAAGAGAGGGATATGGCACATCGCACAGTTTTTTTCAATTGTGATTTTTTCGATGACTATATCAGGTAAAAAAATGGAATATGTATGTTTTACGTATATATCTGTTAATATATTCATATTTTATATCTATTGGGAATATGAAACAATGATAAATAGAAAGCATTTTTCATTATCTTTGAGAAGGAGGGAGTCTATGCATAGAAAATATTTTTATACTCTATTAAAATTGAAGGTAAATATACTACTATTTAAAATAATTAAATCAATATTTAATTAAGTTTAATATTAATTTATATTGTCGGTATTGAGATTTCCTATTGACTCTGTCTCTGAGTAAATAAGATCTTTGGCTTTTGGTCCTAATATCGTGGTTCATGACTGTAAATCAATTATTATCAATGGGTACAAATTTATTGTCATTGAACGAGCAAAGAACATGAGAACACAACATGATGGTGTTATGGTTACTTCCACAACATATTCTTATGCTAGTGCATTAGATAGTAGACTGTGATTTGAAAATGTGGGTTATTATGCAGTCATTCAAAAAATAGTAATATTGTATTATTTACTCTCATGGACGAGTCACAATGATGAAATTCCAACAGTTTGATTCGATGACAAGACATGGCACATATTTTAATGATTTTGGATTTCGAGTAATTAATATGACTCACACTCTTGCAACTGAAGAACCATATGTATTGGAATCAATGGATAAAAAAATTTATGTCAAAACCAAGTTTGACCTGAATTTGGTGTCAAATATGAAGTAATTCGAAGACATATTTTTGATGATGTTGATGATGGAATTGACACCGTCCCTACTACCATTGTAACCTATCCATTTATTTATTTTGATGACTCTAATAGCTCAATTTTCAGAGTAGATTTTGAACATGATGTTGTGGTGGAAAATATATAGAATCATCCATACATGTTAATAATTATTTTGGTTTACCTTGAGTTTGGTTTTTAAGGTTGGTGCTTTTCAAATTGATTTAATATCGATTACAAATATTTTGTGTCCTATTTGACCATTATCTGAGTTTTCAATTTTTATTGGTTGGAATTTTTTTTTGAATTAACTTTGGTAATTTGGAATTGAACTATATTTAAACCTAGAAAACCAACATTTATAACTTGGTGAAAAATGATACAGGTGTTCCATGTCATGGATTATCGTCCATTAGAATAGTACTGACAAATGATTACTCATTGGGAGACTAGACAATTTATGTTATTAATCAAATTATAAGTATTTAACTGAAAATTTTCATGTTTTTCGTTTATACTAATTATTGAAATTTATTTAGGATGCATCTGCAATAAAAAAACATTTATGCTAAGAAATACGTCCACGCATTAGGATGTACTATGATTCCAGATCATGAGAGACAGTAGGTATGATAGTTTATAATCTTTCTTTACAACTTTCACTTTCTATTGATTCCTCGATAATTTATTTGATTGCTAAAGTTGTTATATAATTTTAGTTATGAAATTACTATTTTTTTGGTATCCTATTTTTAATTATGCTTTTATACATTAAATGTCATTATAGAGATATAAATTGAATATAGAATGGAATGTGCCTCGAGAAAAACAGTTTTTCTCGAGTAGAAAGAAGAAAGATGGAAGTGTGGTTAATGAACCGACTCAGTAGAAAATTTTATTTTTTACATAGTAGATTTAAATTTTGAATCTATATTTTTTAACTTGACAATTTATTTATATTTGTAACATGATGTTTTATAGGCCCTTGATTCCAAGGATTTTGAAAATTTTGGGTCAAACAATCACTTACATCAGGTGTTGGGAGATGAGAAACCTGGTAGATTATGCTGCCGACCTGGGAAGAGTATAGTTCCGACGAGGTATTGGCCATCCTCAAGTATGATTTATGGTGCCACTGAGTTGCAACAGGTTAAGGCACATGCAGAATAGGCTGAAAAAATCCCATAGAGATGGAAGAACAGTCTTCCAGGGCAAGCACTGCATTTATGAAACTAATGGAAGTTTTACATCCAACACTTCCATTAGATGCAAGAACTACTTGTGATGAATATATTTAATTGATGAATTCTATATATGGTGCACCATGTGGTAGTTCTAAGGGTGGTCAAGGCGATGGTAAGGAGGAGGCCGAGGTGGAGGAGGAGGAGGCCGAGGAGGAGGTCGAGGCGGAGGATGAGGTTGAGGAGTAGGCCGAGGCAGAGGAGGAGGGTGATGAAGAGGTCGAGGTTGAGTACGAGGGAGAGGATGAGGGTGGGGACGATGATGGGGACGAAAATGAGGATGAGGGTGAAGTTGACGATGATGGTGATGATAATGATGGTGATGAGGGATAGATTGATCTGTTACATTTTTGACTGATATTACTAATCTTTAATGTTTATTTATTTTTTCTTCCTGAATATAACTATGATTATATAGATAACATTATCTTTATTTTTTTCTATTTTAATGAAATTTTAATTTCTCAAAGGAATTTAGAAAATTTACGGTCTGATTAGAAGTTGATATATTGAAATTATTTTTTTTAACCTTGAAATAATTTTCTAAAAAAATAAGTAAATATCATCTCATCTGGTCCAGATAGCCTCTCCCCCCCCCCTCCCCGGACCGCAGACAACCCCCCTAACAGCCCCCCTAACCTCCTCTCTGAACCCTGGACAACCCCCCCAGACAGCACCCCAAATAGCCCCCCGGACAGCCCCCCACCCTCCTCCCTGGACCTCAGACATCCCCCCCCCCCCCCCCCCTCCCGGGACCCTGAACCCCCCCCCCCCCCCCCCACATCCCTAGACCCTAGACTGCCCCCAGACAGCCACGCGAACAGCCCCCAGATATCCCCCCACCCTCCTCCCTGGACCTCGGACTTCCCCCACCCCCCTCCCTGGACCCTGGACAACCCCCCTCCTTTCTGGACACTGGACAACCCCCCCCCCCTTCTCCCTAGATCATGGACAACCCCCGACCCGACATCCCAACATTGGGCGAGTAGTAATTCAGCATATATAAAACATCACGACAATTCATGAAAGGATAAGGACCACCTACATTGATTCCGGAGACAATCACACTCTTTAATTTGTGTCTTGGATCCCAATCTAAGCTCTCTTTAAAATGGAAACTCTTTTAAGTACAGACAACTGGCATATGGAAAACCATCCAAACATGATTGGATTGTGTTGATACTTTAACACAAGGATCCATGGGTCATTTATGACGTGTACGAGTCAACCCCACCTCAATATGAGGCACTATGTGGCTGGTACCACTCAAAGTGTCTCACTTTTATTTTAATTGGATAACATTTTATTTGAACAGAACAACTAACATACGGAAAATAGACCAAACACCTCCAGATTCTGTTGATACTTCAGGAAAATGATCCATGGGGCATTTGTTATGTGTATGAGTCAACCTCGCCTCAATCCGAGGCACGGTGTGGCCGATACCACTCAAAATATATAACTTTTATTTGAAATGAACAAGATTTTAAGTGAAAACAAAAACTTGCATATGGAAAACCGACCAAATGCATTCAGATTCTATTGATACTTTAGGAAAAAGATCAATGGGTCATTTGTGACATGTAAGTCAACCCTACCTCAATCTGAGGCATGGTGTGGCCGGTACCACTCAAAATGTCTCAGTTTTATTTTAAATGGACAGGATTGTAAGTGAAAACAACAACATGAATATGTAAAACCAACCAAACGCTTTCGGATTATATTGATACATCTGAAAAATGATACATGGGTCAATTTTAATGTGTAAACGTCAACCCTGCCTCAATATGAGGCACAGTGTGGCCGATACCACTCAAACTATCTCACTTTTATTTGAAATTGACAGGATTTTAAGTGATAACAAAAAATTGAATATTGAAACCCAACCAAACACATTCTTATTCTATTGATACTTTAGGGGGGAAATCCATGGGTCATTTTTGACGTTTACGAGTCAACCCCTCCACAATCTGAGGCACAGTGTGGCCAGTACCACTAAAAGTGTCTCGCTTTTAGTTGAATTGGAAAACATTTTAAGTGACAACAACAACTAGCATGCGGAAGGCCGAACAAACGCATTCGGATTCTATTGATACTTTATAAAAACGATCCATGGGTCATTTTTGACATGTAAGAGTCAACCTTTCCTCAATATAAGGCATGGTGTGGTCAGCACCACTCAAACTGTCTCACTTTTATTTGAAATGGACAGGATTTTAAGTGAAAACAACAACTTGCATATGGAAAACAAACCAAATGCATTCAGAATATGTTGATATTTTTGGAAAACATTCCATGAGTCATTTTGGACATGTACCAGTCAACCCCACCTAATCCCAAGGCACATTGTGGTCGGTACCACTCAAACTATCTCACTTTTATTTGAAATGGACAAGATTTTAAGTGAAAACCACAAATTGCATACAGAAAACCAACCAAACGCATTTTTATTCTATTGATGCTTTAGGAAAACTATACGTGTGTCATTTTTGATGTTTACAAGTAAAGCCCACCTAAATTAGAGGCACGGTGTCTCCGGTACCACTCAAACTGTCTCACATTTATTTGAAATAGACAGGATTTTATGTGAAAATGGCAACTTGCATATGGAAGACCGAACAAATGCTTTCTGATTGTATTGATAATTCAAGAAAAAAATACATGAGTCATTTTGGACATGTATGGGTCAACCCCACCTCAATCCTAGGAATGGTGTTGCCGGTATCACTCAAAGTGTCTCTCTTTTTTTTAAATGAAAACTGTTTTAAGTAAAAACTACAGATATTTATAAAATTTACCAAACATATTCTAATTTTGTTGAAACTTTAGCACAATAATATATGGGTCATTTGTGACATTTACGAGTCAACCCTGTCTCAATCCAAGGCATGGTGTGGCCGGTACCACTCAAATTATATCACTTTTATTTGAAATGGACAACATTTTAAGTGAAAACAACAACTGTATATGTAAAACAGACCAAACAAATTCATATTCTGCTGATACTTTATGAATACAATATATGGTTCATTTGTGATGTGTACGAGTCAACCCCGCCACAATCCAAGTCATGGTGTGGCCGATACCACTCAAATCGTTTCCCTTTTATTTGAAATAGATAGGATTTTAAGTGAAAACAATAACTTTCATTTGGAAAACCAACCAAATGTATTCGGATTGTGTTGATACTTTAGCACAAGGATCCATGGTTCAGCCTCACACAATCCACTTCTCATTTGAGGAACTTCCACCCCTATTACATGACTTTTAATGGGCCAATCCCATAATAAAATAGTGGGTTCTAGGACCAAACCAAAGTCCCTTTGGGAACCCAATACTAAAGACATAATTGAATATTCATACCCACTACTAAAAATGGGGATTATTCTCACATCACACCCAGGAGACCAAATTAAAATTAGCCACATAGCCCCTTATTCCAATTTTAAAGTCTATGAAAAAAATGTAGGCTATTCTGGTAACCTATCTCATATGTCAGGATTGGCCAATGTTTCCCACTAACACATCAAGAAACATTTATACATGGATACATAGTCATTAGAAGAATATAAACATACCATGTGATTCCTATAACTCATCCTAGGTCTAAGCACACGAACACTTCCATTCTCTATATTATGGGTCTCATGATCCCTGTCCACTTTACCGAAGTTTTCTATTGGTTTTAATATAGTCAACCCAATACCATGAGTAAACATCCCACGTGCTTCCAATAACATGTAGTCTTTTTCTCTTGTGTGTATTGGTGTTGTGGTTTGTGTGAGGAGTGAATTCTAAATTTCGAATACAATTATGGGTGTTATTGATTTTCAATTCTAAATTTCTAAATTATGCATGTATTGGATTCTAGGTGTATTGGTAATGAATTCTAAATATTGAATACTATTATGTGTTTTAGATTCTGGATGTATTGGATTTTAATTTTTATTTGGTTTATGTGTGTTATTTCATTTCAATTCTTGATGTATTGGATTTTGGATTTTTCTCCTTTGTTGTGGTTCGAGTGTGGTATGAATTTTAAATTTCTAGATTTCTGAATTTTAGATGAATTTTAAACATACCATGTAGGATTTTGGATTCTAGCTATATGTGTTCTTATAGGGAGAGTAGAAGGTTAGAGGTGGAGAGTTGCAGGTTGGAGGTGGCCGCTGGCTGCTGTGGAGCTGCAACATATGTATACCAATGGTTTTCAAAACTGTGGGTATAGCCACGTGATGTATATTATACCAATGGTTTTGTATAACCGTTTGTATACACTTCTACCAACAGTTTTAAACCATTGGTATATCCTTTGGATGTATAGTGTTCACTATATACCAACGGTTCTAAACCATTAGTATAGGAGTAACATATACCAACGGTTTGTGAAACCATTGGTATATCTCTTACTTTAACATATATAACAATAGTTTACATAGAACAATTTTTATAACACTATATCCACGACTTACTTGGACATGGTTTGGGAAACTATTGGTATATAATATACCAACGGTTTCTAGGCCTTTACCAACAGTTCTGAACTATTGTTAAAGGTTATAATTCTAGTATTGAATAAAAAAGACTTTTAGAAGATGATAGAAAGTTTAATTTACAATACATAATCAGGGTATGATATTGTTTTTATTGTTATTTTGTGTGCCAGGTGTCAAAGTAATCTGGAAGAATCACATATGTTGGAAAAAAAGAGAATTCAGAGATATGTCCAAGGAACAAAATCACAAAGTTTTTTATATAAAATTAATTGTGACATGACGTTTTATGGTTATAGTTATGCTGATTGGGATAGATAATGTAATTGTATAAAATAAACCTCAAGAGGAACATTTCTCTTGGGTGAATGTGGTGTAAGATAACTTCGAGAATAACAAAATCATAATATGTTGTGGATACTCCAACTTGTACTCAAATGTTGTGGATGAAAGTTAATCTGGAGGATTTTAAAGTAAAAATTTATAAAACATGGAAGATGCTTTGGGATAATAAGATTATAATTTATCTGTATAAAAATCATGTCCAACAATCAAGATCAAAACTCATTGATATAATGGTTCACTTTATGAAAGATAAAGTTATTATTGTATATGTTTTTCTAGAATATATATCAATGAAGTATCAAATTTTTGGTATCTTAACAAAGGAAATTCCAAAATAAAGGTTTATTGAGATGAAGCTACAACTTCTTGTTCATCCTCCTTTAATGACTTCTAAAATCTCACAAAGTAGTCCCCCACTATGATTTGGATTATGTTGAAAATGGGGAGATAAAGTAACAACTTTGTACTTTTTAATATGTTTTTTACTTGTCATTATTTTACAAATATAAATTTGTGGTTTTCATAAAATGGGGCAGAGAAAAAGGAAAGTGAGAAAAGGTAAAAGTGGGGGGATTTTATCATTACATGGACACAAAAATTGATTTTCATCAAGGGATGGAATTAATTCAAAAACATTCCATTATCTAGTAGGGTGGTTTCAGGACACTCTCTTTTGATAAATCTAGTGTTTTTAGTAAAATTCATACAATTTTAGTTTTTTAAAAAAGATGAGTTATGAATATTTTTTTATAGTTTAAAAAGTTGTTAAAGAGTGTTTTCAATAAATCCAAATGGTAAGATTGAAGAACCTTTTCATTTTATTTTTAAAAATGATTTGTATTTATTTACAACTTACCTTTTAAAAAAGTATTTTTTTTAAAAGGTGAATGTTTTGAAAATATTTTAACCAAACATAAGGGTGGTTTTGTTTTTCATAAAGTTATTTTTCGAATGCAAAGGATCACACGCAGTATCACTAGACATAGAGTACCAGACTGAGTAGCAGAATTTATAGAAGTTGTCAGAAAGATGATGTTATTTATAGAATGCATCACCAGTAACGGATCCATTGGCATAACTTTGAATATTCATTGAACTCGTTGTTGATTGAAATGTCAGAAGTTACTGAGTGAGGAAGATATAATAATGTTGAAAAGAATGAAGGAAACTAGTGAATTCAGGATTTAGAAAGTTCATAAATTTATAACCTAATGTTAGAAAATGCATTTCAATATTTAAGGAATCATAAATCCTAAAAAATCTCACAATTAAATATTTTCAAGAAATGGAATAAAAGTAATGATTATATCGATTCTATGAATCATGATAATGTTTTTATCATATCTGGAAGTATGGGACGCAAATGTTTTCATAAGTATGAACGAGTGATAGATGATGTTGTTTGAATAATTTCAATGTTATTGAGTAGATTTTACATTGTAATGAGAATTAAATTATTATTATGATTCTATTTGACTGATGTTTGGGAAGTTTTATCGAACTAACTATGAGGAGGAAAGTAAATCATACTGACTCTGTGGAGGAAACTCAATCAGAATGAATCAGGGGAGGAATTTCAATCTGACTAACTCTAGGGAGAATTTAAGTCACACTAACTCTAAGAAGGAAGGTCAATCGGACTGACTATGATAAGGAAAGTCAATCAGTCATACTTTGAGAATGAAATTCAATCATACTAACTCTAATAAGGAAAGGAAATTCAGAATGAGATGAAGTTGTTCTGTCATAATGAGATGAAAAAGTTATATCATAATAAGATAAGTAAGTTCTATCATACTGAATAAAATATATGAAGTCTAATATGACTGATTATGGATAAGAATCAACAGTATTCTATAATATTTTTGATGTGTTAGTACAGTGAAACAAGAAATTTAAATACACATAAATCTCAATGTTTATGAATTTTAATATGTGGGAAAATATTTTTCAGTTTCCTACCTTTGACATTAAAGGATAACTATAAATATAAGAACAACATATTAAAAACATTTAAACCATTCACCTAAGTGGAAAAGGCGGAGTGTTGTAGAATTCATGTCAGAGGTGTATTTCTTAATAGATATCTCATTATAAGATCAAATATCTGAAAGTTCTCATACCAGACTGTGGAAGATTAGACTGAGGAAGATCAAACTCAATAGTTGATAAGTTTTTGAGAATTGAATTTTGATAAAATGGTTCATCCTAGTCATTCTACTATAATGGGACAATCAAACTGAGGTAATTTGACCTAGAGTTATTGTACAGAGGTTTCAGGATTATTTTTATGGAGAAAAAGTTTTTGTGATATTTTATTTTGTTGATAAAATTGTTTTTAAGAAAACTTATTAAAATGATTCAAGTTAATATAATCATTCCAATTTAGAGATAGAATGTATGCAACGGGAGTTGGAACAAGTTGTATTCACTTCTTCAAATTACTCAACTATTTATCCACATCGGAGTGGCTATGGAAAGGATATAGGTTCTCACACTGAGGAAGAACCATGAAAATCTAGTGTGCTTTTCTTGATTTCCTACTTTTTCATGCATGAGAATTTATTAAAATTTGATAAGGTTATGAACTTAAATAGGCTATTGGTGGAATGTTTTAGAAGTATTGGAACTTATAAAATGTGAACAACTGATTCAACCCTCCCCCACTTCTCAGTTGTTTTTCAATCTTTTGGAACAATATAAAATAATAACTAAATTAAAAATAAAATAAATGATTAATATTAGACTTCATGATATCAAACATCATGATATCTATATCGAAATATCCATGTGCAAAGAATTTTTAATCAATGGGTAGGTATAGACTAGAAACCAATTTAGTGATTTTAAACAACTAATTTGTTTAAGGAGACTTGTCGATGCTTCAAGGGTCTATTTATAACTGGGCCTCAGCCATCACTCCATGTCTAACACATTACTTATATATTTAATGATCAATTTATTTCATAATAAATATCATATATCTACAAATATTAATATTAATTAAAGAATAAAAGATTCTAATATTTCCAAATTCAATCAAATAACATTCATAGTAAAACACCATATATTGAAATGTTATATGATTTAGCCAATAATCATATCCACAATTCAAATAATATTTATATTTAATAGAAATATAATTTCTAATGAAATATGATCACAAGAAAGTAAACGGTTCATGATAAATCTAATGACTTTAAAAATTATTAGACATAAAAGATGAGAATCAATTGATTGGAAATATGGATTTTATAATAAAATCACATATTTTAGAGAATAAATTAAAATAAAATAAAAAATTTAACATAACCATTAATTAATTATTTTTCTTTTCAAATCCATTTTAATATTTTATATAAACTAATAGAGCATAAAATTATTTTGGAGGTGGAAAAATCCATTAATACAATATATATTAAAAAACATTCATTTTGATAATTTCTAAACAAAGATGAAAATGAACCATTCAAAAAACATTAAAAATATTCCTTTATATCCTTTTGAAAAATTCAAGGATAACGTAAAATTTCTTTAATAAATAATTTAAGTAAATAAATAAAACATTCTTAAATTTTTTTAAAAAATTATAGACATGCAAGAAAAATATACCTGATCAAAAGAGAAATAAGATCAGATTTTCTTTTAAAAAATTATTTGAATGTTTAAAATAAAAAATAGTGGAATATTTTGAAGAATATATTTAAAATCCTAAAAAGTCCATAGGATTAGAAATAAGATGAAAATTATGAATTATATATTATAATATTTAATTAATGAAAATTAGAGAAATCCCAAAAAATAATATTGAAAAATAAATCTTTACATATAGTGACCCAAACCAAGATATCTCATAAATAGTGTCTAATGCTTATTAAATTTTCATGATTACAAGTAATGAATCCCCAAAGAACTAATCAGTTTAGTAAACTTGGTCAACCAAATTCTTCAATGTGTATTGTATTACAGAAGAATACACTAATTACAACATAATTTTTTTCTTTATTCTAAATAAATAACTTCAAGGATAATTTTAATCCATCTACGAACATATAATTCATTGTATGCTTCTTGGATTCTTTTAGAACGAAACATATTAAGGGTGAGCTCAAATGCTCAGTAAAATAAAAAATATAGTAGATTCAATAATGAATCAATAAGAATTGTCAATATATAAATGTAAATAACTGAGAACACAATTTATATAATCAATAAACTGAATGAATGTTTATAAACAATATGGAAGGGTAATAATGAGAAACACATTACATTCATATAATTAAGTAAGGAAAAATAAATATAGAAATGTAAGAAACTTAAATTCATGGCATTTATATATCTAAAAATTAAATGTATCCATAGATATGTCAATTAAAAATCTCATGGATTAATAACAACTAAAACTAAATGGGGGAAATGGTTTCTTAATGGATTTCATGTCTGAGGAACATTAATACCTATACCATCAATACCTCTCATAAGACGGTTTAAACTATGGGTACAAACCTATCTATACTACTTTTAAACAACCTTGATGGGTTATTCACCAACTAATTTCATCTCATGAAAAAACTAATACACTGTGGGGTTTTCATTAAACAGTGCATATCCTATAGAGCATTCATTACCCAGTCTCTAACCCGTAGGGCAAGAATTAATGGGCCCCAACCCATATAGTGCATGTCCAAATCATTTAAATAATCACGGTGCCTTATAAAATACCCATTTTGAATAAAGGATATAGGTTTATCAATATTTACACACATAATAAAATAACTTTAAAAGTAAACACCATATAAAAAATGGAATATTGTTCAGGAAATAACCATATCTATGAAAAATGATTAAAATATTTAGGGGAAATTCAATGTCAGATGATCATAGGAAATTAGATATTTCAAGGGGATTAAAATAAATAAATTAATTGAATGTGAATAAAATCCTCAACCAAATCAATCAAAAACCATCCTGAGGATAAAACATGACTGTATTAATTAAACACATCCTAAGTAACATAAAGTTAAGGTCTTTTGTTGATAATGAATAGAAATACTATAAAACCCTTTAAAAACATTTTTAAGGAATATATATTTTTTTTTGAAAAAAATTTGTAATCAATTTCATAAAAAATTACTTTTTTATCAATTCATCTAAAAATTAACCATTTAAACATGTAAAGTAAGCTTTAAATAAATTATGGAGAGTAAATTCACACAAGACTTATGAGGTAAAATAACGTTCTTTTCGCATAGTAAAAGGTACAAAAATAGCTTGTTCGGAAAGCAGATAAAAGATTCCATTGAAATAATTGATAAAAGAAAAAAAGAGTAAAATTTTATTTACAAAATCATTTTCAAAACATTTTTTAATTTTTTTTAATAAAAAAATTTTTTAGAAGAAAACATATTCTTTGACTAAAAAATATACAAATTTTTGTTTTCTAATAAACATTTTCTAAAAAATTTTGTGTACTAAAGAGTGAAAAATTGGAACTAATACATGAAAATGGCCATTTCTAACCAAATAAGAGAAAATGAATGGTTTTATTGAAAAATATTTATATAATTTCCTCAAATAGAAATATCTTTAAATAATCATTAAATCTATTATTAAGGAAAATAAACATAAAACATTCAAAAGTGTACCATACCACTTTAAAACATTTTAAATCATAATAATCATGAAGGAATAAATTTACATTAAAGTTATAATATCATGAGAGTAAGGAGATTACTGATATGTCATGTAAAATTGCTGTATATATACCGTATAAAATAAACTAGTTGCATAAAAAAATTAAGTATCAGTAGTATGTAAATTGAGATGAAATCCCTCATATTGAATTTCCTTTCAAGTGAAAGTCCTATAAATTCCTATATAATAAACATATGTTACATTTATAATTTCGTGATAAACATTTTATTGTTTATTATAAATTTTATTTTAGCTTATTACTATGTTTTATTCAACTACATAAACAATTAAGCTTACATCAGGTCTTTTGACCAAATTCGGTTTATGTGTCTAAATCAACATTGGTAGGTCAACTATGGTAAAATGGTTCAACATATAACATATCCAGAATAATAATCATGAAATAATATTTATAAATAAATTATTCTTTTAAAACTAATTATAAAATATGGTTATGAAAAATGAATCAATGTTACAATCATGGAGATGGTACGTTGTATGTACGCAAGAGTAACATTCTAATTTTTCAATGATCATTATGGAAGGAAGGTAAGTTGAATAAAATATTTATATAATGATAATTACATAATAAATACAATATTATTTATTCATATAAATTTATATACATAATTCATTTTATGTAAAAATGAATCACATCATATATTGGAAGCAGTAATCCACACATCCACGAACGATATTATCACTTTTTAAGTGTGTGAAAGGGTAAATAAGACAATGATATATATATATAGTTAATTATGTTATTAATATTTTATATATATTTTTTATATCAGATATGTTTAATTAAAACCATCCTTTATATTTTCTATATATAGTGTGAATGAATCACATCGCTTTGAGGGGCAGTAGCCCACACTTCCACTAACGATGTTATCATTTTTACCCAAAAATGAAAAGTATAAAGACATGTGCCATAGAAGAATTAAATAATTTTAAAGACACAATAAATATCATATATAACATATATAAACATATTGTCCATTATAATGTCCACCAGGATAGGTGGTAAAGAAAAAAATGAACAATCATCATTTCGTGAGGCAGTAGGTCGTTGTACACAAAGAGTATGTTCGTTACCCATTAAATGTATGTGTGTGTAAATTTAGGTCTAAAAATTTCCATAAACATATCCTAGTATATTTATGAAAATCTTTTAATATAAAATTTAAATAAGAAGTCTTTAGGGGTTGTATATTGGAAATAAAACGTAAAATCTTGAGAGAAGACGTTACCTCTTAATCGGGTAACTACTTTTGGTTTCTATCAAAAGGCTTCCCTAGAAGGATCTATGACCAAATTGAGGCTTCAATGTATAAGTAATTGATTTTTTGAATTTATATGGGTATATATATGATGAAACAATTTGTTTTTGAAGTGTTACGAATGGGTAGTGGTGGAGACCTTATATAAGGGAGGAAATGACTCACTTTGTATTTTTGAGAAGAAGATAGGTTTACCCATGTTTTTAACTAAAAAATATAATAACCCCAACAAAAATAAATAGTGTACGTTTAATGGCCTAATTATGTCCATAAAATGGTTTTTGGACAAGAGGATAGGTTATTTGAGACTCTCAGTTAATGGTTTTGTCCTTTCTTGAGCTAAATTTTTCCTTAGTAGTTATAATTTATTTTGATCACATTAACAAATCATTTTTATAAACAAAATTGGTCTTTATTATAAATTATAAATAATTATAATTCGAAATATGGAATTTATTTTCCCAAATTCCAATCTTATAAGTTGAATAAATTTATTTAAAAGTCATCTCGCCGGTGGGGTGGCAATGCGGGTTATTAATGTAAAACGTCCAAGAGTTTTTTATGTTTTTTTAATCAATTTCGAAGTGAAATTGATTTAAAAGACATAAATTATATTAAATGATAAAAATGTGATCTATTTATACTTTAAAACCATTTAAAAATATAATTTCATCTTATAAATAAATTATATGAAAGAGTAGTTTTTAGCTGAAATTATTTATTTTTAACTCTTCATTAAATAAATGATATATTTCTAAAAAATATCAAAAATTCACCCTAACCTAAATATTATGTTTAAATATAGAATATAATGTTTATTTTGGAATATTAAATAAATTAATGTGTCAAAATTAAAATCTATAATTACTTTTTCATTAAATGGTGGTAAAATGGCCTTTATAAAAATATAGGTTTTTATAAGTAAAATAGAGTTTCTTCTCATCTTAGTCATATAAAGACTAATAGATGAATATCAAAAATATTTTTGTGAATATATAAAATATATATTTTATTAAAATCATTATATAAATACAAAAAATTATTTTTATTAAGACAAAACTCCTTTAGAAGCATCAAATGATAATATTACTTTCTATATCCTACTGGTTATTATTTTCGTTTATATTTAATTGGTAACCCGTGAATTCATTTTGTGTTTATATAAAACATAAATTTTCATAAGTTGGTTAATACTATTCACAGCCACTAACATAACATGTAGTTTATATCATATTATATTAAATAATATTATTTTAATAAAACATTGTTATTTGGTGAAACTCGATCTTGCGTGTGATGTAAGATATCATGGTGGGTCACTATTGCGTATAATGCAATATATCAAGAAAGGTATCTCTTGAATATAACACATACTAACTCCGTGTTACATGTATTAAATTATATATAATCTATTTTAAATATTAAATATATTATAAAGTATTTGTATATTATATTAACTTTTCTTATTGTCATGTTTCATACATGTTATCCGCTTCAAGGTTCTTACTTTAAAATTTTGGGGTGTTACATTATCCCAAACATAATTAAATTGTGACCTCTCAATTTAAACATGATCATGGTGATAATTTTTTTGATATTTCATATGTTTAAATCGTACATTGTGAGATGGGTTCATAAAACATCCTCAAGAAAAGATAGAATATGAAGTGTAAAGTTCACATGGACTAACATATAACTATGAATCTATGTAGCAGAACATTAGTGGAAAGTAGAGATATGTACATGGAGAGGAATCATATATATTTATAAGGTGTGAATGAGGTCATCAAAAAAAGAATTGAATGATCAAAAGAATGTGGAGGGCCTAAAATCCATAAATTTGAGATGATTTAGAAGACCATTAGTTCAACATAAATTAAGGTATTTGGAAATCATTTTATTTTGCAATCATTTTTGAAATTTTATGTAATTATATTACTAACCAAGAATATAAGGAAGGATACACAATTGAGAGTTTTATATTTCATATGATCTATCTTAGCTTTCATTTGTGCTTTGATAAAATTATAATTCATTCATTTACTACCAGATATTAATTACCAATAATGACTTTTTTATGCCTAAAGCGCAAAAATAAACTATTAAAGGATTTTAAGGCCTATAAAAGAGTGAAAATTTTAACAATTTTTCTTTAACTATATTCCAAAACCAATATGGTTAGGAGATTAATCTCTAATCCGTAAAAGTGATACTATTGGTTAATCATTAACATTTATTCATCAAATTTTTTTACTAAATAACCAAGAAAGATTAACTAGGAAATTATGTAGGTAGGTGGTTAGTTCAAAACCCTTTTTATCATTTGGTATGGGTTCAAGACCCATGGACATTCTAGATTTTATTGGTTATCACCAAGAATATAGGTTGTCCTATTCTAACACCAAATTAGTATAATTTCAAAAATAAATATGATGGGAATCCTTCAAATAAGTTTAGTCACTAAATATAATTTTAACTATTATTTTTAACCCAACCCTAATATATAAATACTTCATCAATTTATCTCTAAATATGTTCTTAAATTATTTTGAGTTTATCCATAATATCATTTGTTGGATTTCTAAATAAAAACACCTTATTTTCAATTTACAACACCATATATTTTAACTAGGATATTATTTTTCATTTTATATTCCAATCCTTTATAATGGTTTGTTAAGAAAATTTGAATTATCTTATGTACTACCTTTGGAGTTTCAATCTAGGTGCACAATCAGGAACGTTGTCGTGTACCTGGCTACTCCGATTCAAGCTCGAAACACTTTTTTGGAGTTATTACTCCTATGTATATCTATGATATAACCACATCCATGTGTAGTATCTAAAAAGGTATGTATTTCTAGGATGACCCAAATAATATATACTTTATCAAAATCTAAGGGTTTTCTTCTATACTTATCTACAAATTCTACCATATTGTTATGTTATTTAATCTTTTCTTCCATAAATACAATTCCCATGATTCCTGATAAACATCCTTTAATTCACAACTATAGCAACCCAACCCCAATTATCCTTGAACCTGTGTCTTCTACTAATTAGATTAGCATTATTACGAGGAATCAAACCCCAATGTACTGATTAGTTTGGTAGTATTGTTAAAATATTTACATAAATGAGTATTATATTATATAAGAATACACTAATTACAACATAATTGTATTCTTATTTCTATGTAAATAAGATCATTGATAACTATTATCAATATAGTAAATCCATATATATCATTTATTGTATGCTCCTTGGATTCCTGAAAAAATAAACATTATAAGGGTGAGCTCAAATGCTTTACAATGGAAAAATATAACAGAATAAATAATAAATCAATTAGAGTGGTCAATATGGTGTGGTAAATAACTTAACGCACATGCCATGTAATCAATAAATTGAATAAAAGAACGTAAACAGTATATAATGGTAATAAAATTGAATCACATTCCATTCAAATAACTTGATAAGGAAAAATTAATATGGCAATATAAGAAACTAAAACACATGCAATCTAAATAAATGAAAATAAAATATATACATAGATATTTCGATGAAAAATCTCATGGATGAATAATAACTGAAACTAAATTGGGGAAATACTTTTTTAATAGACATAATGTATGAGTCACATTAAAACCTATATTTTCATGACCTTTCACAAGACAGTTTAAAATATGGGTAGAAACCCATCTACACTACATGGAAACAAACTTGAAGGGTTTTTAACTGACTAATTTCATCTCTTAAGAATAACTATGCATCTAGGTTTCATCATTAACCAATTCCCAACCTGCAGATCTTAATTAACTTGTCTCTAACCCATAGGCCTTTCATTAACTAGTCCCCAACCTGTATAGTGCATGTACAAACTATTTAAATAAACAAAGTGCCTTATAAAATAATCATATTGAATAAAGTATATAGGTTTATCAATATTTTCCCAAATAATAAAATAACTTTCAAAGTAAACATCATATAAAATATGGTATATTGTTCAAGAAATAATAATATAAATAAAAATAATATGGATATTTAGGGTAAATTCAATGTGAAATGATCACAAGAAATTGAATATTTCAATGGGATTAAAATAAATCTGGGAAGTTAATATTAATATTATCCTTTTCCAAATCAATCATAAAATATCATGAGGAGGAAACAGGATAGTATCAATACAACATATAACAAGTAATATAAAATAAAGGGTTGTTTTTTTTATGAATATAAATACTTCCAAATATATTTAAAAAAACCATTCCTCAGGAAAATATCATTTTATTTTGAAAAACATATTCATTTAAAATCACTTGAAAAAAAAATCATTAAATATAAATCCTTTAAATATACAAATGAATCTTCAAATAAATTATTATGGGAAAATCAATATAAGTTGTATGAGTTAATATAACATTCTTTTTTCATGGTAAAATGTTAGAAAAATTCCTTGTTCTCAAAGCGGCAATAAAATTCCTTTAAAACATTGGTAAAATAAATAAATGGTAATAATTTATTTACCAAATAATGTTAAAAAATATTTTTAAAACATTTCAATAAATCATGGTTTTAGAGGAAAATAGGTTCTCTAACTAATGAGAGATACAAAGTTTTTTTTTTCTGATAAAAATTTTATAAACAAATTTGAGTACAAAAGAGTATAAAATAGATCTAATACTTCAAAATGGTCATGAATAACAAGTGGAGAGAAAATTAAAGGTTTTATTGAGAAATTTTAATATAATTACCTAGAATTTAAATACCATTCAAAGATCATTAAAGTTATTGTTGAGGAAAATAATCATTAAACATTTCAAAAGTCTCTCGTACCACTGTGAAACATTTTAGATCACAATAATCATAAAGGAATAAATTTATAGTAATGTTATAATATAATTTGAGTAAGGATATTAATGATATATCATGTTAAAGGAAACTATATACACCATATTAAAGAAACTAGATTCATAACAACAAAGAAGTTTTAATATAATTTAAAATGAGATGAAATATATTACATTGTGTTTCCTTTCAGGTGAATGTCATTTAATTTACTGTATAATGAAATTATGATAATTTTCTACATTATTGAGAACCTATTTCATTTTTATTGTTACTTTTATTTCACTTATTACTATTTTTTATACAATTACTTAAAAAATTGAGTTTATATCGGGTGTTTTGACTAAATTCGGTTTTGTGTCAAAATCAACTTTGGTAGGTAAAGTATGGTCAAATGGGTTTTTATATAACATATATAGAATAATAATCAAGACATAATATTTATAAATCAATTATACTTTTTAATCATATCATTAAAATTTATTTATAAAAAATGAATCAATGTTACAATCATGGAGAGAGTAGGTCGTATGTACGAATGAGTAACGTTCTCATTTTTCTATGATCATTATGGAAAGAAGCTGAGTAGATTAATATTTTAATAGAGTGATAATTAAATCATAAATACAATATTATTTAGTCATATATACATATATATACTTCTTCTTATGTAAAAAATCAATCACATCATGTCGAGTAGGAGGATGTCCACACATCCATGAATGACGTTACCACTTTTTAAGTGTGTGAAAGGGTAAATAAGAAAATCATATAAATATTATATTTCCAGAAATGTAATTATTTCATGAATGTATTATATAGGTTTTTTAGGTCACATTATTTTAATAAAGACCAAACTTTATATATTTCATGTATAATGATATTGAATCACATCACTTCAAGGGGGAGACAGTCCACACTTCCACAAAAAATGTCACTATTTTTACCCAAAATGGAAAGCATAGAGATATGTGTTTCAAAATAATTTCATAAACATAATAACATATTAAATATCCTATATAAAATATAATATTATATTTTCTATCATAATTACCACCATAAGATGTGGTAAAGGAAAAATGAACAGACATCGTTTCATAAGATAATCGTTCGTCGTACATAGAAACTATATTCTCTTTACCCATTAGATTGTAGTGTGTGTAAGTGTAGGTATAAACCTTATAATAAAAACATATTAATTTATTTAGGATAAATTTTTTATAAAATAATTGTATAAGAATATATTAGGGGTTTAATAATGTAAATAAAATTAAAAATCTTGAGAGAAGATGTTACCTCTTAATCAGGTAACTACTTTTGGTTTATAACAAAAGGCTTCCCAAGAAGTCATTCTTCCAAATGGGAGGACTCAAGGTCGAGTTTATGTATTTTAGAAAACAATATAGGCCAATATTGGTAGATACTAATTGGATTTAGTGTTGTGAGGAATGGGTAGCGGTGGTGACATTTTATAAGGGAGAAAACGAACTCCCTTGGTATTTTTTATATGAAGTTAGGTGTACCCACATTTTAAAAAAATATTTAAAAAATAAAAAAAACTAAATCATGGAAGTATAATGGTCAAATTAATTCCATAAAATGGTGTTTTTACAAGTTTCTATGTCATTTAGGCCCCTATGTCAGAGGTTTAGTCCTTTATTAAACCTAAATTTGCCTTAAAATTGTAATTTTTTTTAATCACTTTCACTACTATTTTTTGTTAGAAAAAAAGTTCATATTATTAAAAATTATAAATTATTATAATTCCAAATATCTAACCCTTTTTTCTAAATTACAATCATAGAATAGATGACAATTAATTTAAAATTCATTCTATATGCTAGACTACAATATTGGTTTTTAAAGTAAAAATGTCTTAAAGTTTGTTATGTTTTTATAGTCAATATCAATGTGAAATTTTTTAAAATGACATAAATAGTATTAATTGATTAAAATATGATATAATAAATATTTGAAAACCAATTAATTTTTTTTAACTACGTAAATAAATTAAACGCAAAAGCATTTTTGAACTAAAATTTAGTATTTTTAACTATTCATTAAAAAATAATATGCTTCCAAAAAATATAAAAAAATAACCCTAACCTAATTATTATATTTTTGTTTCAAATAATAATTTTATTTTGTAATATTAAAATATATAATGTTTTAAAATTCAGATTTAAAATTTTTTACCCATTAAAAGGTTGTAAAATTACCTTTATAAAAATATAAGTTTTTATGTGTAAAATATGGTTTGTTTTTATCTTATGCGTATCAAATCTAATGGATGAATATAAAAAATATTTTATTGAATATAAGACATATATATTTCATTAAAATTGTTAACTAATTGTAATTAATTATGTTTATTAAGAGAAAACTCCTTTGGAAGCATAAAATATTAATATTTTTTTATGTCCAATTTGTTCTTATTTTCCTTTATAATTACTTGGTAACCAATGAGTTCATTTTATATTAATTTAAAAAATAAATATTTATAATTTAGTTAATATTATTAATAATTTCAAACATAAAGTCTTGTTTATATCATATTATTTAAAATAATAATTTGTTAATAAAACATTGTTATTTGGTGAACCACGGAATGGCATGTAATGCAAGCTATCATGGAAAATCGATCTTGTGTGTAACAAAAGATATCGAGGAAGGTTCCTCTGGCATTTAATGCACAATAAATCTATGTTTCTTGTATTGAAATATGTAGAATCTATTTTAAATACTAAATATTTTATAAAGTATCCAGATAATATATAAAGTTACGGGCTTGGTGTCATGTGTCATAAAGTCTATCGACCACAAGATTCTTATTTTATAATTTCAAGGTGTTACATTACCACTTTTAAAAAATTTAAATTCTAACACTTTGAATTTATAAACATGAATTGAAACATTAATCACCATTAATAAATATATAATTATGGTAAATACCTCAAATAGGTATAATATACACCAAAAGAAATTAAATAGGTGCATAATACCAAATATGTCTCAATAAAGTGTAAATTGAGATAAAAAGTCTTTCAAAGATCATAACACTAGTGTAATAATTTAATCAATCAAGTGATTACGTGTAAATAATGAAAATAAAAAATAATAAGGTTGAAATAAAAAATAATGAAATCATCAGTCATTTCACACATAATCAGGTCATAACTTAGTTAATGAAGTTGAGGTATAACCCAGACAATGGAAATTCAGTTATGAAACCTCTTATCACAAGTTATAAATGCCTCAAAATCACTTTTAAGATCATTTATAATGAATTTATATTTATTATAATTAATATAAGAACCAAATACAAATATATAATTTCATATATAATCCATTTATACCATCCTATCACCAATTTGTTAATATTATATTATTATTATCATTATTCCAGGTGTTAACTACTTTGTTTTTCATGAGAATTTTGGTTCGGTGGTTCTAGTAATTATAATTTTATTATACTTCAATCATCGTAATAACTTTAATAATTATATAAATATAATATATATTAATTATATATATATATAAGTCCATTCCTAAAATTTATATATAGAAAAATGAATTACACTATTTATAGAGATGGTAGGTCATACATATCTATAAATATTGTTTTCACTTTTTGATGGATAGAACAAAATAAAGGTAATGAATAAGTAATATTCACATAATTATTATTATATAATATATATTCATTAAATATATTTTTATTAATATACAATAAAATTGGAAATTAAAAACGGATCACATCTATTTGTGGAGGTGGTAGTCGACGTGTATGCATGAGCGACATTATTTTTTTCCAATGGACTAAAATTTAAGAAGTTCGATATAATATTATAATTAAATAATAATAATTATGTCATTAAATGCATATATAGTCTTTTCTTACATATTTATAACCATCTAATTAATGTGGTGATGAGAAAAAAATTACACCATTACGTGGAAATCGTAAGTCGTATGTACACAAGGGACATGCTTTTACTTTTTATAAGAAGGAAAATAGATGAAAAATGGTCATAACATAATCACAATAAAATATAATTAGATTTATGATACTCTATTTATTATTTCGGTGTGGTTAAAACACATTAATATGATGTAGAAAATTAAATTAACTTGAAATATTCAGTATATATGATCACCTCTTCTTTGGTTGAATTTAGTTAGATCCCTTCTTAAAGACCCTTCAAAAGGTATTTTAAGAATAAAATCACAAATAATTCATGAATATTGTAGTTTAAAAGATAATATTTCAGGTTTTAGTAGATATACATTTCTCAATGTGTTTTAAGGAAAAGAGATAAGGTGTTTCCTTTTATAAGTGGTTGGAGGGGCATTCTTGAAATTTTTTAATGTTTTAAATTATTATAGATTCATTTTCAGGTCAAAATGGATAATAAATTGTATATATCAAGTAAAATTTTATTATGATTCAAAATAATCTCTTCCAAAAAAATTGAACAATTTTAGTCAAGTTTTCACCAATATCATTTAGTTTTAACCCCCTTATTAACTCTTTTGACAACTACCACAATATTAATTTTTTCCACCCTTCATGGGTCGATAATGCTACCATAATAAGAAAAATGATGCATAAATGAATAATTATTTATTTTATCAACCATATAAGACTAAAATTTCATAATATATGATTTTTATGAATTTTAAATCATTTAATAAAATATTATTTATTATAAAATATCACAAATTTCATTTTTCACACTATTCATTAAATTTGACTTTAAATACATCAACAAAATAATGTAATACTCATATAATCATTTCACACATCTATAAAGTATCATCATTATCTATAAAATTTTTATAATAATATAATTCATAAAAATTTTATTAATTATAATATTTTTAAAATTATTTTTTATATTTTTTTATTAATTGAATAAAAACTATTTCAGCGTGGTAAATGCATTTAAGCTAATTTTTACAGCACTAAAAACTAAAAATAAGTTAACATGTTAAAATTATTAATTAAAATTTAAAATTAACATTTAAAACTCAACATGGCCTATTTTTATCCTTTTTTAAACATATGGAGATATGTATGTCAAGAGTGTGACATTTTGTTTTTAATATTTTCTTAAAGTAATATAACGGTCAATATAAAAATTCAGTAGAAAGTGGCCATATTTTGTTTAATTATTTGTAAATTTTTTGAAAAAACATCCAATAGAATAAAGGAAAGTTTTATAAAAATATAGAGCCTTATCCCAAAATTTTTCCCATATTTCATCGGTTTTACCATTACTCATGTGACAAATATACACCAATAATACTATTCATAATGACAAAAATTAAAAGAAAACTGTTTCAAAAATATGTACCTCATGATTTAAAATATGGAATGAATTATATCAAATTCATTAAATAGAGGTGACCAAAATTAATTTAATATAAAAACACAAAAAACAAATAAAAATAGTTTTTTAGAAAAATACATTTTTAAGATAAAAAATGAACTTCTACCAAAATCTACTATAAGGATGATTAAATTATAATTAATTAAATTATTTCTAACTCAAGTAGCATAATTTTAATTTATTATTAAATTAAAACCATTTTAATCATTTAAAATACTATAAATGAAAATTTTATAAAACCAATATTATTTCTATTTTTACTAAAAAACATTTTTTTAGAAGAATCCCAAAATATCACCCTAATATTATTTTGATATTAAAAATAAAAAAATTATGTGAATTTTTTGAAAAAATATTTCTATAATTTTCATATATTAATTATAATTTCCACCCACAAAATGAAATAATAGAATTTTTAATGAAAATTTATTTTTGAAGCATAAAATGGATTTACTGAAATTTGATCATTTATTTCATAAGAATCCATTAGTAATTTTTTATTTATTAATAACACTATACATATATTTAGTAATGAGTTTACTAATACTAGTACCCACCAATTCAATTTCTATGTTAAAATGGTACATTTAATTAATAATATTTTTATATTATATCTAAGTTCACCTAAAACAAAGTGTTGTGTGTTAAGAAAGCTACCAGGCTAATTGTTCTTTTAATCTTAATTTTATGGGTGTAACCAAAACATAACCTCTATAATATGGATAATGATTTTTATAATAGGTTTTAGAAAGGTCTCATAGAGCTAAGTAGTCCAAGGTGGTTTAAGTAGTATAGAAGGGGACGAGTCCTCTTATAAGGGAGGGAAAGGAGAAACTTGGAATTACTTAAAAGCTTTAAATATAATAAAATATTTTTCATGTTCAAGAGGAAAAAATTTGAAATATTTATAAATTATTATTATTATTCATCGAAAAAATATCATATAATAAAATTTAGATAATTTTTGGTGATGTTTTAACGTTTATCTCTTATTTTTAACCACTATTTAAATCTTTTAGCAATTAACATTATATAAAAAGTTGTTACTCTTTATTGAAGGAGTTAATATAAATGGATAATTAACCCATAAGAGTATATTTTTTATATTATTTACCATATCCCATTCACTTGGCAAAATATAATATTTTTATGTGTTTTAAATCATTTAAGAAAATATTATTTAACATAAGATAACATTAATGTAATTTTCAAGACTATCCACATAGTTTAAATTTAAAGGAATCAATATAGAAATAGAATTAGAATATAACCATATATAAAATCAATAATATGTAATATTTATTTAAAAAAATCAGGTAACATAATAATTCATCCAAATTTTACTACATTGAATAATTTTAAAAAAAACATATATTTTATTATTATATTACATGAACAAGAACTTTATTGGAATTACCTAAACATTAGGATAATTATTTCATCACTAAAAATTAAAAATAAATTAAAATGGATAAAAAATCATTCATATTTTAAAAAAACTTATAACCAAACGTAACCACTTATATCCCTATGAAAATCAATATTATATATATTAAGACAAATAGAGTGACATTTTTTATTTATTATTTACTTAAAATAATATTAATGTCGTTATTAAAGTAATGTGGAAATAAATTTAAAAAACATTAAAGATAAGACAATTTTTTTCTTAATGAACCTATAAAAATAAATAAATGCAAGTTTTTTGGATGTTTGTAGGTCTTATCCTATAGTTTAATACATGTTTTACTCATTTTTTCCCTTACCAATGTGACAAATATTTACTACTATTACTATTCATAATGAAAAAAAAGTAATTATAACTCTTTAACAAATTTGAACCACCTAATTCCAAATATGGTATACATTTTTTTATATTAAACTTCTATAAGTGGAAATTAGCAACTTACATATAAATGAATAAAACACAACGCAAAACAATTTTATTGAAAAATGTGTTCATAGGCCTAAAAATTATCATAAAAAAACAAATATAATAATGGTGACTATGTAATAAATTATATTATTTATAAATAAATGATTCCTATGTTACATTAATATTAAATTAAAAAAATGGGCCTTTTAAATTACTTTATTTAGGGAAATCAAATTTAGGTTTTATAAATACTGATATTTTTTCTCAATTCACTTAAAAATAAATCGTCTCATAAAAATTGAAAAAAAATAAACCAAAAATAAAATTTAAATGATGATTTAAAAATTATATTATTTTAATCATCTAATTTTTAAAAAAGGTATATATTAATTATAATTATCACACATAAATTTCATTAAAAATATTTTTGAAGAGAATATATTATTGAAGAATAAAATGACTTCACTAAAAATTGGGTACTTATTTATTATACATCAATAAATGAATTTCAATTGACTAAAACATTTATACTTATTTTCCATAATATTCTTATTACTGTTAATAGTTTTTAATTAAGCGACTATCTTATAACAAACATATTCAAATAAAACATTATAGTATATTGTAGTTCACTTAAATCATGGTGTTTCTTGTTTAGAAAGCTATCAAGAATAATATTTATTTGAACTACGTTTTTAGGGTGTTACATTACCCCCCCCCCCAAATAAATGTCATCCTCATAGTTTTTACATTGGTAATCAGGGGTCCAATATTTGAAAATAATTTTTTTTAAACCCACATTATACTAAGGGATAATAAATCCTCCTTTGAAAAGGGGAAGTGGGAAACATAATGTTTTCCTCGAATAACTCGTAATCATATTCCCAGATAAAGAGAAAATTAGAAGGAAGTGATAATATGTACATGGAGGAGAAATATAATGTCTAAATAATAATTGAGAGTGACAAATAATATATGCTTGAGAAATTTAATGACCATAAACTCATATATCAATAAGGAGTCATTAGACCATTAATTCATCAAAAATGATTGTAAAGTGATAAAATTTTATTTCAATATATTTTTCATAGAGTTGATGGAATGTTTTAATATTAATATATATAACACAATAAAATATAATTACTATACTTTTTTCCATTACATAATCACAATTTCATCCTTTGGTTGGGATTAATCAATTTCCACTTCTATCTCAACTCTTACTCTTGGAAATGAATATCGAAGAAGAATTTTTCATGTATCAAATACTAAAATTAACTTTTACTATATCATAATATCCATAAAATAATGAAATTTCATTACTTATATATCAATATATTTATCAAAACCAAAATGGTAAGCAAAAGCTATCCAAAATGGATTAATATAATACATTAATCTCTAAAACATCAATAATACCATCCAAAGACCATGTTAAACCATTCCATAAATATTTCAAATTAGGAATCCTCCAAAATATGTCTAAAAAATCCCAAATATTTGATCCCATAATTTCTTCCAAAATCAACTATAAATTTTATCCCTAGACAACATCGATTAGCTCGTAATGTAACATACCAAACAAATTAATATCTTCACCATATATTATTCTAAAACATGCTAATATTTTCCTAAAATAATATGAATCATCTGAAAAACTCAATGAAAACATATATTCCTCTATGAAATAACTATATCTAATATATTTTATAAATCCAAAATATAAATATACTTTTTTAAAGATGACATAAATAAATTTATCATCAAATAACTAAACAATTTCAAGGTTAAAAACACTATCCAATTTTTTTTATCAATATTAATACACTCTTTATCCCAAATAAAAATTATTATGTCAAAATTAGGAATATATTAAGGGTTTTTTAACTTTCAATCTTGTGTTTTCAAAAAATAACACCATTCCACTAAATCAATTTTCTAGGTTATCAATACTATTCAACATATACTATAATATGCTAAATTAAAAACTATTGTAGATCAATACATATATGTTTCATGATTCTTATAACTATAATATCATTGATAAAATAGATATATAAAATAATTTTGGAATACTAGTAAAAAACATCAATAATTATACATCAACGATTAGCATGGAATAGAACCTTTATTGGTCTAGGAGTTAGCCCCTTTATTAGGGAATTAACATAGATAATTCCCAATTTCCCACAAAAAATACACTAAAATTTAAATTGACCCTTAAGATGTATATTATTTACCATAATTGAAATCTTAATTTCTCTTCAATAATTAGTTTCTTTATAGCCTTTTTTTACATATAAAACTACTTCTAGTTCCTTTGAGATATTTCACCAGGATATTATTCACACATTATATACATGTAGTATGTTGAATATTTCTTCCTTCATAGTATTCATGAAACTCTATTTTTATTTCATTTGAAAAATAAACTATGTTCAGGTTGTTAATCATATATCAGGATAGTTTGTTATATATAATCAAAATCTTTTAAATTAAATATCCTATTTCATTTGGTTTCTACTATGTACAACCATTAAAATTTCCATTACATTAAGAATTAAAATGATTCATCCTAGTTCCATCCAATTACTAAAACCAAAAATCATAGTTTCAGAAATAATAATCATTGTTGAGAAATCATACAATCTTGAAAATCCAGTCATTGGATATCTAAATCATGACACCTTATTTTTTATCAATGAAACCATAGGTTTAACCTGTGTAAGAACTCAGACCTTTGTGTCAGGTATGTTTTTCCTTTTTCTAGTGTTTTTACGAAAATGAGACTTTCTGAAAAATTTTGAAGTACACGACGTGTACTTCATAAGTACACACCATGTACTTTGATGTCACATGCGACCATGTATTGGCCGTGTCTGGGCCACACACATGGTCATGTAGGGTGATTTGGATGCCGATCAAAGAGGAGTACAGAAAATCCTAGCACACGCCGTGTACTCCAAAAGTACATGTCACGTACTTTTTTTTTCATTAAACGGATCGGGGTCGCGTCTAATCGCCAGAACATGCTTCTGCTCTAGATTGTTCAACCAAGGGCATCCTGTACAGCCAAAAATTTCTTCTGAGCCCCCGAGCCTCAATCTGTTCTCTGAATCGACCTCTGTCGATTGTGTTGGAACTGCCGCAGTAATCTCTTCCTTCTTCTAGAGTATCATTTTCCAATTCCTCCTCTTTTGCATGTTATCAATGGTTAAACATTTTGTGTGTTTTCATAGATCTACAAAGTTCTAAGGAGATTCAAGCCTCGTGGTTCAAGTAAATCGATCACCTAGCATCAAGGTAGGTGGTTTCTGCCTTTCTATTCGAAGTCTTTGAGTATTATGTGCAATTTCCACCAATACCCTTGAACGGGGTATTGCGTGTTTATTGTTTTCCCCTTGTTGTTTTTCATGCCTTTCTTGTATGCTTGTGTAGAGGTAATTTGGTTGTGTATAAGGATAATTTCTTTGCTTGGATGTTTTTCCCATGCCTTGTTATGTTTACAACCTTTTGGTATTGTTCTGCCTTTGGCCGTTATACAAGTTTTTCATGCCTAGGGACCATAGGATGGAGTATTGTTTCCTAACATTCTTGTTATGCTATAGACTGGTTATCCATGCAGATATGTAGGTTTAAATTGGCAATATAGTATTATTATGCACTTACTTGCACGGGGTTGTGAGAACCAGGTGCTATAGACTATAAGGGGATAGTTCGAGTGAGATTACTTAGAGATTCTTGGACATTATAGACTATAGGGGATAGACCAAGTGAGCTTACCAAAGAGTCTTGGATATAGTAGACCACAGAAGGATAGTCCAAGTGAGCTTCCTCAGAGAGTCTTCAGCCTTATAGACTATAAAGGGGTAGACCGAGTGAGCTTCCTCAGAGAGTCTTTGTTTTGTTTGAATTTCCTTAAACCATTCCTAGGATATAAGAGGAATTCACCGAGTGAGCTTCCTTAGAGAGTCTTTGTACGACCTAGGGATATAAGATGAATTGAACAAGTCAGATTACTCATAGAGTATATTGACCTTGGGGCTATAAGGGTAATTAACCCTATGTACTTTCCCAGAGAGTCCCTAACTACCTTAGACAATTAGGGGAATTGACTGAGTGTGCTTCCTCAGAGAGTCCATAATCTCGTCTGACCAAACCAGAGGGGTTAGGCAGAGTGTACTACCTAGAGGGTTGTTGATACTTCTTGGTTAGGAACAGAGGGGATGGCCATGAGTACTTCCTAGAGGGATTCCTATTTGTGGTTAGATGTTTTCTTCACAGTTTCTTGTTTGATCTGCAGGTTGTTTACTGATGTGTATCATTCTGTTTACTGCTTACTGTTTATTGTTTACTATACTATTACCTTCCATATACACACTGACTATTATACACAAATCTTCGGGTGGTTTCCTTCTGGGATTTAGTCTCACACCCTATTTGGGTCATGATTTTAGGACCAAATAGATTATATTGTTGTAGGTATAGACAAGGTCAATCACCCTTTGACTTTGGGTACTTGGTTTCATTGGTGCAGGATAACATGGGACTAAGCTGAGGCTTGTGATGCTGAGGAGTTGCTTATCTATTTTTCTTTTGCACTTGGTTTAGCATTGTATTCAGCATTGTGTCTTGTTTGGATATTTTCTTAGACATATATGTACCATTCATCATTTACATATATTTTTCTCCAGTTGTTTCTCTATTTATCTTTCTGCCGTTTTCTATTGTAAGATATTACTGCTTCTACTATTGAATGTGTTGTTTATTTCCACTGCGTACTCTGCCAATGAGGGCATAGTTTCCCCACTATCACACCCAAGGACCTCGCTGCTAGTTGGCAGCCTCTACCATTTGATAAAATTCCTTTGAGGCCATGTGACCAACCGAGTACGGGGCGCCTATGGGTGGCTTCTAGAACCAGGGTGTTACAAAGTTGTATCTGCGGAATTCTTTTCTCTTGACTTATTGTTTGAAGCCTATAGCTAGAGATAGGTCGGAATAGATACTTGGTAATAAGTTGTTCCCAGGAGTAGTTAACCCGCGTACAGGTAAAGGAAAATCTACCTCATTTATTGAAATTTCTTCAAGTTTTAAAATTTTTTCAGTTTATTTGATTTCTCCTTGAGTGATTCACATGTTTTGTGCCATTAATGTTATTGTTATTGTGGCTCTATTCCCGTCGAAACCCGATGAGATGATGGTATTCCATCAAATGCATCATATAGGAACTTGATAGAAATCACATGCCATGCATTCTTATCAGGCTATCTTGGATGCATTAGCGATTGCATGTTGTTTGGATAGGAGTTGTGTATATAATGCTTGTTTTTTTGATAGATTATTTGATAGAATCTATGCTGATTGATAGATAATTTTTTATAGTACCTTCCTTAGATGGACACCAAAAATTGGTTCTTGTAGTTTTGTGGGCCCTCATGGACCAAAATTTGGTGGATCATTGTCTGGTTTCCTTTTTATAACATTTATAAGATACCAAGCTTTGATTCGTGGGGAGTATGGGCCCTCACGGATCGAAATTTGGCACTTTAACTCTTGTTTACTGTGTTGTATAGGCTTCTAATGAGTTTTTGAGCTATTTCCTAGAAAAAATAAGAATACATGGAGTGTACATTATTAATACACGACATGTATTTTTTCAACCATGTCACTGACTGTGTGGGCAGAAACATGGGGTTGTGAAAAATCTTCAGGAACACACCGTGTATGGTAAGTACACGCCGTGTTGTAGTGACCACGTGTCTACCCGTGTGACTAATGAAACAGATGGATGAAACTTCAACATTACACACTGTGTCCTTTTGTCACACGTCGTACCATCTAACCTATGTACCCGGCTATGTCATGAACAACACGAGTCGTGGAAAACCTTCAAGTACATGTTGTGTTCTCAAGGAGCACACTGCATAGGTTGAATGGTGTAGTTGGACATGTAACTAACTACATGGGTCATTGAAACATTTTATAGTACACGCCGTGTCCTTCGTGAACATGCCATATAGTCTTGGATTAAGAGGACCTTGTGGGTTAGCTGTGTAAGGAGACTCGAGCAAGGAATAGAGTTCTAGTACACACTGTGTGTGGGGACAACACACCATGTGGTTGGGGCCTTACACGACCAATTGTTGTAGAAGTTCACGCCCTTGTGAATGGCTTAATAGAACATGTCGTATAGTTTTTATACACACCGTGTAGTCATGTTTGGTAAAACTTAAATGTTTCCTTCTATTGTTCCTATATTGTACTCTTCTGTTCCCAGTCCTTGATAATACTGATCTATGGTATACTTTTGACCTTTCAGAGCCATGCCACTAAGACGTCCTCTGGTTGTACTTCAGCTATAAGATGGTGATTAGACACCAGATATGGCCGATCAAGGACCTCCTATAGTTCCTCATATTGTTCCAGCCTTGGCACTGGTAGTTATACCAATTGAAGGCATTGATCCATAGTTTAGGGAAGACTTTCTGATGATGATTTAGACCTTCCATGGAGCGCCTCCTGCTACCCCATCGAGGGAAAAGTTGACGCGGGTTTTTCAGCAGCAACATCCTCTAACTTTCTTAGGGTATGGAGGACCTCAGGCTGCTGACTCATGGTTAGAGGCTACGCTGAGAATTTACGAGCATCTGGAGATACCTCCAGAGAAGAGGGTGAAGCTCACTACCTATATTCTCAAGGACTCCACCAAGAGGTCGTGGGAGGTGACCTCATAGTCAGGACACCAGTAGGGTATGAATTGGGATGAGTTTCAGCGCATCTTCTATAATTACTTCTGCCCGGAGACCTTGAGGGCCTAGCGAACCTAGGAGTTCATGAGCTTAGAGAAAGGTACTCTTTATGTGATAGATTATTTCTCTCATTTCACGGAGCTGTAGTGATCCACACCTATCCCAGCAGGTGATGTGTTTTTCCTGGCAAGGAAGTTTGAGGATGGTCTCAGGCAGGAGATCCATTCATTGGTGAACATCTTCAGGTTGACTTTGATATCCTCTATCATCAACCAGGTGCTGATCACGAAGCACAATCTAAGGAATTACTAGTCGATGATTTTATTAATCCTAAAATAATTAAACAATAAACTTCCAAAAATAAAATGGAACAACCTATTGTTACACAGGTTTTAGGTCCGCTCATTACATAATGGATGGACGTTAAACTTGTTACCTATATGACAGAAACACCCCAAACATTGGATCTTAAATGGATACACAATATTGATATTCCTATCACTATAAACATATACTAATGACTCATCAGTTAACTGGTTTTCATCATGACCCTATATTAGTATCCTAGATATCCATCATCACAAGGCACCCTAAAAGTTTACAATATGTTATATAGATATATGAGAATATCTGGGGAGTTGACCTAACTAGGAATGAATTTTAAAGAACCATTCCAATAAGATACATTTTCCATTAATATCTCTTTATGTAGTGCCTTATCAAACTGATTTGATGAGCATGTGGTAAAAGTTCTTCCGTATGGATACATCAGCTATCACACCAATAAAAGGTTCCCTGACCTAAAAACCCAAATAAGAAACACATTAACACTATTAACCTAAGTTCCCAAACCAATCCTCATATACATTTTACTCCAAAAACTATCCCTAGTATAGACATCTATGATGCCACTTTATAATGACCTGACCCACTAGGGCCCCACCTAAGCTGACAATAATCTAAGAGTAACCCTATATGCCTACCTTCAATAGGTTTGGGACTGAGGACTAGCCCCAAGTAGACATATTTCACTTGATGGTAGGAATTATCTTATAGTACTTTCTCAGAAACACAAACACATATCTATAAAACAATAAAGGGATAAAAAATAAAAATTGAAACCTATTCATGGAAATACACTAAGTAGACACTAGAGTACAATGAATAATCCAAGTAAAAAAGAGGATAAAACTACATGCCCAACAAAAGTAGTTACCATACCAAAGATAACTAATATGGATGATAGAGATATCATTTCTCATGATATAAAGAATATAACATTTTGCATGATCATAGTCTCTTGGTATAACTAATCCCCCCTAATTTAGGTCTATAAATATCACTTCTATGTTGTATGTTGACTACATAAGACATGACACGTGCAGGAAAATCCAATAAAGGGTTGAGTATATAAATACCCAGTGGGATAAACTACACAACATAAAGGGAGAAATGAAAATTATATTTTTTCTCAACCTACAAGACAAGAGGGAAAAGAAACACATCATATATATGATCATAAATAAACCCCAGTCAAAGAGAGATTAATATTGATCTACATATCCATCTATGAATGATGAGTTTTCCTAGAGCTCCAAAGGTTCCATTACCTATGAATAAATCAAAAAACAACCACTGAAGAATTATAATGGAGGGTCCACACCTCAGCACTATGTTCTCCAGCTGAAGGAGCACTTACTCTCATGAAACACCCTCTTGATTCTAGAACTCGATGATAGTAGAGTACCACTCTGTTGACAGAGACCTTTCACCCTCTGTAATATGGAGGAGTACCTAACCCACCTTTATATAAGATATGTTGGACCCACACTAAGTTGTCCCAAGAATTACATAAATAAATATTACATATTATTAGATTAATATTCATTACATTTCATTACGATCCATTCAAAAACTATAATGTTTTAGTGTCTTGGGAATCTTGTATACATAAATAATGGGTACATAAAAGATCATTAACAATTCCTTAAAAGGTATTCTCAAATAGTACTCATCTTAGAAAACCCCTACTTAAAACATTTCTTCATAACCTGGGAAAAGGAAATATAAGAAGGGTGATCTAATATGCTCGATTTCGGTAAACATTAGATAATTAATTCAATTATCATAAGTTAGCATAACATAATTATAATGGTATAGAAACATTATCTTCACTTATGAAATTCATACACAACATGTCAAAGATCACAAATCAAAAATTATGGTGTATAGATTTTTCATAACAAATACATAATTCATAAGCATATAGAATCATTAATAATAAATCATGATCCATCAAAAAATCATAAGAATAAGACATGGGTTTATCACATACAAATAAGCATACAAATAATTTCCTTAGTCAAGGCTCACATCTAATACTATCATAGTGCATTAGGTTCACATGAAATTCCATCATTTTTTATTCATGGTTCACATCCAAGATAGTCAAACTAGATAGAGTCCCTTACTGAACTAGGTTCACACCCAATTCAAATCTTTAATATCTAATGGGATGTCCATATTTACCCAATGCATTAATGGTTTATATAATTCTATGGCCACCCATGAGATAATAATGACCATACATATGTGTTGCCAAAGATCATAAATCATTCATCATATCTTCATATCATAACCATTAGAAAATAAATGGGTTTCATAAACATTTTAAAATTTGATCATAGCATATCCAATGCAAAGGAAATGAGTTACATAATGGTTTCATCATAATATAAATAACTCGTGGCCATGAAATGGGTTTCATAGAATCATATTTAAATCATCATTATTATAATACATATAGAGAATGAAAGTAGATTTTATCTTAAGATTATATCCCCAATGGAGCCTTAAAATAATTAAATTGTGTTGACATAGATGAAAATACCTTTAACAAATCATTTAAAACAATCATTGAAAACATTAGAAAAATATTGTTTTATTTTTATAATATTTTAACAAAAAAATCCCAAAATATTGAGAAAATAATTTTATTTGAAAATAACAATAGAAACATATAATTTAATCTCTAATAAAGTGATAAATCATGACAGTGGTAAAACCCGTTAATTTCATTTATTTTAAAACAAAAAATTGTTTTCACAGCATTGAAAATAAATAAAAAATGACTTATTTGGTAAAATTTTCTTTAAAAATATTATTTTTAAACCTTTGTAAAAAATGTAAAAGGTAATGAAAATTAAATTTTAAAACATTTTAATTATAGGTAAAATCATCCATAAAACTTTTTTGGAGCGTATATACATATAATAAAAGGTTCATCAATCAAAGAGGAAATAAGGATGACTTGTATTTAAAAAAAATTAATCATAACTTTAATTACCAAAGAGATGGAAATAATACTAATACGTAAAAATTATAGGAATAAAAAAATTGGAATATTATATATGTGTTTTAAAGGATAATATCCATATAGTCTCCTTCAATGTAATTTTACATATTAAATATTTATAATAAATAAGACTGTAACATAAATCTATATCAGCTTTGGTAAATTTTAAATCATTCCCACTATGAAATAAATAACTTAAAATGAAAAATTAAATTCCTTAAATATATTGATTGCCATTATATATATTATAAATGTGTAATTAGATAAATCTCTTAAATTAAAATAAGTATATAACATAACATATGTCCCAAAGAAGACATTTTGAAATGGCAATCCCTTACCACTTCAGTAACTTTTGTATCAAAACCCATTAGATGAAATATTTTAAATATTAAAGTTAAATAATATAAATTATGATTTATACATGATATTAAATTTGAAATTATCTTTATATACGCCTGATAAATATAAATAGGTGCATAACATCAAATATATCTCAGCAAAACATAATTTAGATAAAAAACCCTTACCTTATGTCTGGCTTGATTCATAAGAAAAATTAACACCCTTAAAATAAATTTAAATTTGTTATAATTATATTAAAAAATCATATAAATACTTATAATATCATATACGATATAATTAAAACATTTCAATTTTTGTTTTTTAATAAATTTGTATTTAAATATTTTTTTCTCGGTGTAAACTGTTTCACTTTCATGTGTGTTTCATTTCGAATGCTATAGTCCTTGAAATTAGATCATTGTTAAATAATATCTATAATATTAATAATTTCATAATTAAAATAATTAATCATTATCTACTATTCTATAAACATTAATATAAATTGTGGATGAAAAATGAGTTAGATCAATTTGTGGAAATAGTTATCTATACGTACACAACAGTGTTGTTTTCACATTTCAATGGATGGAACACAAGAAATTTAAATAAAAATTCCACATTATGGGATCATTATTTTTTCATATATATCATATATATCATATATAATCATTAAATTTTTCCTTATTACCAGTCTTATAAATCTCAAATAAAAAACGAATCATATAGCTTCATGGATGTGGTAATCCACACATACAGATGAACACTGTTATTTTTTTATAATGGATGGGGTGGTAATAAGGTATATAATATATTTTAATAGTATAAAATAATTATTTCAGAAATACCATATATAAATATTATATCTATCATAATAAACATCTGTGAAATAAGGTAATGGAAAATAACCATGTTTCTTTATAGAGGTAGTAGTCCACACATACGCATGGGTGATACTTTCATTTCACATTTTAATAGAAAATAGAAGGATAAAGGTAATTTCATATATATAATGACATCTTAATATATGTTATATATAGATTCTATCATATTGGAAAGGTTATGATTTAATTTAAGGAGTTAAAAGAAAAAGTAAAATGAAAGAGATCACTTAAAACCATTACCCCCTCTTTTAGAGACCTATTTTGGATTTCTTCTTAAGGTCCATAGGGATTGTATTTCTAAGAGAACTATAAATACTCTGACTCCATTATCCTAAATATGATGCTTAATTTATTACATTGGAATAATATAAAGTTTATCACACCCCAAATAAATGAATAATTTAGTCGTCTAGAAGAACTGAATACATATATTGTTCTCATTTCACATTGGAAATAAAATATAAAACATAGTGATAGTAATTATTCTTCATCCATTAACTCATCCAATGATTCCTTACTCATATCCAACCGAATGGAAAAAAATAATGGCTGAGATCAAATTCATAGTAATAGTTGCGTATAGGGTAATCTATCATGGATAAATAAAGCATAATCAATATGGAAATGTAAATTACTGAAAAAAAACATTAAATTTAATCAATAACTTGGGTATGAAATGAATCCATTGATAATGTAAATGTATTAATATCATGGATAATATTAAAAAAAATAAAAAATAAATAAATTCTTAATATTAGTTTTCATGATCTGAGACATCATAATATAATATACCTTTAAATCCTTCTTCCAAGATCATTTAATTGATGGGTAGGTACACACTAGAAACCCATTTAACAATTTTAGCCAACTAATTTGTCTCATGAGACCTATTGATACATCAATGTACTATCTATAACTAGGCTCCACCCATCACTACATATCGAATTCATTCCTCGTATGCTGAATGATCAATTTAATTTAAAAACAATTTGCCTTATCAATAAATATCAATATTGATTATGGAATACAAAATATTAATATTCCTCTAGTAAATCAAATAATTTTCATAATAAAATCATTTATTTAGAAATTTTGTATAGTTTAGAAAATAATTATATCCATAATAAAAATAATATGAATATTTAAGTAAAATTTAATGTCTAATGGAATATAATAACAAGAAAGTGATTATTTCAAGGGAAAGTAAATCACAATAAAAGTAATAAGATATAAATATTATAAATATTCATTACAAACCTCTTTAAAAATAAAATCATTACATAAAATTCCCTTAATAAATTGTTTTATTAAATAAAATGACTTCCATAAAACAATTTTCAAAATATATGGAAATAAAATAAAAATATACCAGATGAAAATAGAAATAAGATCGGAATTTATTTTAAGAATTTAAACAAAATATTAAAATTAAAAGTAGAGGAAAAGTTAAAAAAATTTAAAATACATAAATATCCCCATGATTAGAAAATATATTAAATTTATTAAGGATAGATTATATGATTCCATCAATGAAAATAGGATCCATCCCAAAAAATGAGATTATAAAATAACTTCTTACCTCTTTGGTAACGTTTAAATTGAAACCCATTGAATTTTTAAAGTTTAATTGAATCATTAATCACCATGAACAAATATATACTTATTTTATATAATAAAAAGGGTTGTATATACACCATATAAAATTATATAGTTTCATAATACTGAATATATCTCATTAGATTGGAAATTGTGATAAAAACTCTTCCAAATATTGTATCATTGAAGTGAAAATTTAATCTATGAAGTTATTATGCCTAAAAAAAGAAAATAAACACATAGAAAGTGGAAATACATTATAAAAAAATAATTTTCCTTTTCACTCTTAATCGTGGAATAACTTAGTTAATGAAGTTGATGTATAACACAATTAATGAAAATGAGATAAGAAACCTCTACCACAAGTTAGTCTTTCCTTGTAAGAACTTTTAACCACCTTTATAAAGAAATTATATTTATTATAATTACATATAAAAAAAATATAACCATCTATAATATCATATATGATCTATTTATAACATCTTATCACCTATTTTTTAACGGTATTTTATTATTATCCTTACTTCGGGTGTTAGCTGGTTCATTTTTCATGAGAATTTCGGTTTTATAGTTCTAGTCCTTATACATTTATTAAGGTTAAATCATATTCATATCGTTAATAGTGATATAAATTATATATATATTTATAATATATATATTTATAGTCATTTATAAAATTTAGATATGAAAAAACAAATTACACCTTTTATTTAGATGGTAGGTTATATGTACGCATGAACATTGATTTTACTTTTCTAAAAATAGAATGAAATAATGGTAAATAATAAATCACCATTAAATAATTATTATTATATAATATATATTAGTTAAATTTTCCCTTATTACTATTAATGTAATGTATAAATGAAAAATTGATCACATCACTTCATGAAAGTGGTAGTCCATATGTACGTATGAGGGACATAATCGTTTTTCAACATATTGGAAGGAATGAAGTTAGATATAATATAATAATTATATAATTATAATAATTTAATAAATATAATCTAAATCTATTTCTTCCATCTTTATATCCATTCAAGTAAAGTGGTGATAAAAAATTAATTACATAACTATGTAGAGATGGCAATTTATTCATACGTACAAGTGATATTTTCACTTCTTATAGGATGCAACAAAAAATAAAATAGAAATAAAATAATTATAATATTGTCTCATTATATTTATTATACAATATTTACTATTTTAATTTGTGTAAAACACATTAATTGGAAGTATAAGAATAAATGAACTTGAAAGAGTTGGTATAAAGGATTACCTCTACATCGGTAGAATTCCATCAGATCCCTTCATAAGGACCCTTGGAATGGTACATTAATAATACCATGACCTATAATTCATGGATATAGATGTTTATAAGTGATTTTGGTAGGTTTTTGTAGATCTATGTTTCTAAAATTGTTGTAAAGAAAAGAGAGAATATGTGACCTATTATAAGTGAGGGGAGGGGAATTCCTGAAAGTTATTAAATTATTATAAATTATATTTCATTTCCAAATGCATCCACATTGATATAGTTATTATATAAGTTTATTGTGAGTCAAAATAATATCCTACTATAAAAATTGGGCAATTTTTCTTCATGTTCACACCCTTATCTTTTAGTTTTAACCCCCATTAACCCTTTTGAAAATTACCATAATGTTGAAGTTTTCTACCCTTTAAAGGTCAAAAATATTACTATAAGTGAAACAAAATTCTTAAATTAATCATTGTTTATGTTTTAAACAATATAATATTAAATTTTATTATTTTTTTATTATTTTTATTATTTTAAAATCATTTGATAAAAAATTATTTATTATTAAATGGCATTAATGTCTATTTTGATTCTATTCATTAAATTTGGTTGTAAATACTTCAATAAAGATATTTAATTATTATATAATTATTTTAATCATCCCTAAAAGGTTGTATTTATATATAAAAATCGTGTAACACTATAATTCATCAAATCTGTATTGCTTTTAATATTTTTTACATCATTTATTTTATGTTTATACTAATTAAATAAATACTTTTTTGGTGTTGTGTAACAATTTAAGATAATTATTCAAGTGATAAATATTAAAAGACAAATTGATGATATAAAACATTAATTAATATATCAAATTAAAATTTAAAACCCAAAATAAACACTTTTCTCATTATAAGAAATATTTGGGATATTAATGTCAAGAGGGTGAAATTTTGTATTTATTCTTTTATTAAAGTAATATAAAGGTCAATATCAATATAAAATGGCACAAAGTGGCTATATTTTCTATTAATAGATGGAAATTGATGAAAACATCATCTAATGGTATAAAATAATTTTTTTGAGATGTTTTAAATACTTATGCAAAAGTTTAAACCTAGTTTTACCCTTATTGAGCTGACAAATACCCCTAATGCTACTATTCATAATGATAAAAAATAAAATAGAACTATTTACCAAATTTAAACCTTGTGATTCCAAATATTGAATCCATTATATCAAATTCAATTCATATAAATGGAAGAAATTAAATTTTGACAAAAATAAAAAACATAATAAAAATTGGTTTTAAAAAAAATGTGTTTTAAGTTCAAAAATGAACTTATACAAAAATTATTTATAATAAAAATTCAATTGAAATTAAATTTATTATTTGTAAATAAATTAATTTTTAAATTTTTTAGTAAAATCTAACCATAATAGTTATTTTTAAATTAATGTAAATGAATGTTTTACCAAATCGGTATTTTTTACTAATCAATGAAAAATTGATCTTTTCAAAAAAAATCCAAAACAGTCACCACAAGATGATTTTGATCATATAATTTTTAAAATCATTTCATTTTCATAAAATAAAATTTTCAAAAATTAATTATATTTTCCACAAACATAATATAATAAATCAATTTCTGAATAAAATAAATTTTTAAATCATAAAATTACATTACTAAAAATTGAGTTTTTATTTCATAAGAATCAAACCATAAAATATTATTGAGTAGGACCATTATACATATATTTAATAATTGGATTACTCATATTCATACCCAAGAATTCAAAGGCTCGGTTATAATGGTCACATTTAATTAATATTATTTTTTTATTATATATCAATTCTCTTAAGAATAAAGGTTGCATGTTAAGTAATATATCATGATTAATGTTCTTTTAAACTAATTTTTTGGGGACTTACACCCCCAAAATTCGGACACAATTTTATCTCGATTATATGTATTTCAACCTTCTTTTAAATAACACATCATACATATGTATAATAAAACATCTTTTGGAATGTGAAAGTGGGAAACATAAATGTTACCTAAATTATCACATATTTGGGATCCCAAATTTGGAGGAAATTAGTGGGAAGTTAAAATATATACATATAAGAAAAAAATAAATTTTCAAGGACGAATGGAGATTTTTATTGAAAAAGGACTTTAGAAATTTTACATCCATAAAACCATAAATTAGTGATAAGTGAAAATAACATAAATTCATCAGAAAAAGGGTAAAATGATAATTTTTATATCAGAATACTTTTAATAAAGTTGATGAATTATTTTAATATCAATATATATATCATGATAAAATGTTATTACTTTATTTATTTCCATTTTATAAGAAAATTTCATCCTTTGGTTGTGATTCAATGAATTCCCACTTCATCTCATATTCAATGAAATGAACATTCAAGGGGAATTTTGAATTCCAGAAACACTAAAATTAACATTTAATGAATCATAAGATCCATTAAATAATAACACTTTAATACTTCTTTCTATAAATATTTAACAAAACCAAAATAGTATGAATGAGTTATCCAATATGGATAAATATAATAATTTACTATCTAAAACATCAACAATAAGCCCCACAGATCAACTTAATCCATTCCACAAATAATTAACCTTATTAATCCTATAAAATATGATAATAATTTACATAAATATCTTGAATCACTAAAAATACACAATAAAATCATATATTCTTCCATTAATTAACCCAATTTTTATTCCTCAAATAAATTTTACCTTAATCATGCAATATTCCAAGTATAGTGAACTTTTTCAAAAATAAAATTAATCACTTTGTCACCAAATCACATTTAAATCACATGGTTATCTTTATTATAAAAATATATCGACAAAATATAAAAACTCTTTAATCAAAAAAATATATAATTACATCAATATTTGTGATTATATTAACCCTAATGATTTTTGAATTCATTTAATAATTTGTCCACAAAATAAAAAACCATTCTTCCTCATATAACATTTTCCACAAAACATATACAAAACTAAAGGGTTATATTCCCTTAAATTTTATGTAAAATAACCTTAATCATTTTAAATATTAATAACATAAAACCGCAAAATGGGTATCTATGATTTTAAAATTATGAATATGGTTATCCAATATTAAAATTTAATATTATAGGTTTCTATAGGTTTTATTCTCTCATTCATAATAATGGTTCATAAATAAAATGTGAATTAATGGAATAATATCTCTTAAGATTATTAAAATAATTATTTGGTAAGTTTACACTCACAATGCCCCAGAATGATGGTGAGATATATACAACCAACTCTTTTCCGGGTTATTACCCACAGATGCATATAATCTAAAACCAAATCAACATATAGTATCCAAAAAGGGATGTATTACTATGAAAACAACATAATATCTTCATTAACTAATGTTTTAAGATATTTTCCTAACATTATACATATCTTTAATGTTTTCACATGGTAATGTTTCCTAATATATTTTTTACAAAATCCTTTTCCCAAGGTTTTTAAACAATTTATATGATTCCAATTATAATGAAATTTACTCATTTGTTCCATTATTTGGTGGTTAATTAATTACATTGGCATAATATACAAGCGATCAGATTCTATATGACCAAAATTTTAATAGTATTGAAGATCTGGATACATACATTCTACTCAATTCACTTTGGAAATAAAATATAAAACACATTAAGAGTAATAATCATTCATCGTTGAACTCATTCAATGATTCATTCATCATATCCCAGGAAAACGAAAAAATATAAATGATTATCTTAAACACTCAGTAATTTCTATATATAGTTGAATATATCATGAGTAAATTAGGAATAATCAAGATTGTAAGGTGAATAACTAAAAAAACATTACATTTAATCAATAAGTTGAGTATAAATTGTATACATGGATAATGTCGATGTAGAAATCCCAGAGAAAATGATAAATAAATTCTCAATGAATGAAATTATTAATATTGAATTTCATTATCTTATACATCATAATATCTATACCATAAAATACATGTTCTAAGATAGTTTAATAAAAGGGTAGTCTTATACTAGAAACCCATTTAATAATCGTGTCCAACTGATTTGACTGATGAAACATATCGATGCATCAAGGGGATATCTATAACTAGTCCCTATTTGTCATTTATTGTCCAATTAATTACTCATATATTGAAATATTAGTTTAATATATAAAAAATATGACTTATCTATATATATATTTATTTATTTATTATAAATTATAGAATATTAAAATTTCTATATTCAGTAAAATAAATTTCCTAGTAAAACACAATATGAAGAAATGTTATACATTTTAGGAAATAAGAATGTCCATGATCCAATGAATATGATTATTTAATATAAATTTAATTTCCAATGATATAAAATAGCAATAAAGTGAATGTTTCAATAGAATTTTATTAACCAAAAAATTAATAAGAGATAAAAAATGTCCACAAATTCATTGGAAATATATGTTTTGCAGTAAAATCACTTAATTTATAGAATGATGGAAAATAGAAGTAAAATAATTAACATTGGATTTAATGAAAGACATTTCTTTTTAAAACCATTTTAGTATTTTAGAATAATATAAAATATCCTAAAATGGTTTTGGTGAGGGTAAAATATGTTAACGCCTTATACATTAAAGAAGAAATCCTTTTTAATTTTTTAAAAGAATGTTGAAAATGAACTTTAGGAAGACATTATAAATATTCCTTTAAAACAATTTTTTAATGTAAATGATAACTTATAATTTATATATTAAATCATTTGAGTAAATAAAATTTAAATTTGTAAAATAATTTTCTAAAATTAGGGACATGGAATAAAATATACCCGATCAAAATAAAAATAATATCGAGTTTTCTTTTAAACATTTATTTTATTGATTAAAATTTCAAAGAGATGAAATATTGGAAGAAAATTTGGAAACTCATAAAATATAAATATAATTATAAAATATTTTAATTTTATGAATGATATATTATAAGGTTTTATCAATAAAAAAAGAGAAGTCCCAAAAATATGAAATTGTGAATTAAATCCTAGCATCTTTAGTAACTTTTCAATTGTTACCCTAGAAAAGTGTAAAAATGAATTGAAACATGAATAACCATTATTAATTTTATATTTATTTTAAATAAACCAAAGGGAAATTATATACACCACATAAAAGTAAATAGGTGCAAAATACGAAAAATATCAAAATTGGGTGGAAATTAACATGAAATCCATTACAAAGATCATATCATTGGAGTGAGAATTTAATAATTAAAGTGAATATTTATATAAAATTTTAAATTTAAAAAAATTAAAGTGGAAATTAAAAATAAAAAAATTATAGATCATTTATCACATAATCGTAGAAGAACTTAGTTAATGAAGTAGAACTATATCCCAATGAAAGGAAATTGATTTAAGAAACACCTTACCTCAAGTTTAGCCTAACTCATAAGTTCTTTTAACCAAATATTTAGTAAATTTTGAATTATTATATTTAATTATAAGAATAATATACCAATATCTAATATCATATATGATCAAATTTTAACATCAGGTCACCCAATTGTTAACAATCTTTGATTAATATTATTTTATTGGGTATTAACTGCTTTATTTTTCATGAGAGTTTTGGTTCGGCAGTTCTGGTCCTTGTACTTTGATAATGGTTTCATAATCTATATAATTTAATTAAAGATATAAATATAATTTATATTATATATATATATATATATTCATCTATGAAATATAGATATATGAAAATGAATTACACTATTTATGGGAATAGTATATCATACATAAACATGAATGTTGTCTTATCTATTTGGTGAATGAAATGAAAGAAAGGTAATAATAAATAACCTTTAAAGAGTTATTATTATATCATATATATAATATATATTCATCAAATCCATCCTTATTACCATATATATATATAGAATAAATTAAAAACAAATCACATCGCTTCGTTGAGGTGGTAATCCACGTGTACGCACGACCGACAATTACATTTTCCAATAGATTGGAAGGTAAGAGTTAGATAGGATATTATAATTAAAAAAAATTATTTCATAAATATCATATATATATATATATATTAATTACAACCATCTCTCTAACCACCCAAATAAGGTGGTGGTAAAAATAAATTACACTACTATTTGGAGACGGTAAGGTATATGTGTGCACGAGTGATGTATTTGATTTTCATTTAATAGAAAATTGAAAGAAAAAGATTGTAACCTTATAATTATAAAATATAATCAAATTTATGATACTTGATTTATTACTTTATGATGTTTATTACACATTAAAAGTAAGTATAAAATGAAATAAACTTGAAAGTGTCGGTAAATATGATTACCAATTCTTTGATATACATTATTTAGATCCCTTATTAAATACCCTTGGAATAGTATGTTAAGAAGATAAAAAAATTTAATTCATGTATATAGAATTTAAAAATATATTTGTGTAGGTATTTACCATTATAGGTTCCTTAAAGTCATGTAAATAAAAGAGATAAGGGGTGTCCTTTTATATGTGAGGGGAGGGGCATTCCTAGAATTTATTAAAGTATTAAATTATTATATTTTTTTAATAAATGAATCAATATTAATATATTTTAAATATATTTTGAGTATGATTCTAAATTCCTTCATAAAATAACGTTTGGACTAGTTTTTTCATCTTTATCTTTTAGTTTTAACCCCTTATTAAACCTTTTGACAATTACTGTAATATTAATGTTTTCTACCCTTTATGGGTCAAGAATGTTATCATAAGAGAAAAATAAACCATAAGTGGACCATTATTAATTTTTTAAACCATATAACATTCATGCTTCCTAATATATGAATTTTACTAATTTTAAGTCATTTAATAAAATATTATTTACTATAAATATCGTAAATGTTATTTTTACACTTTCCAATTTATTTTACATTTAATACATCAAGACATTGATGGAATTAAAATATAATACCCTGAAAAATATCTAATATTTCCAATTTATCTATATAATTTATGAAACACTATATTTCATTAATTTTTTTTTATTTTTTATATTTTTAAAATCAATTATTTTATTTTTATATTAGCTGAACAAACATTGTGTTGTTGTTGCCTAAAATTTAAGATAATTGGACATTAACTATAAATTAATAATAAAATACCATGTCAAAACCAATTAATTAATATTTAAAACTGAACAAATCCCCTTTATCCTTATGGAAGAATATTATAGATATTAAATTCAAGGGTGTGAAATTGTTTTTTCCTTATCATATTAATGTAATATAAAAGTCCATATCAAAGAATAATGAAAAAAAATGAAAATATTTTATATTATTGGATGGAAATTACCCAAATTAGTTCATAAAATATGATAAAGGGAAGTTTTATATAAATTATAATGCCTTATCCCAAATTCTGTTTTAACTATTTTACCATTTCCCTAGTGACAAGTATCCAACAAAGTTACTATTCATATTGACCAAAAATAAAAGGGAAATATTTACCCAATATGAAACTCGTGATTAAAAATATAGAATATATTTTATTAAATTCAATTCATATAATTTGTATAAATTAATTTAAGATAGAAATGAAAAATGTAATGAAATCCTTTTTTTTAGAAAAATGTGTTTTTAAGTACAAAAATGAACTTATTCCAAAATCAGGTATAATGATTATTACAATGTAATTAAATATACTATTTACAAATAATTGAGGATTATTTTAATTTATTATTAACTTAATATAATGAGAGATATTTTTCAATTAAAACAAATAAATGTTTTACAAAATAGGTATTTTTCACAATTCACTGGTAAGTTAATCATTTTAAAAATTCCTAAAACATTTAAATAAGACAACATTGATATAATGAATTCAAATATTACTTTAATTTTAAAAAATAATATTTATAAAATTTTTATAAATTGACAATAATTTCCACACACAAAATTCAATGAAATTATTTTTGCAGAAAATGAATTTTTTAAAGCATAAAATCAATTCACTAAAAATTAAGTGCTTCTTTCTTAAAAATTAATCATAAAATTTGTATTTAGTATGAAAATTATAAAAATATTTCATAATTTTGATACTCATACTCATACCCCACCAATTCAGTAACTATGATATAATGAAAACATTTAATTAATAATATTATTATATTATATCTCAATTCACTTAAAGCATGGTGTTACGTGTTAAGATATATATCAAGATTATTATTATTTAAAACTACTTTTTTTGGGTGTTAGATTCTCCGCAATTTAAATAAATAATTGACGGTCAATTTTATCTTAGTTATCAAATTTTAAACCATTTTTTAAATCCCACATTGTTCTTAGGGATAATAAAACATCTTTTGAAAATTGAAAGTAAAAAATATAAAGGCTACCTGAAATATCACATATTTAGGTATTCGGATAAGGATAACACTATATCAAAGATAAAATATAAACATAGAGGATGATAATAGCATTCAATGACTACTAGTGGGTGATAGAGAACATGGTCATGAGAAAGTTAATGAAAATAAAACCATCAAACATTGATGGGTGAAAGACCTTCAACTCATCATAAATGAAGGTAAAAGTATAACTTTTTTATTTGAATATATTTTTCCTAAAGTTAAGGGTTATTTTAATATAAATATATTGAACACAATAATATCTCAATTCTTGATTCATTTTCATTTAATAAGCACAATTTCTTCCCTTGGTTTTGCTTCTATGAATTCTGACATCATATCTTCTTCCATGTAATGAATATTCAAAATAAAATTTTTATTCATGAAGCATTATAATTAACTTTTAACAAATCATACGTTCCATTAAATAATGAAAAGTCATTACTTATTTCTCTAAATATATAATAAAACCCAAAAATGGTGAGTACAAGTTATCCAATAAAAGTAAATATAATATATTAATCTCTAAAACCACAAAACTAACCCCTAAAGTTCCACTTAATCCATTCCACAACTAGTTAACCTTAATAATCCTCCAAAAAAAAGAAAATAATTTCCATAAATATCTTAAATCACTATAAATCCACAATAGAAGCATATATGATTCCATAAACTAACTCATTGTTCATTCCCCAAATAATTTTTACCTTAATCACATAATAATACAAATATAGTGTACTTTTGAAAAAATAACAATAATCACTTAGTCACTAAATCACTTTTCAATCACATTGTTATCTTCATGATAAAAATATATCCCCCAAATCTACTGAATCATTTATTGCCAATCAACCATAATTACCTCAATATTAGTGATCAAATTAACCCCAATGATTATCAATTTCATTACACTTGTGTCTATAAAATATACATTATATTTCATAAACAATACCCTTAATCATTTAAAACGTTAATCACATGAAATCAAAATAGTGGAATCTATAATTTTGACTTATTATTAAAATTATAATTATCAAATCATGACACATTATGTTTATCCCATATTACTATAGATTATCATAGGTTTCCATAGGTTTTATTCTCTCATTCATCATAATTTTTCATAAATAAAATTTGAATTCACCTATGAAAATTTCTGAAGAGTGTTAGACTTAGTGTGTAGTAAGGGAACACTCATTGTGCACCAGAATGTTGGTCATGATATATTTGACCAAATCTTTTCAAGGATAATTCCTCTAAATGAATCTGTTCTAAATCAATATCCAACTGTAGAATCTATATAGGGATATATTACTATGAAAATGAAATAATATATACCTTATTGAATTGATTATGATATTTTCCTATATTTAGTCATATCCTCAGAGTTTTTCATAGGATTATTCCCTAATTCTTGTTTTTATAAATCTAATTCTAATGGATTCTATTAAACTTTATCTAATACCAACTATAATGACCTGGAATCTAGTATCCCAAAGATGGTTGTTACATTTTTAAATTATCATATGATACATGCTTCGCATAAAAAATTATTTAATAATTTAGGGTTCTTAATGAACATGATACATACAGTGTTTACATTTAACATTGGAAATAATATATAAAACATAGTGAGATTAATTATCATTTATCCTTGAAATAATTCAAAGATTCATTCTTCATATCCTTGGTAAAGGAAAACAAATAAAGGTTGAGATAAAATTATTATTAAGGGTTATGTAAAATGGAATTTATCATGAGTAAATAAGTAAAAAATAAATATAGAAATTTAAATAAATAAAAACACCTATTATTTATTAAATAACTTGAGTTCAAATGCATATATAGATGATATAAATGTAGTAATCTCATAGATCATGAAGAAACTTTGTGATATTTTGTTTTGAAAAATGTTTAATATTTGTTTTCAACCTAACATTTTTAAAATATTTTTTTTAAATATGTTAAAGTTTATGAAATATTCAGACCCAAACACGAAGGTGGAGAAAAAATTTATTTTTGAGAAAGTTGTTTTCTAGAAACAAAGGATCAAACTGTGTGGCACCAAATGCAGAGTATCAAACTGAGAAACACAAATCATAAAATTTTTCATAAATATGAAGTTGTTGATCAAACACATCATCAGCCTCAGATCCATTAGAAAGAAATTGAATATTCATTGTACCCAGTGTTGGTTAGAAATTGAGATGTTTCTAAGTGAGGAAGACATAATTATATTTAAAAGAATAAAGGAAACAAGTAATGTCAGGAATTAGAAAGCTATTTACATTCTAACATAAAGGCAAGTGACATTTTTCCAATCATGAGGTTCTCATAACCCATGAATACAATCATGAAAAAATATTTTAAAAATGGGGGAAGAGTAATGATTTTATTGGTTCTATGAATCAATAAAATGTTTACATCTGATACAGAAGTAATGGAAACCAAAGTTTTCGTAATTCTAAATGAGTAATAGCTGATGAGGTTTGAAGAATTTCAATGTTTCAAATTTTAGTTTTCATCATAATTATAATTCCATTATTATGATAATTTTATTATACTGAAGCCAAGGAAGATCTATCAAACTGACTCTGATAAATAATGTCAATTACACTAAATCTAAGGAAGAAATTCAATCTCATTGAATCCGATGTGGAAATTCAATCAGGACAACTCTAAGAATGAAATTCATTTAAGATAAATGTGATAAGTAAAGTCAATCAGAATAACTCTGATATGAAAAGTTAATCAAAATAACTCTGATAAAGAAATTAAAATTCGAATGATATGAGGATGTTCCATCATAATGAGATGATAATGTTCTATCATAATTAGACAAAGAAGTTCTATCATTCTAAATAAAATATAATAAGACAAAGAAGACTGACCACAAATAAGACTCAAGAATTTTCTATAAAATTTGTGATGATTTAAAGTGGTAAAACAGGAAATTCAAATATGAAAAGATCTTACAGTTTTTGATTTTGAGTTAGTGGTAAAAAAATTTAGTTTCCCTATTTTCCATTTTGGTAAGACTTTAAATATAATCAAAATAAATATATACTTTTCAACCCTTCATGTGAGTGTAAATGGAAGACCTTTGTAGAATTTGTGTCAGATTTTTCTTTATAGATAGAGATCTCATTAGAATATTCGACTAATGAAATTTTTCTTACCAGACTGAGGTAGATCAAACTGAGAAGTAGAGTCTAGTTTTTGAAGGTGATTTTGAGAAAAGATATCATTATTATAAATCCATCATAATGAGATAGTCATACCCAAGTTCGTCAGACTGAGGTTCCGAAAAGAGATTTGAGGAGAAAAATGTTTCTGAGATCATTTCTTTTGTGGATCAATTTTTCTAAGGTTTTATTTAAACTGACAGGAGTCAGTATAATCATTCCTATTAGAGATAGAGGTGTCTAATAAAAGTTCTCACATGTTTTATTCACTTCATAAAATTATTAAATTTATATAGACCCACATGAGTGGCTATGTCAAGGATATAGGTTCTCACACTAAAGATGCACCCTAATTCGGTGCTTTAGTTTCTTTTCTAATTTCTCATCCCGGAGTATTAACTAAAAGCTTATAATGTTATAAAATGTAATAGGTTTCAGTGGATTAGTTTTAAATGTATTAAAAAATATAAAAAATGAACAACTAATTCCCCCCCATATCTTATTTGTTAATTGATCCTTTGGAACATCATTTGGTACCAGATATAAGGTTCCCTTATTGAATCCTTATAATAGATAATCTCATTTTTGACAATAGTATAAGTATTCCTATATTTGATGGAAAAACATATTATGGATAGAAATATATAATAATTCTTTATCTCTTATCTCTTGGACTTGAAGTTATTGATGATGCCACAATACAGTTCCCACCTATTGGGAATGATTTTTTGATGACTTTTATTGACAATAGAAATATTGGTTTTGATAGAAAATCTAAAAAAATCTAATTTCTCTATCAGAAAATTTTTATATAAAGGTAATGGGTTTCAAAACATCACAGAGTATATGGGAAAAGATGGAATGTATGATCAATGTTAAGGATAATGTTAATGAAGAAAAGATAAATATCTTGCATAGTATGTTTGGAGACATAAGAGTGATTGATGATGAAACTATTTGTGAATAATTTTCTAGATTAAATGAAATTTCTTTCAATGTTAGAGGATTTAGAGATGTCATAGGAGATTCTACAATTGTGAGAAACTTCTGAGAAAAATTATAGAAAGGTTTGATTCTGAAATTTACTCTTTATAATTTAAGTATAATTTATCTCTTGATTAATTTCATAACTTTCTTGTTTCTTATAAAATGAAGAAATATCTAATGTTAAAAAATAATATGAATGATGAAATGGATTTTGAAGCTATTATAAAAATCAAAATTCAAGATGTTGAAGATGTAAATCTTTATGATTCTAAAAATAAAGAGGATGATGAGTTGAAGTATAAAATAATGAATCTTTTCTCTAAAAACTATATAATATGAAGAGGAAGTTATAGAGGAACAATGACTCTCAGATGGTTTTAGAGTGGTGGAATTAGAAACTTTTCTATTAATTTCCCCAAGAACAATGTTGATGAGTATTGAGATGATTATGGTGAAACACCTCAATGGAAGAAGTGGAAAAAAAGTTCTAAATAAGAAAAGTCATCCAATTAATACAAGAATATTTTTATTGGAAACAAAAGAAGTATATTGAGTAATAAATTTCAATTGGAATAAAATTAAAACGATTATCTAAAGTATGGATGTTTAAACAAAATAGAACCTTCATTGAAAAAGTTGAGAAAATAAAAGATTCCTCAGATAATGAAGAAGGTGGTGAATAACCATATAAAGTGAATATACTAAGAATATAACTTGTTGAATGTATTAATAAAAACATAACTTTCAATAAATAAATCTTATTAATGAATAATTATTTTGAATAATTTTTTCAAGGAATAATAGATATCATCAAGAAATAGGAAAAATACATTTAGGAGATCATAAGTTAAAAACATTGAATAGTTGAACAGTGAAAGTTTGTTGAATATCTCAATGAGATGTTGGATTCCAAGGAAGATGAAGTTAACCTATCTCAAAAAAATCTTCTATAGGTCAAAAATAACTTAAACGTTTGAATGAAAACATTAATAAATCTTTAAAAGTTAAATTTGAGAATACTAAAGTTGGTGAGAGAGCTTAAATCAATAATCATGTGAAATCGTCAACCACAAAAAATAATATTTCATCTAATTTCTTGAAAATTTTATGTTCTATAAAAAAGTGTTGGGAAATCTTGTGTTGAAAAAATATGTGAGATATCATTTAAATATATAAAAGTTAAAAACTCACTTAGGGGTAAAGATGATCCACATTCAGAGATTGTTAGTTCATGAAGAAGTTATCAACCCAAACAATGTTTCTGTAGAGAAATATCTTACATCAATATAAAATCAATATTTTTTTGTTTTATTTGTGTTGTGGAATCAATGGAAACAAGTCTAAAAATTATTGGAACAAATTAGCTCTATTTGGAAAAAGGGTTGATAAAAGTGGAATAAATAGTGAAAGTACAATGAGTAACATTCCTTACCTAAAAAATGTTGAGAAATCTAATTCTAAAGATGTTAGAAATTTTTGATTTATAATTAGTTTGACTATCTGGGATAAGTTTTATATATATGTTATGAACTAGTTCATATTAACGAAGAATGTATTACTACTCTTCTACGACATGTTTTGTGTGCATGAAAAGAAAGTAAGTAGGAAAGAAGAAAGTTGAAGATATAGACTTTATTATTGATACTACCTTGAATGAATGTAAAAAAAGAATAAACCATAGATACTTGATATTTTGTATTATTTACACATGAAAGGTGATTCAAAAATATTGAATAATGTTTAGAATCAAGATGGAGTTACTAGTATCTTTGGGAATGATTGTTCTTAAAAAATCAGAAGAATTAGAATGACTATTATTGAAGCGAAATGTTGAAATCGAAGGAATTTTTTATTGTTTATGGGATAAAAAATAACATACATATTATATGTCAACTTTTTGATGCTAGAAAATAAGTGATCTTTATAAAATATTCTTGTTTTATCAAACATGTGAAAGATAGAAATGTTATTACAAAACGATAAATAACCAGTGAGAATCTCTTCTAAATAGGATAATTTAAAAACTCTTCTTACTTAAGTGTTGAAGATGAGAATAAGTTGTTGAAAAGAATACTTGAACACCTTGGGATGAAAAACCTGAAATTTTTTTCTAAATTTGATGTTGTATGAAATTTTCTATAATTAAAAAGAAGAGAGTAAGAAGTTTTTTTAATTGTCAGAAATGGAATACAATTATTTAAAGTCATAAAAAGTTGATATTCAGTCTACCACACCACTTGAACTTATTCATTACAATTTATAAAGGCCAATGAGACATCAATAAACAAAAATATATTTATAATTTAACACTTTTATTGAATATTTTACTCATATTAAAAAATCATGTCTATGAAACACTAGTTATAGGCTATGGAAATGTTCATGTTTTTCTAAAAAGAAGTTGAGAAACACTACTAGAAAGGGATCTTTCCCCACGCCTCTATCCCCACAGATTATAAAAACTATCGGGATATCTCTTTTTTTTATTATTTATTCCCACGGTTTTAATAAAAGTGTGGGAAACCTATACCCAATTCCCATGATGTCATCGGGCTCCTCCTCCCCCTTACCCTCGCTTCCATCGCCCTTTTCTTCTTCCTCGCTTCCCCAAATCTCGACCCTCTTCTTCTTTATTGCTTCCATAACTCTCACCCCTCTCCTCCCCTCCCAGACCACCACCTCTTGGCCATCCAACCTCTGCTGCTCAGCCCTCTCCTCCCCTCACCGACCTCCGCCTCACAGCCATCCAACCACTGAGTCTCGGCCATCTCTTCCCCTCCTCGGCCTCTGCCTCTTCTCCCGACATCCCTCCTGGCCTTCACCTCATCCTCAACATCACGACCTCTACCTCCCTTCCCTCTAGCTCCAGTGTTGTCCCCCCTCTCAACTCCCACTCCTCCAATCCTTGGCCTCTACCTCAACTTCCCCCAGCTTCAGCAATGCCCCATCTCAGCCTCCACCTCCCTACCCCCAACTCTGGCATCTAGGTATGAAATTTCATCTCTATGTTTTCCAATGGTTGAGATCTCTTCCATTTAGTTGGTTTTTTTAGATATCATCTTTCAAACTTATCATGCTATCAATGTAAACCTTATGAAAAACATTAACATATGTGTTTGATCAACAAGTGAACCTAGAGTTAGTTTTGGAGTAAAAATGTGATGCTAGGGAGAATTAGGCCCCACTAGTTTTCTATTATATGAGGGGATGAGGATGAATTTTTGGTTGTTTGGTCTCATATCTTTCATGCTTTTCATCCTCTATATTATTTACTGATGTGTTGGAATCTGTTGATTCATTCATTTAAATATATTGCATTTGAATTTCCTTTATTTCGATCCCTAGATTTCAACTCTATTCCAAGAATTTAAGAGTTCATAAGCATTTTGGTGATGCAGTCAAGGTATTTTTAAAGTCTGATTAGTTGGAAATGACAAGGAAGGAAGCCGTTCAAGCTAGATTATGTATTTAATCAAGACTATATCAAACCCTCCTAGATTTTATTTAGTTTACATTTTATTATGGAACTAGACTTATCCCTAATATTTTTTATGAAGGTAATACTATGTATTTTCATCACTTTGACCTTTTAGATAATCACATGGATTGATGTCTCAAAATTCATATCGTGGTTTGATATATACTTCCTTTCGATTTGTCGATGAATTTTGATGGTTCTATAGAGTTTATTACCAATTCTATGCTTGAATTAGATTTATCTATTATTGTTCTGGAGTTAAGGATGGAGGCTCTTCCACAGCTTCATGAGTTGAGTGGTGGCTTTGGAAGGAGGGGAACGGGTGGAAAGGAGCCTCCTAGAATCTGTTTACAAGTGTTGTAGTGAATTCACCAACTAATTATGGTGTAGTGAGTCTTGGATTCTCATTTGGGATGGGGGCTCTATTAATCCTCCTTCATATATATTGTAGGAGTAAATATATAAATGAAAATAGAAATTTGTTGTAAATTCCATGATGGCATGGAGTAATGGAGTATACATTAAAAAAATCCTAGGTTGAATTTTTCCTCACTCAGGGGAAGGGATCTTTTGGTAGTAGTTCTCCCTTGTGGGGTGGGGTGAGGGGAGAGAGAATCTCAATAGCCTCCTCTGTAATGAGTTTTTCCTTGTATTAATGATACCACTCTTTTTAGTGGGATGGGGTCTAAATGTAATTCACAAAATAGTGTATGAATATGTTCACGAGTTGCTAGAATCACTGTTACAGAGTGACCCATCTCTTTATAGGAATCCATTCATGGCTTAAGATTTATTTTAATTGGGACTCTTCGATGTTTTCATTCATGAGAAGACTAATTAAATAATTTAATTACTTAATTAACATATTATTATACTGAGAAACCCATGAATTTCGTTATTTAATACATTTTATGAAATCTCCCTGGGGTTAGTTGTTCTATGACCACATGAACCTTAGAGGGAGAGGAAGAAAAAGATGGAGAGAGGGCTTGGTGGTGATGGAAAATCTTGGAAGAAAAATCATTTTTTTGTGATGTCGATTAAATATACATTGGATGTGAAGTAGAATCAAATCAACATAATTTCAACATCATGGTAGGGAATTTATATATATATATATATATATATATATATGGATTTATCCCAATTTTTTTCTTGATTTGAACCTGGAATAATTTTATTTAAATTGAATCAATATTCAGGTAGCAGATGCCTTTTTAACTAATGATATTTGGTTGAAATTCTGATATTGGGATAACTGATATTAGGACTAGAAATTACTTCTTTTTTTATTTATTGTATTCAAATGTAGATGATTCCTAATCATACAGGATCATCATTTCCATTCTTGTGGTTTCTTCTATTTCTCTAACCGTTCTTTACATGTTCATCAATAACTTTAGATTTTAGCTGATGATTTAACTAATATCATAGATTGATTTTATTCCACATTTAAAATAGGTTCCATATATTTACATTGTGTGTACTCCATGTGAGATTATAGCGTGAGGATGGATTATAGGATAAGATATAATGGGATATTGGGGGTCTGGATTTGGGGTTTCTTCATGAATAACAATATTCACATCGACAAGATTGTGCTATGAATCATCAATCTAGGTACCAAAGGATACAAACCACTTTACATAGGTGACATTATCATGTTTAGCATGGCCCAAGGAAATTCAAGTTATATATGAAGAAAATAAGAGGATGTTGAAATGAATCGAGGACTAGAGTAATGTTTAGATCTTAGAACCAAACTACATGGTGTACAGTTCAAAAGAACACACATCATGTACTTTGGTAGGTACAATATCTAGGTATTCAAGGATATGTTAAATACCGTATATTGTGTGGTTAAATAATAAAATATGTTACCCTTATCTAGATATTTTTTTTATGAGGAATATACTCCCAGGAGGCCCGAGTGGACTCACAAACCATGAGGTTGAATACCACATTCCATTATTCCTTGATAGAACATGACCTATATAGATGGAGAACCTGCCAACTATCCCTATGGATCCTACACACCATGTTCCCCTCTCTACACATATTATAGTTATATTTATACTTCCCCTTTTTGGGTTTTGTATGTGGTCTATCAATTTCCTTAGGGATATATGATGTTTACCTTGGGAACACATCGTATACCTATACAAAGACTATATGGAGACCTAGTATCTTCATTGAGGATTATATATTTACATATAACTAGTACCTTAAAAGTGACCTTACACATTGGACATGATGGTGGAGCTACTTGTAATGATAGATATGTGGCATGTTCTGAATCTAGCATGATTGATCGTATCAGCATTATAGAAAATAGGATTATCTATTAATAATTCTAAGTAAATAGAATCCCTCCTTGATTATTAATTTACCCCAGGGAATAATTTATTCTCACCATTCCTATGAAGGGTTATAAATTTACCCTATGGTTTTGGGGCATAAGATCTTCTACCTATAGATCAGATAGGATTGGTATTCCCGCCACCATTATGGGGTGTGATATCCTCAACATATGTATTTTGTATTATCCTTGTCTGAAGAAGAAATGTAATTTGAATAAAAAACCATCAAATGATATAAAAATGTATAAATAAGGGAAGAAGTTATGGAGGTGTAAGGATTATTATATTTCCAAAACCTATAGTAATAATATCAATGGGAACATTTATTAGCATTAAGGGGATGGAGAAATAATGCCTTGAGACTAGAAACCCTATTCTATGTGACGTTCTAAAGGAAGATTCAGTGGCCTTAGAATATCAAATCCAAACTGAGAATATAGGGAGAATATGTAGGTAGGATAATATATAAGTTTAACTAACTCCAATTGTCGAAGAGAGTAACATACAATGAACATGAACATAAAATCTTCTCTAAGGGAAAGAATTCTACTATAGTAAAAACATTTAAGGGTTTTTTGTTGGAGCATAGATTTAAAGATGGAATAGATCCAAAATATAATGTGAATCTTATTATATACTTTAATTAATGGATAGAGACATTAGCATTTAGAATAATGGTAATATTATAACCCAAAGCTTATGATGGATGTATTCCATCCAAATAGATCAAGTCTAATCCAATTAACTCATCATTCAAAATTAAATGAGGGGACACCAGAAGATTCCAAAACAGTAATTGATGACATTTGATACAGAAGACATCACCTAAATCCCAAGGGAGATTCCCCGGGTATTTTCACTTCAATTTCCCTTGTTTTCATTTATTATGAGAACCCTAATCACAGTGTGTGTAAAAGTTAGTGTTCTATATTAATCTTATAACAAGTATTTGATTTTTCAATTGATTTTAAATTCATTTATTTTACCAAAATGACCTTTTCCTTTTTAAGAGTCTTGTTTTGACTTGTTCTACTTTGTATACAGTAGGTGTCTCTAGGTAATTATTTTATTAAAAAAATACATAAAGTGATTTAGTTTATTAAACTCATCTTCTATTATATTCATACAAATATTTTAAACCCATAATTGTTTTATATAAATTATCTAAATGATTTTCATTAATTCTTGGAGATGAAGTAGTTTTCATTAAAAAACATTTCTGTATTTTAATTATAATTTTACCCATGGTAAATATTAAATTAAATGAAAATGGGACTCATTTAAAATATTTTTGATGATGGATGAATTTTTTTATCTCTCCCTTGATTTTTAAATTAAATAACCCATGTTTAAGGGTGTCTTTTACTGTTAATAGTTGATTTTTTTTTATGTTGCACCTAAGGGAGGACAATCTTTTTTATCTCTCCCTTAGTTCAACTATAATGACAGATTTCACTCTATCATAAACATGAAACCATTCTGGGCCCATTATGGTTTACCTTGTTGATCATCCCTTTATAAGATAGAGGTATGAATTTTATCTCTGATACACAAAGGGTTGAAATTGGTTATAAAAATAAAGACACTTGCAATAAAAATGTGAATTAACTATTAAGTTTTTATGTTCTCATAGTTTTATTTTCTATTGTACAAATCCCTTTTTTAATTATGGTTTACATTGTTTACTGGAAGATAACTTTTATTTTTCTTGTTATATAATGGATAGAAGCTGGATGTATCATACTGATTGGATATCAACCGCATTTCAAAATAATTTGGATTTTTTTTTAGATTTTGAATTTGACAATGCTTAAAATGGAGGATGTATTCAGTGTCCATGCTATTAATTTTTTGGAAGACCTTAGTTAATCTAGGAAGAATTTAGCTACTATATAATGAAATTTGGATTGTAAACAAACTATTATGTTTGGTATCACCTTGGAGAGACGAGTCAATGTTCTACTGGTCGCGAAAAAAATGAAAGAAGTGGCATGGAGAATCTGATATTCAATCACTTTCCATTTTCCATCATCTCGAGAGAGATAGTATGCTAGTGAAAGAAATCAATGATATCAATACACGTGAGGAAAATACTAAAGTTGATGATGAGAGAGTGAAAAATTTATTGGATGATTCCAGAACTCTAGTATATCAGGAATTTACTAAAATGACCAAGTTGTAATTTATAATGTGGTTATATCATGGTAAAACCATGTATGTAATTTCTAATACTTCTATTGATTACATTATTACATTTTTAAAGACTTTCTTTCTGATGGTGCAGATATTCCCTCAAATCATTACGTGGCATGGAAGTTAATTTAGAAGCTTGGATTTGATACTCATAAAGTTCATGCTTGTCCAAAAGATTGCAGTTTATTTTGGGAGGAAACAAAAGACTTTAATGAATATAAAGAATGTGGTACATCTAGATGGAAGAAAAATGTAGATGGAACACCATCTCGGGTGGCATAGAAAGTCATATGGCACTTTCCATTGATTCCTAGACTTCAAAATCTATTCATGTCTATAGAAATCTCAGCCAATATGCTATGGCATGATTTAGAGATAATTAAAGGTAATGATGAGTTGGTTCATCCTGCAGATGGATTAACATGGAAGACATTTGATTCACTACCACCTTATTTTTTCACTAATGTGTGTAATGTTAGGTTGGGTCTATCATGTGATGGTTTTAATCTGTTTGGTCAGATGTTTACTTCATACAGCATGTGGCATGTTTTTTTCATGATTATAATCTTCCTCCATGGATGTGTATGAAAAAACCATTCCCTTTCATGAGTATACTGATATCTAGACCTTTTTATCCTGGTAATGATATAGATGACTACTTGCAGCCTTTAATAATATATTTGAAACAACATTGGTATTTCGGTGTACCGAAATTTGATGCTTCTTTAAAGAATACGTTTCAAGATGTGTGCTGCCCTACTATGGACCATAAATGATTTCCTTACTTATGCAATGATTCCTAGGTGGATCACAAATGGAAAAATATCATTTCATGTTCGTATGATGAATAAAAAATTGAGAAGTCTTAAATATTGTCATATTTTTAGTTTCATGGGGAATTGATGATTCATGCCAATGGATCATCAATACAGGACGAATTGTCAGAGGGTTGTTAATATTGTTGACACTGAACAGCCACCTCAATGAATGTCAGGAAGGGATGTTCTTAATGAAATAAAAGATTTTAGTATTGCATTAAATAAAGGTCAGTTGAGATTTAAAAAGAGGAAGAATGTTAACACTGAAAACCTTTACAATTGGGAAAAGAGAATTATTTTTTTGGAATTTCCATATTGGTCTACCAATTTGTTACATCATTTTTTAGATTTAATTCATATTGAGAAAAATATGTGTGAAATTTTTCTTGAAATTATTCTGAATATAAAGGGGAATTCCAAAGATGACGTCTGATCTCATCGAGACTTGTTGGGTTGGGGTATTTGACCTGAACTACATCCCGTGTGTATCAGTGAAAACAAATGGAAAGTTCCTTATGCTTCTTATGGGATGACACCATCAGAGAAAGATCAACTTCTGGCAATATTGGAGAATATCATGGTTCCGGATGGTTATTCCAGAAACATATCTAAATGAGTCAACAAAAGATATGTGAAACTAAAATCTCTAAAAACTCATGGTTATCACATCGTTCTTCATGAATTGATTCTAATAGCAATTCATAATTTGCTATACAATAATCTAAGGGTGAAAGTGATTCGCTTGTGCCATTTTTTTAGAGAACTTTGTGCTAAAAGTTTATCCAAGTCATTCTTGATAAAAATGATTAAGGAGGTGCCATTAATTTTATGTGATATGGAAAAGAATTTTCCTCCATCATTTTTCACTTTCATGTTGCATTCAATGATTCATCTTCCAACTAAAACACTTCTTGGGGGACCAGTTGCTTTTCAGTGGATGTATCCTACTGAAAAAAATATGTTCACAATGAAATTATATGTTCGAAACACGAATTATCCTGAAGGTTCGATTGTGAGGGGTTATCTGGCTCAAGAATGTATGGATTGTTATGCCAGTGTATCAAATAGTCGGCCTCAATATGAAGATTTGTATTATTATGGGCTAGTTGATAAAATATTGTTATTGGATTACTACTCTAATGTTAGAGTCACTATGATGAAATTTAAGTGGTTTGATTCAATGAGACGTCATGGTACATTTATTGATGACTGTGGATTCAGAGTTATTGATATGAGTCGATTCCTGCGTACTGATGTACCATACATTCTGGAATCAATGGATAAACAAGTATTTTATGTAAATATCATATGAGGCCCGATTATGGTGTCATTAATATCTTAATACCCAGACATATCTTTCATTATGCTGGTGATGAAATTTCCACCATTGACGTCACCATTTGCATTGGCCAAAAAATTTCATTTGATGAATCAAATTGTTCCATTTTGAGAGTTTATTTTAAACCTAATGTATTGGTCGGTAATATATAGAATCAACCATATATGTTCACTGTTCATTTGGTTTATATTGACATGAGTTTCTCAGGTCCATATTACTAAAATTACTTTAATTATGTTTCAGTTTGGAATGAAATGATTGTTTTTTGTATTTTCTGGTGTCATTTCATTAATTCAAATTTTCTTATATAGATTATTCCAAATACTACAGAAGGTTGAAGGAAGCAACTATTTGATCCCGATCGATCAGGATGTGAACGTGCATTGCCTTAGCTTCCATCATTGAGTATTATAATTGGAATTTTTTTTCTTCATTACATATAATTTCATGTTAATATTCATTATCGATTTTTTTAGGGACATTCAGTTCCACCAGATTTGACTCAAAATATGGTTAGCATGGGTATGAGTGGGGATGATCCAAGACCTAGATATAGCACCCATCACACCCGTTTCCACACTGACTTGTCATCAGACACCCCTTACACCACACCATTCCATCCTCTTGAGTCATTAAGGATTTTTTATCCATTCCTCCATCATCATCTCAGATGCCCTCTTATTCCCAATGCATGACTACACTGCCTCCATAGATGTTCCCACCTTTACAATATCCATATTTGATGATGTATCCCCCATCCTACTACCCATATACTTCCATGTCTACACTGCCTAAAATTCCTACCGTCCAGCCAGCATCTGATGAGTCTGTTCCATTAGCTTCCAGTCCAGTGCATGAAGGTCACCCAGAGCATGCACTGAAACAGACACTTTCTATAGAGGCTATGGAGTCAGGACATCCCACAGATCCATCACAGTCCTGAGCAATATGAATACGGTTTTTTGATTATTACTGTTTCATATTATATCAATTAATTTTTTTCGTGTTGTACCATAACTTAATTATTCTTTCACCAATATTTTTCTTATTTACTGGGATCTTCTGCTAGGAGACGTGGGTGCACTTGGATGATGGAAGTTTGGAATCAATAAAAATAGCTAATTGTTGATTACAATAGAAAAAATCAGATGGTAGGTCCAATTGCAATGTAGTGTAGATGTTTCATGGACACTTTACCCAAGTATCATGATATCAGTCTGGTAGAACCGGTGTCATAGAGACGTATCAGTAAAGATATTAAGGAGAAAGAATGGGAGAAAATATGTGTAAGAAAATTATATAATGTCATATATATAAATTATTGGTGTATTTAAATGAAGTAACATGTTCATTATAGATTTGGTTTAACTTTCCCGAAAGAGAAGCTGCTAAGACAGTAAGGTTGATGGATGTTGGGGAGTTTTGGCACTCATACAAGCATGAGTTGTATGTTGGTTGGAAGACTGGGGTTGGTACTAACCTATAGGGGGTACCAATATTCCCCAACTATCCAAAAAGCCAATATGAAAAAATTATTTCACATTAGAAGACTGATAAGTTTAAGGTAATCTCAATCTTTAATGGTTGACATATAAAATTTAACTCTTATTACATGTATTGGAATTTTTTAGGAAGTGTCAAAGAAAAAAATAAAGAATAAGGATTTAATGACATATTTGCACACATTGGGGAGCACTACAATGCCCGATCATGAAAAGCACCAGGCACTTTAACAGGGTATTCTGTTATTATACAAGATATTCTACTAAAAATATTATTGAATAGATATAGGTCAGATTAGTTCAATTCTCATATATGGTACTAATCTATATTTTTTAAATTCTCATTTGTAGCAAGCTAAATTGGGCATCGAAGGTCCTATACCTCGTGCCAAATTATTTTTCTCCAATAGAATGAAAAAGGATGGAAGTGAAGTAAATACACAGACACAAGACAAAATTGTATGGTTTTTTATTTATATTGTAAATATTTATTCAAAATTCATAATTTAATATGTTTATAATTTCAACAGTCTGCCTTAGAGGCCCTTGATGGTAAGTAAGATGACAACTTCTGGCCACATGATCATTTAAGTCAGGTATTAGTTGAGGTGAACTTGGGTAGAGTACAATGTCATCCAGGGAAAAACATAGTCCCCTCTAAGTATTGTCTGTCATCAGGCTCCTCTCAAGCCTCCCAGACCTATGAGCTGGAAATCGCTCGTTCTGAAGTAGCTGAGGCCAGGAAAATAGTTTTAGAGGAGTGTGAAATAAGTAAGTTGATGACCAAACATTTCATGAAAGTTAGGGCATTTTTGAGTCAGTCGCTTCCATCAGAGGATGTTGCTACTTTTGAATCATATATGGCATCAGTGATATATTTAAATGATGTAACAGGTGATGCCAATGAGGGTCGTATTGGCAATGAAGGTGGTGGCGATAGAGTTGTTGGTGGTGAGGATGTTACTGATGCTACTGTTGGTGATGAGGCTGCTGATGATGATGATGATGTTGATGATGATTGGCATGGACATGGGGATGGGGATATTGGTGATTGGGGCATATTAATCCCATCCATTTTTGACTTAATATGGTGTCTTATGTATGTACTTTAAGAACTCAAATTGAACTTTTGTATGTATGAGAATGGTTAATTTGTTTTAATCTGAAAAGTTCTGCATAAATTTTTACATGTATTTACATGAAGCTAACATTAGAATCCTTAGTCTAGCATATGGGTAAGAAATGCCCTTAATACCATAGAATACCTAGCTTTAAATGATATCCCATATAGTGACATTGGATTCCATTTATTATCTCTTTATTTTTCATAAATTATTAAATTGAAAAGTCTAAATTAATTTAAGTAAAAAAGGAATATATTCCTTATTTTTTATTTCTAAAATTTTCATTTTGTAAAATCTGATGTTGTTCTATTGACTGAACTTGTTGGGTTTTTTGAGATCCCAGGTCCCTGAATGATATGGAAAATGATAGAGGTTTTTTGGGGTTTATAGGTATCTTTATAAGAAGGGTGCATGGGTGGAGGGGGTTGGGTGCATGGGTGGGGCTGGGTGCAAGGGGTGGGGTTAGGTGCAGGGGGAGGGGGCTAGGTGCAGAAGGGCGGGGCTGGGTGCTTGGGGGGTTCTGGGGGGGGGGGGGGGGCTGGGTTCTAGGGGTGGGGTTGGGTGTAGGGGGGCTGGGTGCTTGGGGGTGGGGCTGGGTGCTGGGGGGAGGGGGCTAGGTGCTGGGGGTGGGGATGGGTGCAGGGGGTGGGCTTTGTGTAGGGGGGCTGGGTGCAGGGTGGGTGGGGAAGGTGCAGGGAGGGGGATGGGTGCAGGGGCGCTTGGTCTTTTTGGGCTATGAAACTCAGTGTTTATGGAAATTTTATAAGCTCTTGTATGACGGGAGCTCTGAATGTGTTTGGTTTCATGACGTTATTTGCAGCTGGGTTGCAGGTATGGGATTCCACGGATCTTGTCTTGCATGAAGGTATGTTTCACTTAGGTGTGTTTTTTACATGTGTTGTCAATGAATTATCGTGTTTATTTTCTACCTATGATTGTATTTGGTAAGCTATGTGTGTATATTGTTTAAAATACAATTATTAATACATTCAAACTACTCATAGCACAATAAAAGAAACACATTTCAATTTGTATTCAAATGAACATGTATGCATAATGAACTCTACAACCAGTTTAAACTATGTAAATGAATTATGCATGCAGTTTAAACACATTTAAATTGGTATTTTAATCATATTAATTATATTTTGTACATGTGCATGGCTACAAGAAGAGAAGGGTATGCTGATATCAACATATATAACTATGTCATGTAAGATTTTCTTAGAAAAGGAAAAGAAGACCATGACTTCAATTTCCACAGAATGATGACTGAAAGTGGCTTTACCCAAGGAAGTATTACTTATAATAATATTATAAAATTTCTCAAAAAACTGAATCAAATTGTAGTGGTGTCAGAGTTCCTTTTAATTCATCTATCCATGGGTCCAAAAACTAAATTTTCTTTCATTTACTCTGTTGATTGCTACTTAACAATACATCTAATTAGTCAACATCTTTTGAAAGTGATTCAGAAGGAGTGAGCATTTATCAACTATGAATAGGAGTGGTCTATGGTTCTAATTGCTTGGTATGCTTATAACAAACCAATAAAAATCATCATTTCTTTGTTCATTATTTTTTAATTAGTATTAAACTAGGTTCTATTTTAGGAGCCTCCTGCTAAAGCTTCTTCTACATGGAATGGGTAGTATACTCTCTAAAAAAGTCATTTTTTCTGACACCCAGATTTCTGAGAGCGATTCCTATGATTCATCTAAATTGATTATGATGAAGGTGTGAGGTTTCTTATTAATTCTCTTGCATTATATAAATAGTTCTAGTGGTTTTTAGTTTTATATATTTTATATAATATTTGGAATTCTGGTCACTAATTGTGCATTTGAAGTTTGTGTGTAGGAAAAATTACCTATGAAATCACTTGAAAGTATGATAAAAAGTAAACCATTAAGTATTCTTGAAACAAAAGAGGAGTCCAGTGATGAAGCGGATACAGATAGCTTTGATGATGATTCTTATAAGGTAGTGAGTACGGATGATTGTATCATTATCTCTACTAATATTTCATTTATATAAATCGTTCTCAAAATTATTGTGAATGTATGACATGGATGTTTAAGGTGAATTTTTTACGAGATCATAAACATTAGGCTATTATTACCCCTATATTACTTAAAATTTTTATTTCTATAACATAAAATATCTAATGATTTTCCCAATCCAATTATGTAGGTTCTGTTATTTTTAGTAGTAGTATTAAATGCAAGGAAATTTATGATGAATCCCAATATTCGAATATTTGACACCATCAAAAATAGGTCTGAATACATATTTGTATTATCATCACTAGAATAAGACTAGTAGTGGTTAAGTAGCATTTCATACATTAGCACGGCTTCTACTATAACCTTTATATTAGGAGTTCTTACACTAGTAGCCCATACTGACTACAATTTTTACACTGTAAAAGTTTACATATTTACACATTTGGCTTCATTAGTAGCAACATTACACTAGAATTTATTAAAGGAGTAGTATTCACACTAGAAATGTTTATACTAACATCATTACAGTAGTAGTGCTTACATTACTAATTCTTAGACTAGAAATGCTTACACGTGAACTGTTCGTAGAAATATTACCTACAAAAACACATTTTCATAATGAATATGTCTGGGAAATACAAGGGTGACAAATCTGGGAAACATGGGAAGAATCCTGCAGAAGCTCTGTCTACAATGACACGAGCAGTACACTCATTGGTACTGGGGAAGAAGATACAGGTATGTTGTAGTTGAGTTTTTATTTTATATTCTTTATCGCATCAGCCACATAGGCCTTTTACCACTTTCTATAGATGGAGGGTACTAATATTCTGTGAAGGGGGCTAGAAGGGCATTTGAGGCATCTACGCAGTTTTATTTTTAGTGGAGGTAGATCAGGTTAGTTGATGGATTGATAGTGTGTTTCATTTTTGTCTGCTTTTACTGTGTTGCTTCTATTTATTTTCTTTTCTTTTGGCATGGATGTCCGACATACGGATGGGTCATGCTAAAATTTTATTTATTATCTGCAACTGTTTTAATAAATTATTTGTGGAGGTGATTAATCCCTTGTTCGAGACACCAAACACATATTAATATCTTTAAATCATGAATGTCATTTCATTATAATATTATTCCATGCATACCTTCACCCTTGGCCCTCTTCCAAGACTTATTCTTTGTGTTAACACATCGAATTCAGTCATCATATATAAATTTTCAACACATCTTCATGCAATAGATCTTAATTCCATTATACTTCACAAATCCCACACCTCTTTAATCCAACATAACTTATTTTATAATAAAACCCCTCCAACGGAGGGGAACTATCTTTTAAACCAAGGAATAGTGATTATTAGCTTTGTGATAGTATTTCATGAGTCTTATGATCAATATTGAAACTGACTAATCACAATTTCATTTAGTGGGGAAATGGCCAGAATGTTTCCCCGCCTCTTCCCTCTCCCTTCGCTCCTTGCCGGAAGATTCTTCCCCACAATTGTCAATGGACTGGGCCCATATGCCACAGACACGCCGCGGTCATGCCACAGTCACGCTGCGGTCACGCCGCGGTAATGTCGTGATTTATCCCTGCTCCAGAACGACACCCCGCGACGGTTTGCATTCGTATCGGAATTCGATGTATGATACATTGATTGAGTATTAGATACATTACCCACTCATATTTAATGGGGTGGGAGGCCCTCAGGTAGCAAATATCGAGAATGAGTCTCTTATGAAAATATTTAGTCACCTATAGAAAACATTAGAGATTAAGGTGAAGCTTTCTACTTGTATTCTACAAGGACCATCTAAGTGATCAAGGGCCATCATAGTAAATGTTGGACAATAAGAAGAATTGAGAATACTTTTTTAATGATATTTGTATTGGGAAAAGTGTATTTCAGAGTTTTATATTTTTATGATCCCGATGATTGGACAAGTGTTTTGACCATTGTAGAGAAAGTGCTTCTACATTATCTTTTTTTTCATGTGAGAACAGTAAACAACAGACACCTCATATAGTGTAGTTGGATCTTTCTACAACAATGGTGAATCCGATGGACGATAATCTCTGTGACTATATTCAATGAGTCTTGTGATCAATGTTGAGATTGACTAATCACAGTTTCTATCGGTGGAGCGATGACCAGAATGTTTCCATGCCTCATACCGCTCCCATCGCTCCTAGCCGATAGATGCTGCTCCACGGATGTCGCTGGACCAGGCCAACATGTTGCGGTCACGCCGCGGTCACGCCGCAGTAATGTCGTGATTTGGCTCTGCTCTAGGACGACACCCTGTAGCAGTTCGCAGTCCTATAGGAATTCGATGTATGATACCTAGATAGAGTTTTAGATACATTACCCACCCATAGTTAATGGGGAGGGAGGCCCTCATGTATAAAATCTCTTGATTGAGTCTCTCATAAAAAACATTAGTCACCAGTAGACAACATTGGAGATGAGGGTGAAGCTTTCTACCTGTATTCTACAAGGAATATCTAAGTGCTCAAGGGGCATCATAGTAAATGTTGGACAATAAGAAGACTTGATAATACTTTTATAATGATATTTTTATTTGGAAAAGTGTCTTTTGGAGATTGATATTTTTATTACCCTGATGATCAGATTAGTGTTTTGACCCTTGTAGAGAAGATTCTTTAACGTTTTATTTTTTTCACTATGAGAAAAATAAACAACACACACCACATTTAGTGTAGTTGGAGATTCATACAATAATGGGGAATCTGATGGATGATCAGCACTGTGATAGTATTCCATGAGTCTTGTGATCAATGTTGAGACTGACTAGTCATAATTTCTACCGGTGGGGCGACAGCCGGAATGTTTCCCCACCTCCTCCCACTCCCTTCACACCTAGATGGAAGATGCTACCCTGCAGATGTCACTGGGCTGGGCCAAATGACCATGGTCACACCACAGTCACACCACGATCACGCCGCGGTCACGACGCTATCACGTCACGATCACGCCACGGTAATGCCGTGATTTGGCCCTACTCCAGGACGACACCCTACGGCATTTCGCAGTCTTGTTGGAATTCGATGTATGGTAACTAGATAGAGTTTTAGAAACATTACCCATATATATTTAATGGGGAGGGAGGCCCTCAAGTATCAAATCTATTGATTGATTCTCTCATGAAAATATTTAGTCACCTATAGACAACATTGGAGATGAGGGTGAAGCTTGCTACTTGTATTCAACAAGGACCATATAAGTTCTTGAGGGACATAATAGGAAATGTTGGACAATAATAAGACTAGAGAATACATTTATTATGATATTTGTATTTGGAAAAGTTTCCTTCAGAGTTTGATATTTTTATGATCTCGGTGATCGGATGAGTGTTTGGACCCTTGTATAGAAAGTGCTTCTACATTATCTTTTTTTTCTTTGTGTGAATAGTAAACAACACACACCTCATATAGTGTAGTTGGAGATCTCTACAAAAATGGGGAATCTAATGGATGAACAACACTGTGATAATATTCACAGAGTCTTGTGATCAATGTTGAGACTAACTAATCACAATTTCTTCCAGCGGGGCGATGGTCGGTATGTTGCATCGTCTCTTCCTGCTCCCTTCGCTCCTTGTCGGAAGATGCTGCCACATGGATGTTGCTGGATCAGGCCAACATGCCATGGTCATGCCCGAGTCATGCCATAGTCACGCTACGGTCACGCCACTATCAGGTCGCGATCACGATGTGGTCATGCCCGAGTCATGCTGCAGTCACACTACGTTCACGCCACTATCAAGTCGCGATCACGATGCGGTCACGCCGCGGTCACGCTATGATGACTCTACACTGACGCGGTGGTCACACCGCGGTAACGCCGCTGTCACGTCGCGGTCACACCGCAGTCATGACATGATCACACCCCGGTCATGCCGCGGTCAAGCCGCGGTCATTCCACAATCACACCGTGTCCATCTGCAATCCAGCCTACACTAGCCACCACACCAGCCACCACACCAGCCCTCACCCCCCAGCCTCCTGCAAAACACTCATGCCAGCCCTCTACCACCTGCAAAACAGCCCCAACCACCATTTCCAGCCCACACCAGTCCCCTTCCATTCCCCTGCCTCCTGCCTCCCCCACCCGCACCAGCCACTTGAGCCTACACTAGCCACTGCACCAACCCCCAAATCCTCTTTTTATCCTTCGGTGGAAGAATTCCTCCGATGAATTTCATCCTTAGCTCCATTAAGATTCATGTGTTATCGGTCTTAATGGCTTTAAAAGTGGTATTGGGAAATATTGAAAAGATAATGACTTATTTCATATTTTATTCTCATGGGGATGGAAGATTTTCCTAGGGCTGTGTGGATGAGGATGGCCAGACTAGTGGTAGATGGTGGTATCAACTTATGCAGTGTCGAGGGATCAATGCACATTATGCAAGATATGTTTTCTTGGGAGGCTATTGAAGGTTATTCTCTATGGGGAAATTTCATATATGACATATTATTGATCATACCTTGGGGATCCATGGGGGGGTGGGGAAGTCTCATGGATGTGGAAAACGTTTCATGGGAACATTTTGGTTCTCAAGAAGCAGTCTTGGTGTATTGTGGAATGAGGAAACATAAACATCTGAAGGTGTTCAGGGGGCTGTCTAGGGGGCATGGGGGTGTTCAAGGGGGTTGTCCAGGGGGCCTGGGGTGTAGGGGGGTGTCCATACCTTCTAAAAATTTCAAAAGTAAAACTACACTTTATTGTATAAAATTCTTTTGAGATATAAAGATTTAATGAAAAGTTCCCTTATTTAACCTTTAGTTTCATGATTTTAACACAGTCAGAGGATGTTCTGATTATTCCTACCAGGGATAAAGCCCAACTGATTTGAATAGATAATCCCATGAGAAATGGGGGTGTCTGGGGGGGGTCCGGGGTCCCGAGTGAGGGGGCTGTCTGGGATGGGGGAGGGGTTGTCTAGGATGGGGTGTCTATGGGGGTCCAATGGGGGGGGGGGGGGGTTCATCGGGGGTCCACAGGGAGGGGGATGCAGGTTAGGGGGGTCTGTCCAAGTGGGAAGGGAGGGGCTGGGGCTGGAGGTCCTATGTGTGTGTGTGTGTTGGGGGGGTCTGTCTAGGGGGGCTGCAGGTTTAGTGGGGTGCTGCAGTTGGGGGTCTGTCCAGGGGGTGCTGTAGGTTTAGGGGGGCTGCAGTGGGGGGTCTGTCAAGGGGGAGGGGGGCTGCAGGTCCAAGGGGGAGGGGGGCTGTAGGCCTAGGGGGGTTGCAGGTCCAGGGGGTTGCAGGGGGGATGTTGTTTCAGGGGGGGTCCGTCCAGGGGGGAAGGGAGGGGCTTCATGTCCAGGGTGGGCTGCAGGGAGGGGGGGTCTATCTGGGGGTGTTGTAGGTCTAGTGGGGGCTGCATCGGGGGACTTTCCAGAAAGGGATGTGGGTCCAGGGGGTCTTTCCAGGGAGAAGGGAGGGAATGCAGGGGGTCTATCTAGGGGGGAGGGAGGGTTTGTAGGTCTAGTGGTTGGCTGTAGGGGGGAAGGGAGGGGTTGTAGAAGGGGTCTATCTAGGGTGGGGGAAAGAGGGATTGTAGGTCCAATGGGGGTGTCCCGTGGGGGCTACAGGGGGTGGGGGTATCTAGCTATACCCACAGTTTGTTGAATAGTGGGTATGTTTGATGTGAAAAAACTATGTATTCTCATGCTTTAACTAACTGTGGGTATATAATTTGGGCTGTAAAAATGTATACCTATCGTTATGTAAACCATGGGTATATATGTATACCTACGGTTTACTAGAACCATGGGTAATATGGGATTTAAGTACGATATACCCACAGTTTCTAAAAAACTGTGGGTATAGGGCTATCCTGATGTCTCAAGAGACCATGGTTCATGAAACCCTGGGTATAGCCTATACCCACGGTTTCATGGGATATACCCATGGTTTGAAGCCAAGGGTATAGGTCAGTTTTCTAGTAGTGAATGAAATGAGGGTTTAAATAAAAAAGTTAAGAAAACATAATGGTAGAAAATTAATAAGT
>OY728141.1:200667998-200991699 GCA_963277665.1 Viscum album | reverse complement strand
ACAAATTTATTATCATTGAATGCGAAAAGAACATGAGAACACAACATGATGGTGTTATGGTTATTGCCACAACATATTTATATTCTTGTGCATTAGATAGTAGACCGTGATTTAAAAATGTGGGTTATTATGGAGTCGTTCAAAAAATAGTGATATTGTATTATTACTCTCATGGATGAGTCACGATGATGAAATTACATCATTTTGATTCTATGACGAGACATGGCACATTTTTTGATGATTGTGGATTTTGAGTAATTAATATGACTCACACTCTTGCAACTGAAGAACCATTTGTATTGTCATCAATGGATAAAAAAAATTATGTCAAAACCAACATTGACCTGAATTTGGTGTCATAGTTGAAGTAATTTGAAGACATATTTTTGATGATGGTGATGATGGAATTGACGCCGTCCCTACTACCATTGGAACCAATCCATTTATTTATTTCGATGACTCTAATAGATTAATTTTCAGAGTTGATTGTGAACCTGAAGTTTTGGTGGAAAACATATTGAATCATCCATACATGTTATTAATTCTTTTTGTTTACCTTGAGTTGGGTTGTTAAGGTTTTTGCTATTCAAATGGATTTAATATTGATTAAAAATATTTTGTATCCCATTTGACCATTATGTGTGTTTTCAATGTTTATTGGTTGGAATTTTTATTTGAATTTAATTTTGTAATTTGGAATTGAACTATATTTAAACCTAGAAAACCAACATTTCTAACTTGGTGAACATTTCAATGCTTCTTCTACCTGAGCTTAAGAAATTAAATTTTTCTTTAGATTTGAAAACTGCTTTACCACTTATAGATCTGGTAGAATCAATGTTCCCTGATTTTAATAGATTGATAACACTTAGTAAATAATTATCCAACTAAAAATTAAATTTCTTTATTACATATTGTATAATTTATTGACTTTATCATATATTTTTTCAAGATCACCTAAAAAAATGGTTAGTTAAATTATACATGAATCACTCTATTCCCCCTCATTTATTTTTTTTCAGTTACACATTAGTTATCCATTTCTATTTACTTCAATATTTGTTTTCAAATGCACGAAAATGAATCCAATTGAAGTGAGGCAACGAAAATAGATTATGGACAACAATGGTCACATGGCTGAACTGGGCATTCCACCACTAGTGCCTGTAGTGAGTATTTAATTTCAAATATATTAATTTAAATAATATATAATGTAATGTAATTAATTTTTTTTTAAAAAATCATGATCCATCTATTAGGTGATAATTATTTGATGAGCAGCCTAGTAGTGGTCACAGTACTCAGGGTGCTCGTATGAGGGGGTGGTATGGGAACTAGAAATTATGGTCGGCGTACCCGATTAGACCCTGCCCCTCCCACTGACATACCATCTATCCCAGATTCTAATCTCGGTGTGTCATTAGGGAGACATGAGATATTTAGACCTTCTATGATCTCAACACTCTTTACATCTTAGACTCCTCACCCGTCTGTACCATATCTGATGATGATTCCCACTCCCCATCTAGCATTTGGCCAGCCATCCCTGTCATCTTATTTTTTTTCTGCTTCCTTCTCTCTGGGATTTTATATTCCATCTTCTTCAACTACTGTTCCACCAGAGTCTATCCCTACAGAGCATACATTGGGACCCACTCCATCTGTACTTGGTGTTCCTTCAGTTTCTGTGAATCCAGTGGTGCCCATTGATCAGACTACTGCATGTATACTTATATGACCCTAAAAAATTATTACACCAATATTTATTATCATTATAACATGTATTGATAAAAATGTTTTTCTTCTATCATAATAGATACATCTAATGATAGGAGGTGGGGGCGGGGGCGTACACGCACACGTTCGGTGTGGAATCGCCGCACACAGTTGATGGTGGACTATAATGAAGATAGTCAGATGATTGAAAAATCGGGGTAATAATGTTGGAGTTTTTTGGAGACACATGCCAAATACTTTGACATCATTCCTATCATTCCACTCTCATGGAGACAGCTGCCAAATGAAGTCAAGGATAAAGCCTGGGCAGAGATATGGGTAAAAAATATGTTTCATTTAATGCAATATATTAATTTTTTATTTACATGAATTAATATTTTGGTTTCAGCTGCAGTTTAATTTCCCCGATGGTGAGGGTGCATGGCCAGCACCTCTAAAAGAGTTAGGCAGTCTTTGGAGAGCTTATACGCATGATTTGTACATTGGCTGGCATACTAGAGTGGGAATAGAGTTAGAGGTGGTCCCTGTCATGGATTATTGTCCATTAGAATAGTACTGACAAATGATTACACATTGGTAGACTAGCCAATTTATGTTATTAATAAAATTAGAAGTATTTAAATTAAAACTTTCATGTTTTTCGTTAATACTAATTATTGAAATTTATTTAGGATTCATCTGCATGAAATAAAAAAAACATTGATGCTAAGAAATACGTCCACACATTTGGACGTACTATGATTAAGGATCATGAGAGACAACAGGTATGATAGTTTATAATCTTTTTTTACAACATGCACTTTTTATTGATTCCTCCATAATTTATTCGACTGCTAAAGTTGTTATATAATTTTAGTTATGAAATTACTATTTTTTGGTATCTTATTTTTAATTATGGTTTTATACATTCAATGTCATTGTAGTGACATAAATTGAATATATAAGGACATGTGCCTCGAGCAAAACCGTTTTTCTCGAGTAGAAAGAAGAAAGATGGAAGTGTGGTTAATGAACCAACTCAATAGAAAATTTTATGTTCTACTTTGTAGATTTAAAATTTTGATCTATATTTTTTAACTTAATACTTTATTTATATTTTTAACAAGCTGATTTAGAGGCCCCTTGATGCCCATGAACCTGACAATTTTGGGACAAACGATCACTTACATCTGGTGTTGGAAGATGAGAAACCTGGTAGATTACGCTGCTGACCTGGGAAGAGTATAGTTCAGACGAGGTATTGGCCCTCCTCGGGTATTATTTATAGTGCCACCAAGTTGCAATAGGTTAAGGCACAGGCAGAACAGGCTGAAAAAATGCCACAGAGATGGCAGAACAGTCTTCCAGGGGAAGCACTACATTTATGAAACTAATGAAAGTTTTACATCCAACACTTCCAGTAGAGGCCAGCACTACTTATGATGAATATATTTCATTAATTCTTCTATATATGTTGCACCATGTGTCAGTTCTAGTGGTGGTCGATACGATGTCAAGGAGGAGGCCGAGGTGGAGGAGGAGGAGGCCGAGAAGGAGGCTGAGGTGGAGGAGGAGGGTGAGGAGGAGGCCGACGAGGAGGAGGAGGGTGATGAAGAGGACGAGGCTAAGTACGAGGGTGAGGATGAGGGTAGGGATGATGATGAGGACAACAATGAGTACGAGGTTAAAGGTGATGATGATGGTGATGATAATGATGGTGATGAGTGATATATTGATCCGTTACATTTTTTACTGATATTACAGACCATTAATGTTTATTGATTTGTTCTTCCTGAATATAAGTGTTATTATATAGGTCACATTTTATTTATTTTTTATCTATTTTAATGAAATTTTAATTTTTCAATGGAATTTAGAAAATTGACGGTCTCATTAGAAGTTAATATATTGAAATTATTATTTTTAACCATGTATGATTTTTCTAATAAAATATGTAAATATCATCCCATGGGTTTGAGACAGCCCCCCCCCCCCCCCCCCCTCCTCCCTAGACCCCGGAAAACCCCCTGGACATCCCCCCCACCCTTCTCTTTGAACCCCGGAAAGCCCCACAGACATCACCCCGGATAGCCCCCCCCCCACCCTCTTCCCTGGACCCCAGACAACCCCCACCCTCCCTGGACCCTGAACCCCCCATCCCTGGACCCTGGACTGCCCCCAGAAAACCCCCGAACAACCCCCCTGACAGCCCCCCCCCCCCCCCACCCTCCTCTTAGGACCTCGGACTGCCCCCATCCTCTTCTTTATACCTCGTACATCCCCCCTCCTTCCTGGACACTGGACAACCCCCCCCCCCCCCCCCCTCCCCCCACCCTGCTCCCTAGATCCCGTACAACCCCCGGATAGCCCCCCGGATAGCCCCACGAACAGCCCCAACCCTCCTCCCTGGACCCCGAAAATTCCCCCTCATCCATATACCCTAGACAGTGCCCACCCTCCTCCTTGGACCCTGGACAGCCCCCTGACAGCCCCCCACCCTCCTCCTTAGACCCCAAAAAAAAACCCCACGACCTGAAATCCCAACATTGGAAAAGCGGCGATTCGGAATATATAAAACATCACGACAATTCATGAAATTCTAAGGACCACCTACCTTGATTCTGGAGACAATCACACTCTTTATTTGGCATCATGGATCCCAGTTTAATATCTCTTTAAAATGGACACCCTTTTAAGTAAAAACAACAGGCATATAGAAAACCAACCAACCATGTTTGGATTGTATTGATATTTTAGAAAAATGATCCATGGGTCATTTGTGACATGTATGAGTCAACCCCACCTCAATCCGAGGCACTGTGTGGATGGTACCACACAAAGTGTCTCACTTTTATTTTAAATAGATAACATTTTAAGTGAACACAATAACTAACATATGGAAAATAGACCAAAAGCATTCAGATTCTGTTGATACTTTAAGAAAATGATACATGGGTCATTTTTGACATGTACAAATCAACTCCACCTCATCTTGAGGCACGGTGTGGCCGATACCACTCAAAATGTTTCACTTTTATTTGAAATGAACAAGATTTTAATTGAAAACAACAACTTGCATATGGATAACTGACAAAATGCATTTGGATTCTATTGATACTTTAGAACAAGAATCCATGGGTCATTTGTGACATGTAAGAGTCAACCAAGCCTCAATCTGAGGCATGGTGTGGCCGGTACCACTCAAACTGTCTCACTTTTATTTGAAATGTACAGGATTGAAAGTGAAAACAACAACATGCATACGGAAAACCGACCAAACACTTTCTGATTGTACTGATACATCAGGAAAACAATACATGGGGCATTTTTAACATTTAAAAATCAACCCTTCTTCAATATGAGGCATGGTGTGGCCAGTACCACGCAAACTATCTCACATTTATTTGAAATTGATAGGATTTTAAGTGAAAACAACAACAAGCATATAGAAACCCAACCAAAAGCATTCATATTCTATTGATATTTTAGGGAAAATCCATGGGTCATTTGTGACATGTACGGGTCATCCCCGCCTCAATCTGAGGCATGGTGTGGCCAGTACCACTCAAAGTGTCTCACTTTTAGTTTAATTAGACAAAATTTTGAGTGATAACAACAAATGGCATACAGAAAACTGACCAAACGCATTTAGATTCTATTGATACTTTAGAAAAATGATCCATGGTACATTTTTGACATGTAAGAGTTAGCCTTTCCTCAATCTGAGGCATGGTGTGGTCGGCACCACTCAAACTGTCTCACTTTTATTTGAAAGTTACAGGATTTTAAGTGAAGAAACAACTTGCATTCAGAAAATTGATCAAATGCATAAAGAATATGTTGATACATTAGGAAAACATTCCATGATTCATTTTTGACGTGTACGAGTCAACCCCACCTAAATTCGAGGCACAGTGTCGTTGGTACCACTCAAACTATCTCACTTTTATTTTAAATGGACAGGATTTTAAGTGAAAACAACAACTTGCATACAGAAAACAGACCAAACGCATTCTTATTCTATTGATGATTTAGGAAAACGATATATGGGTCATTTTTGACGTGTACAAGTCAACCCCGCCTCAATCCGAGACATGGTGTGGCTGGTACCACTCAAACTATCTCACTTTTATTTGAAATAGACAGGATTTTAAGTGAAAACAACAACTTAGAAATGGAAAACCGACCAAACGCTTTCTGGTTGTATTGATAATTCATAAAAAAAATACATGGGTCATTTTTGACATGTATGAGTCAACCCCACCTCAATCTGAGGCACGGTGTTGCCGGTATCACTCAAAGTGTCGCTCTTTTGTTTAAAATGGACACTGTTTTAAGTAAAAACAATAGACATTTAGAAAACTAACCAAACAAATTATGATTTTGTTTAAACTTTATCACAAGGATACATGGGTCATTTTGGACATGTATGAGTCAACCTCGTCTCAATCCGAGGCACGATGTGGCCGGTACCACTCAAAGTGTCTCACTTTTATTTGAAATGGACAACATTATCAATGAAAACAACAACTGCATATGGAAAACCCACCAAACACATTCATATTCTGCTGATACATTATGAAAACAATATATGGGTAATTTTTGGTGTGTGTGAGTGAACCCCTCCACAATCCAGGTCATGTTGTGGCCGATACCACTCAAACTGTCTCACTTTTATTTGAAATAGACAGGATTTTATGTGACATCAACAACTTTCATACAGAAAACCAACAAAACGTATTTGGATTGTGTTGACATTTTAGCACAAGGATCCATGGTTCAGCCTCACACAATCCACTTCTTATTTAAGGAACTCCTACCCCTATTCTAAAACACATGACATTTAATGTTCCAATTCCATCTTAAAATAGTGGGTTCGAGGGACAAACCAAAGTCCCTTTGAGAACCCAATACTAAATAAATAATTCAATATTCAAACCCACTATTAAAAATGGAGATTCATCTCACATCACACCCAGGAGACCAAATTACAATTAGCCACATAACCCCTTATTCCAATTTCAAAGTCTATGAAAAACATGTAGGCTATTCTGGTAACCCATCTCATATGTCATGATTGGACAATGATTACCACTAACACATCAAGAACCATTTATACATGGATACATTTAAATTAGAAGAATATATACATCCAATGCACTTCCTATAACTCATCCTAGCTCTAAGCACATGACCACTACCATTGTCTATCTTATGGGTATCATGATTCTTGTCCACTCTACCTATGTTTTCCAGTTGGTTTTAAGATAGTCCAACCAAGACCATGAGTAAACATCCCAGTGCTTCCTATAACATGTAGTCTTTTTCTCTTGTGTGTATTGGTGTTGTGGTTTGAGTGATGAGTGAATTCTAAATTTTGAATACTATTATGGGTGTTTTTTCATTTCAATTATAAATTTCTAAACTATGGATGTATTGGATTTTGGGTGTATTATTAATGAATTCTAAATTTTTAATACTATAATGTGTATTAGATTTGGGATGTATTGGATTTTAATTGTTTATTGGTGTTATGGGTGTTATTGCATTTCAATTCTTGATGTATTGGATTCTGGATTTTTCTCCTGTGTTGTGGTTCAAGTGAAGAATGAATTTAAAATTTCTAAATTTCTGAATTTTGGATGAATTTTAAACATCCCATGTAGGCTTTTGGATTCTAGATGTATGTGTTCTTATAGGGAGAGTTGCAGGTTAGAGGTGGAGAGTTGCAGGTTGGAGGTGGCTGCTGGCTACTGTGGAGCTGCAGCATATGTATAACAACGGTTTTCAAAATTGTTGGTAAAGCCTTGTGATGTATATTATACAAATGGTTTTGTATAACTGTTGGTATACATTTCTACCAACAGTTTTGATCCATTTTTATATTGTTTGGGTGTATATTGTACACTATATACCAATGGTTCTAAACCATTGGTATATGTGTAACATATTCCAAAAGTTTGTGAAACCATTGGTATATCTCTCACTTTAACACATATACCAATAGTTTACATAGAACCGTTGGTATAATACTATACCCACGGCTTACTAGGCCATGGTTTGGGAAACCATTGGTATATAATATACCAATGGTTTCCCAGCCTTTACCAATGGTTCAGAACTGTTGGTAAAGGTTAGAATTATAGTAGTGAATAAAAAAGACTTTTAGAAGATGATAGAAAGTCTACTTTACCATACATACTCAGGGAATGATATTTTTTGTATTTTGATTTTGTGTGTCATGTGTCAAAGTAATCTGAAAGAATCACATGTGTTGGAATAAAATAGAATTTAGAGATATGTCAATGGAACAAAATCACATGGTTTTTTATATAAAAATTATTGTGACATGACGTTTTATGGTTATAGTTATGCTGATTGGGCTAGATAAAGTAATTATATAAAATAAACCGCAGGAGGAACTTTTTTCTTGGGTGAATGTTGTGTAAGTTAACTTCGATAATAACAAAATCATAATATGTTGTGGATACACCAGCTTGTAATCAAATGTTGTGGATGAAAGTTAATCTGGAATATTTTAAAGTAAACTTTTATAAACCATGGAAGATACTTTGGGATAATAAGAGTATAATTTAAATTTATAAAAATCATGTCCAATATTCAAGATCAATACAAATTGATATAATTCTTCACTATATAAAAGATAAAGTTATTGTTGTATATGTTTTTCTAGAATATATATCAATGAAGTATCAAATTTTTAGTATCTTAACAAAGTAAATGCCAAAAAAATGTTTATTTAGTTGAAGCTTCAACTTCTTGTTCATCCTCCATTAATGACTTCTAAAATCTCACAATGAATTCCCCCACTATGATTTGGATTATGTTGAAAATGGGGTGAGAAAGTCACAACTTTGTACTTTTTAATAATTTTTTTACTTGTCATTATTTTATAAATATAAATTTGTGGTTATCATAAATTGGGGGAGAGAAGAAGGAAAGTGAGAAAAGGTAAAAGTGAGGGGGATTTTTTCATTACATGGACACAAAAATTGATTTTCATCAAGGGATGGAATTAATTCAAAAACATTACATTATCTAGTAGTGTGGTTTCAGGACACTCTCTTTTGAGAAATATTGTGTTTTTAGTAAAATTCATACAACTTTAGTTTTTTTACAAGAGTTGAGTTGTGAGTATTTTTTTATAGTTGAATATGTTTTTAAAGTGTGTTGTCAATAAATCCAAAGGGTAATATTGAAGAACCTTTGTGAGGTTTTTTTAACAATGTTTTGTATTTATTTACAACTAATCCTTTTTAAAAGAATTTTTTTTAAAAAGTTGAATGTTTCTAAAATATTTGAACTAAACACAAAGGGGGAGTTTTATTTTTAAAAAATTTATTTTTCAATTGCAGAGGATCATAATCAGTAGCACTAGAAACAGAGTACCATTCTGAGTAGCAGTATTCATAGAAGTTGTCAGAAAGATGATGTTATTGATAGATTGTATCACCAGTAACAGATCCATGGACATCACTTTGAAGATTCATCAAACTCATTGTTGATTGAAAAGTCAGAAGTTACATAGTGAGGAAGATAGAATGATGTTGAAAATAATGAGGGTAACTAGTGAATTCAGGATTTAGAAATTCATAAATTTATAACCTAATGCTAGATGATGATTTTTCAATATTTAAGGAATCTTAAATCTGAAAAACTATCACGAGTAAATATTTTAATGAAATAGAAGTAAAATAAAGATTATATCAATTATAAAAAAAAAGATAATGTTTTTATCAGATCTAAAAGTATGGGACACAAAATTTTTCATAAGTATGAATGAGTCATAGATGATGTGGTTCGAATAATTTCAACATTATAGAGTATATTTTACATAGAAATGAGAACTAAATAATTATTAGGATTCTAATGGACTGGTGTTTGGGAAGTTTTATCGAACTGACTATGAGGAGGAAAGTAAATCTTACTGACTCTGAGGAGGAATCTCAATCAGAATGAATCGGGGGAGGAAATTCAATCTGACTAACTCTGGGGAGAGTGTAAATCACACTGACTCTAAGAAGGAAGTTCAATCGGACTGACTATGATAAGGAAAGTCAATCAGACTTACTCTGAGAATGAAATTCAATCATACTAACTCTAATGAGGAAAGGAAATTCAGAATGATATGAAGATGTTCTATCACAATGAGATGAAATAGTTATATCATAATAAGCTAAGGAAGTTTTATCATACCGAATAAAATATAGGAAGTCTAATATGGCTGATTATAGATAAGACTCAATAGTATTCTAGAATATTTGTGATGAGTTAATACAGTGAAACAAGAAATTAAAATATGCATAGATCTCAATGTTTATGAATTTGATTAAGTGGTAAAATCTTTTTCATTTCCTACCTTTGACATTACAGGACGACTATAAATATAAGAACAATATATTAAAAAATTTAAACCTTTCACCTGAGTGGAAAAGGTGGAGTGTTGTAGAATTCATGTCAGATTTGTATTTCCTAATTGATATCTCATTAGAAGTTCAAATATCAGAAAGTTCTCTTACCAGACTGTGGAAGATTAGACTGAGGAAGATCGAACTGAATAGTTGAGAAGTGTTTGAGAATTTAATTTTGATAAAAGGGTTCATCCTAGTTATTATACTATTATGAGACATTCATGTTGAGGTAATTGAACCTAGAGTTATCGTATGGAGGTTTCAGGATTATTTTTATGGATAAAACGTTTTTGTGATATTTTATTTTGTCGATAAAATTGTTTTTAAGAAAACTTTGTAAAATGATAGGATTTAATATAATAATTCCAATTTAGAGATAGAATGTGTCCAATAGGAGTCGAAACAATTTGTATTCACTTCTTCAAATAACTCTATTGTCTTATCCACATGGGAGTGGCTATGGAAAGTGTATATGTTCTCACACTAAGGCAAGACCATGAAAATCTAGTGTTCTTTCCTTAATTTCCTACTTTTCCATGCATGAGAATTTATTAAAATTTGATAAGGTTGTGAACATAAATAGGATTTTGGTTTAAAGGTTTAAAAGTATTGAAACATATAAAATGTGAACAACTGATTCAACCCCCCCCCCTTCTCAGTTGTTATTAAATCCTTTGGAACAATAGAAAATAATAACTAAATTAAAAATAAAATAAATGATTAATATTGGACTTCATGATATAAAACATCATGATATCTATATCGAAAAATCCTTGTGCCAATAAGTTTTAATCAATGGGTTGGTATAGACTAGAAACAAATTTCGTGATTTTAAACAACTGATTTGTTTTAGGAGACTTGTCTATACTTCAAGGGGCTACTTGTAACTGGGCCTCAACCATCACTGCATGTCTAACACATCACTTATATATTTAATGATCAATTTATTTCATAATAAATATTATATATCTGTGAATATTCATATTAATTAAAGAATAAAAGATTCTAATATTTCCAAATTAAATCAATTAACATTCATAGTAAAACACCATATATAGAAATGTTATATGATTTAGCCAATAATTATATACACAATTCAAATAATATTTATATTTAAGATGAATATAATTTCTAATGAAATATGATCACAAGAAAGTAAATGGTTCATGAGAAATATAATGACATCAAAAATTATTAGACATAAAAGATGAGAATCAATTGATTGGAAATATGGATTTTATAATAAAATCACATCTTTTAAAGAATAAAGTAAAATAGAATATAAATGGTAACATAACCTTTAATTAATTATTTTTCTTTTCAAATCCATTTTAATATTTTATATAAACTAATAGAGCATAAAATTATTTTGGAGGATGGAAAATCCATTAATACCATATATATTAAAAAACATTCATTTTGATATTTTTTAAACATAGTTGAAAATGAACCTTCCAAAAAACATTAAAAATATTCCTTTATATCCTTTTCAAAAATTCAAGGATAACGTAAAATTTATTTAATAAATAATTTATGTAAATAAATAAAACATTCATATTTTTTAAAAAAAAAATTATGTACATGCTAGAAAAATATACCTGATCAAAAGAGAAATAAGATCATCTTTTCTTTTAAAAAATTCATTGAATGATTAAAATAAAAAATAGTGGAATATTTTAAAGAAAATTTTTAAAATCCTTAAAAGTATGTAGGATTAGAAAAAAGATGAAATTTATGAATTATATATTATAATATTTCATTAATGAAAATTAAAGAAATCCCAAAAATTAAGATTGAAAAATAAATCCTTACATGTAGTGACCCAAACCCAGATAGCTCACAACCAGTGTCTACTGCTTATTAAATTTTCATGATTACAAGGAATGAATCCATAAAGGACTAATCAGTTTAGTAATCTTGGTCAACCAAATTCTTCAATCTGTATTGTATTACAAAATAATACACTAATTAAAACATTATTGTTTTCTTCATTCTAAATAAATAACTTCAAGTGTAATTGTACTCCATCTGGAAAATACCTACATATAATTCATTGCAGGCTTCTTGGATTCTTTGAGAAAGAAACATATTAAGGGTGAGCTCAAATGATCAGTAAAATAAAAAACATAGTAGATACAGTAATGAATCAATAAGAATTGTCAATATAGAAAGGTAAATAACTAAGCACACATTTCATATAATCAATAAACTGAATGAATTTTTATAGACAACATGGAAGGGTAATAACTAGAAACACATTCTATTAAAATAATTATGTAAGGAAAAATAAATATATAAATGTAAGAAACTGAAATGCCTTCAATTTATATATTTAAAAATGAAATGTATCAATATATATGTCAATGAAAAATCTCATGGATGAATAATAACTAAAACTAAATGGGGGAAATGGTTTCTTAATGGATTTCATTTCTGAGGAACATGAATACCTATACCATCAATACCTTTCATATGATGGTTTAAACTATTGGTATAATCTTATCTATACTACTTTTAAACAAACTTCATGGGTTATTCACTAACTAATTTCATCTCATGAAACAAATAACACATTGTGGGGTTTTCATTCAACAGTTCATATCCTACAGAGCATTCATTAACCAGTCTCTAACCCGTAGAGCTAGAATTAATGGGTCCCCAACCCTTATAGTGCATGTCCAAATCATTTAAATAAACATGGTGCCTTATAAAATACCCATTTTTAATAAAGGATATAGGTTTATCAATATTTCCACAGATAATAAAATAAATTTTAAAGTAAAGACCATATGAAAAATGGTATATGGATCAGGAAATAACCATATCTATGAAAAATGATTAGAATATTTAGGGGAAATTCAGTGTCAAATGATCATAGAAAATTAAATATTTCAAGGGGATTAAAATAAATCAAGTAATTGAATGTGAATATTATCCTCAACCAAATAAATCATAAACCATCCTCAGTATAAAACATGCCGATATCATTTTAACACAACCTAAGTAACATAAAGTTAAGGTCTTTTTCTCATGATGAATAGAAATACTATAAAACCCTTTAAAATTTTTTTAAGGAAAATATCTTTTTGGTTTGAAAAAAATTGAAAACAATTTATATAAAATCACTTTTGAAAAATTTTATTTAAAAATTAACCATTCAAGCATGTAAAGAATGCTCTAAAGAAATTATGGAGGGTAAATTCACACAAGACTTATGAGGTAAAAGAATGTTCTTTTCATATAGTAAAAGGATATAAAAATAGCTCATTCGGAAAGAAGATAAAAGATTCTATTGAAAAAACTGGTAAAAGAAAAAAAGAGTAAAATTTTATTTTCAAAATCATTTTAAAAACATTTTTTATTTTTTCTAATAAAACGTTGCTTTTAGAATAAAATAGGTTCTCTGACTAAAGAGATATACCAATTTGGGTTTTCTGAAAAACATTTTCTAAAACATTTTGAGTACCAAAGAGTGAAAAAATGGTACTAATACCTAAAAATGGCCATTCCTAACCAAATAAGAGAAAATGAATGGTTTTATTGAAAAAATTTTATATAATTTCCTCTAATAGAAATATCATTAAATGATCATTAAATTTATTGTTAAGGAAAATAATCATAAAACATTCCAAATTGTCCCATACCACTTTAAAAAAATTTAAATCATAATAATCATGAAGAAATAAATTTAAATGAAAGTTATAATATCATGAGAGTATGAAGATTCATGATATATCATGTAAAAGGGATGTATATATACCATATAAAATAAACATGGTGCATAACAAAAATTAAGTATCAATAGAATGTAAATTGAGACGAAATCCCTCACATTGAATTTCCTTTCATGTGAAAGTCATATAAATTCTAATATAATAAACATATGTTACTTTTATAATATCGTGATAACCATTTTATTATTTATTATCAATTTTATTTTAGATTATTACTATGTTGTATAAAAATACTTAAACAATTTAGCTTACATCAGGTCTTTTGACCAAATTTGGATTATGTGTATAAATAAACATTGGTAGGTCAACTATGGTAAAATGGGTCACCATATAACATATCCAGAATAATAATCATGACATAATATTTATAAATCAATTATTCATTTAAAACCAATTATTAAATATGGTTATGAAAAATGAATCAATGTTATAATCATGGAGATGGTACGTCGTACGTACGCAAGAGTAACATTCTATATTTTGAAAGATCATTATGGAAGGAAGGTAATTTGAATAAAATCATTATAGAATGATAATTACATTAAAAATACCATATTATCTATTCATATAAATTTATATACGTAATTAATTTTATGTAAAAATGAATCACATCATGTCTAGGATGCAGTAGTCCAGATATCCACGAATGATGTTATCACTTTTTAAGTGTGTGAAAGGGTAAATAAGACAATGATATATATATATATATACATGTAATTATGTTATTAATATAATATATTTTTTTGTCAAATATTTTTAATTAAAAACATCCCTTATATGTTTCATATATTGTGTGAATGAATCACATCGCTTTGGGGGGGCAGTATTCCACACTTCCACTAACGATGTTATCATTTTTACGCAAAAATGAAAAGTATAAAGATATGTGCCATAAAATAATTAAATAATTTTAAAGACACAATAAATATCATATATAACATATATAAACATATTTTCCATTATAATGTCCACCAGGAGAGGTGGTAAAGCAAAAAATGAACAATCGTCATTCCGTGAGGCAGTAGGTTGTTGTACACAAAGAATGTGTTCGTTGCCCATTAAATGGATGTGTGTTTGAATTTAGGTCTAAGAATTTCCATAAACATATCCTAGTATATTTAGGATAATTATTTTAATATAAAATTAAAAAAATAAGTTTTTAGTGGTTGGATATTTGAAACAAAACTTAAAATCATGAGAGAAGATGTCACCTCTTAATCAGGTAACTACTTTTGGTTTATATCAAAAGGCTTCCTTGGAAGGATTTTTTCCCAAATTGAGGCTTAAATGTATAGGTAATGGATTTTTTTAATCTATATTGGTATATATAGGATGAAACAATTTGTTTTTGAAGTGTTCAGAATGGGTAGAGGTGGGGACCTTATAAAAGGGGGGAAATGACTCACTTTGTATTTTCTACAAGAAGATAGGTTTACCCACATTTTACCTAAAAAATCTAAAAACCCCAACAAAAATCAATAATTGAAGTTTAATGGCCTAATTGTTTGCATAAAATCGTTTTTGGACAAGATTATAGGTTATCTGGTCCTCTAAGTTAATGGTTTAGTTATTTATTGAGCTTAATTTTTCCTTAGTAATTATAATTAATTTTGATCATCTTAACTAATCATTTTTATAAAAAAATTGATCTTATTATAAATTATAAATTATTATAATTCCAAATATTGAATCCATTTTTCCAAATTCCAATCTTATAAGTTGAATAAATTAATTTAAAATTCATCTCCCTGCTGGGTTGACAATGCGGGTAATTAAAGTAAAAACGTCCAAGAGTTTTTTATGTTTTTATAATCAATTTCAAAGTGAAATTGATTTAAATGACATAAAATATATTAAATGATAAAAATATAATGTATTTATACTTTAAAACCATTTAAAAATATAATTTCATCTTATAAATAAATTATATGAAAAAGTAGTTTTTAGCTGAAATTCTGTATTTTTAACTCTTCATTAAATTAATGATATATTTTAAAAAAATGTTGAAAATTCACCCTAACCTAATTATTAGTTTTAAATATAGAATAAAATGTTTATTTTGGAATATTAAATCTATTAAAGTGTCAAAATTCAAATCTATAATGAGTTTTTCATTAAATAGTGGTAAAATGTCCCTTATAAAATTATAGGTTTTTATAAGTAAAATAGAGTTTCTTCTTATATTAGGCATATAAAGACTAATAGATTAATATCAAAAATATTTTAGTAAATATATAAAATATATATTTTATTAAAATCATTATATAATTATAACTAATTTTTTAATTATAACTAATTTTTTAATTAATACAAAACTCCTTTAGAAGCATAAAATGATAAAATTTCATTCTATATCCAATTTGTTCTTATTTATATTTATAAATAATTGGCAACCCATGAATTCATTTTGTATTTATATAAAACATAAATTTTTATAAGTTGGTTAATACTATTCACAACCACTAACATAACAGGTAGTTTATATCATATTATATAAAATAATATTATTTTAATAAAACAATGTTATTTGGTGAAACTCGATCTTGCGTGTGATGTAAGCAATCATGGTGGGTCACTATTGCGTATAACACAATATATCAAGAAAGGTCTCTCTTGAATGTAACACATACTAACTCTGTGCTACATGAATTATAATATATATAATCTATTTTGAATAGTAAATATATTATAATGTATCTGTATATTCTATTCACTTACGTGCTTCGGGTCATGTGTCATACATGTTATCCGCTTCAAGGTTCTTACATTAAAATTTTGGGGTGTTACATTATCCCGACCTTAATTAAATTGTGACCTCGCAATTTAAACATGATCTTGGTGATAAATATTTTGATATTTCATATGTTGAAATTGCACATTGTGAGAAGGGTTCGTAAAACATTCTCAAGAAAATAGAGAATAGGAAGTGTAAAGTTCACATGGACTAACATATAACTAGGAATCTATGTAGCAGAACATTAGTGGAAAGTATAGATATGTACTTGGAGAAGAATCATATATATTTATAGGGTTTGAATGAGTTAATCAAAAAAAAATGAATGATCAGTAGAATATGGAGGGCCAAAAATCCATAAATTTGAGATGATTTAGAAGACCATTAGTTCAATAGAAATTAAGGTATTAGGAAAACATTTTATTTGGAAATCATTTTCCAAATTTTTTGTAATTATTCTAAAAACCTAGAATATAAGGAAATATACTTAATTGATAGTTTTATATTTCGTATGATCTCTCGTAACTTTAATTTTTTTCTTTGATAAAATTATAATTCATTCATTTACTACCATATATTAATTAACAATAATGACCTTTTTATGCCTAAAGCACAAAAATAAACTATTAAAGGATTGTAAGGCCTATAAAAGAGTGAAAATTCTAACAATTTTTCTTTAACTATATTCCTAAACCAATATGGTTAAGTGGTTAATCTATAATCTGTAAAAGTGATACCATTGGTTCATCATTAACATTTATTCATCAAATTTTTTAACTAAAAAACAAAGAAAGATTAACTAAGACATTATATAGGTCGGTGGTTAGTCTGAAACCCTTTTTATCATTTGGTATGAGTTCAAGACCCATGGACTTTCTAGATTTGATTGGTTGTCACCAAGAATATAGGTTGTCCTATTCTAACACCAAATTAGTATAATTTCAAAAATAAATATGATGGTAATACTTCAAATAAGGTTAGTCAGTAAATATAATTTTAACTATTACTTTTAACCAAACCCTAATATATAAATACTTCATCAATTTATCTCTAAATAGGTTCTTACTTGGTTTTGAGTTTATCCATAATATCCTTTGTTGGATTTCTAAATAAAAACACCTTATTTTCAATCTAAAACACCTTAGATTTTACCTAGGATATTCATTTTCATTATATATTCAAATCCTTCATAATGGTTTGTAAAGAAAATTTGAATTATCTTAAGAACTACCATTGGAGTTTCAATCTTGCTCCATAATCTGGCACGTTGTCGTGTAAATGGTTACTCCGATTCAAGCTCGAAACACTTTTTCGGAGTTATTACTCCTATGTACACATATGTTTGAACCACATCCATGTGTAGTATCTAGAAAGGTATGTATTTCCAGGAATACCCACATAATATATACTTTATCAAAATCTTAGGGTTTTATTCTATAATTATCTTCAATTTCTACCATATTGTTATGATCTTTAATCTTTTCTTCCATAAATGTAGTTCCCATGTTTCCTGATAAACTTCCACTAATACACAACTATAGAAACCCAACCCCAAATATCCTTGAACATATGTCTTCTACTTATTACATTAGAATAATTATGAGGAATCAAACCCCAATGTACTGATTAGTTTTATAGTAATGATAAAATAGTTACATAAATGAGTATTATATTACAAAAGAACACACTAATTACAACATAATTGTTTTCTTCTATCTATGTAAATAACTTCAAGGATAACTACAATCCATATAGTAAATCCATGAATATAATTTATAGTATTCTCCTAGGATTCATGGAAAAATAAACATAATAAGGGTGAGCTGAAATGATTTAATGTGAAAAAATATAGTAGAATCCATAATAAATCAATTAGAGTGGTCAATATGGTGAGGTAAATAACTTAACGCACATGCCATGTAAACAATAAAATGAATAAAATAGCATAAAAATATAGAATGGTAATAAATGCAATCACATTCTATTCAAATAACTAGATAAGGAAAAAAATATATTGCAATATAAGAAACTAAAACACATGCAATCTAAATAAATGAAAATAAAATATATACATAGATATGTCGATGAAAAATCTCATGGATGAATAAGAACTGAAACTAAATTACGGAAATACTTTCTTAATATACATAATGTCTAAGGCACATTAAAACCTATATTTTCATGACCTTTCACAAGATAGTTTAAACTATTGGTAGAAACCCATCTACACTACTTGGAAACAAACTCGAAGGGTTTTTCACCAACTAATTTCATATCATGATACTACCTATGCATCAGGGTTTCTTCATTAACCAAATCAAAAACTATATATCTTAAATTAACTTGTCTCTAACCCATAGGCCTTTCATTAACTAGTCCCCAACCCGTATAGTGCATGTCCAAAGTATTTAAATAAACAAAGTGCCTTATAAAATATTCAAATTGAATAAATTATATGGGTTTATCAATATTTACCCAAATAATAAAACAAGTTTCAAAGTAAGCATCAAATAAAAGATGGTATATGGTTACAGAAATAATCATATCCATAAAAATAATATGGATATTTAGGGTAAATTAAATGTCAAATGATCATAAGAAATTGAATATTTCAAGGGGATTAAAATAAATCAGGGAAGTTAATATTAATATTATCCTTCTGCAAATCAATCATAAAATATAATGAGTAGGAAACATGATAGTATAAATACAACATATTAAATGTAATATAAAATAAAGAGGTGTTTTTCTTGAGGAATATAAATACTAAAAAATATATTTTAAAAAAACATTCCTGAGTAAAATATCATTTTCTTTTGAAAAACATTTTCATTTAAAATCACATTTGAAAAAATTTTCTTTAAATATAAATTTTTTAAATATAAAAATTGAGCTTCAAATAAATGATTACGGGAAAATCAATATAAGTCGTATGAGATAAATGAACATCATTTTTTCATTGTAAATGTTTATAAAAATTCCTTGTTCATAAAGGGGAAATAAAATTATTTTAAAACATTGGTAAAAGAAAAAATTGTTAATAATTTCTTTACCAAATAATTTTAAAATCATTTTTTTATTTTTTTAATAAAACATGGTTTTATAAGAAAATAGGTTCTCTGACTAAAGAGAGAAATAAATTTTTGTTTTCTGATAAACATTTTATAAAATAATTTGAGTACCAAAGAGTACAAAATAGAACTAATACTTAAAAATGGTGATGAATAAAAAGTGTATAGAAAATTAAAGGTTTTATTGAGAAATTTTGATATAATTTCCTCGAATTTAAATACCATTTAAAGATCATTAAAGTTATTGTTGAGTAAAATAATCATTTAACATTTCAAAAGTCTCTCGTACCACTTTGAAACATTTCTTATCATAAGAATTATATTGGAATAAATTTATAGTAAATTTATAATATCATTTGAGTAAGGATATTTATGATATATCATGTTAAAGGGAACTATATACACCATATAAAATAATCTAGATTCATAACAACAAATAAGTGTCAATATAATTGAAACTAAGATGAAATCTTTTACCTTGTTTTTCCTTTCAGGTGAACATCATTTAATTTCCTGTATAATGAAATTATGATAATTTTATACTTTATTGAGTATATATTTCATTTTTATTGTTACTTTTATTTCAATTATTACTATTTTGTATAAAACTTCTTAAACAATTAAATTTGCATTCGGTGTTTTGACTAAATTCAGTTTTTTGTGTCCAAATCAACTTTGGTAGGTAAAGTATGGTCAAATGCATTTTTATATAACATCTATAGAATAATAATCATGACATAATATTTATAAATCAATTATACATTTAAAACCTATCATTAAAATTTGTTTATGAAAATGAATCAATGTTATAATCATGGAGAGAGTAGGTCGTACGTACGAATGAGTAACGTTCTCATTTTTCAATGATGGTTATGGAAAGAAGTTGAGTAGATTAATATTTTTTTAGAGTGATAATTAAATAATAAGTAAATTATTATTTAGTCATATATAAATATATAAATAATTATTTTTATATAAAAATTGAATCACATCATTTCGAGGAGGCGGATGTCCACACATCCACGAATGACGTTACCACTTTTTAAGTGAGTGAAACGGTAAATAAGAAAATAATTTAAATATTATATTTCCATAAATGTAATTATTTCATGAATATATTATGTAGTTTTTTTATGTCACATAATTTTAATAAAGACCATCCTTTATAAATTTCATGTATAATGTGACTAAATCACATCAATTTGAGGGGGCGATAGTCCACACTTCCACAAAAATGTTACTATTTTTACACAATATAGAAAGTATAGAGATATGTGTTTTCAAATAATTTCAGAAACATAAACCCATATTAAATATCCTATATAACATATATAACTATATTTTATATCATAATTACCACTATGAGAGGTGGTAAAGGAAATATGAACAGACATCGTTTCATAAGATAGTCGTTCGATGTACATAGAAACAATATGCTCTTTACCCGTTAGATTGAAGTGTGTGTAAGTGTAGGCATAAACTTTATAATAAAAACATATTAATTTATTGAGGATAAATTTTTTATAAAATAATTGTATAAGAATATATGAGGGATTTAATAATGTAAATAAATTTAAAAATCTTGAGAGAAGATGTTACCTCATAATTCGGTAACTACTTTTGGTTTATAACAAAAGGCTTCCCAGGAAGTCTTTCTTCCAAAAGGGAGGCCCGAAGGTCGAGGTTATGGATGTTAGAAAACTATATAGGCCGATATTGGCTGATACTAAGTGGTTTTAGTGGTGTGAGGAATGGGTATAGGTGGTGACCTTTTATAAGGGAGAAAAAGGACTCCCTTTGTATTTTTTATAAGAAGATACGAGTACCCCCATTTTTAACAAAAAAATATTTAAAAAATAAAAAAACTAAATAATTTAATGATAATGGTCGAATTAATTCCATAAAATGGGTTTTTTACAAGTTTCTATGTCATTTAGGCCCCTATGTTAAAGGTTTAGTCTTTTATTAAGCCTAATGTTTCCTTGAAATGGTAATTTATTTTAATCACTTTCACTACTATTTTTTGTTAGAAAAAAATTTAGTATTACATAAAATTATAAATTATTATAATTATAAATATGTAACCCATTTTTCTAATTTACAATCGTAGAATCAATGAAAATTAATTTAAAATTCATTCTATAGGCGGGACTACAATACTGGTTTTTAAAGTAAAAATGTCTTAATGTTTGTTATGTTCTTATAATCAATATCAATGTGAAATTTATTAAAATGACATAAATAGAATTAATTGACTAAAATATTATATAATAAAATTTAAAAAACAATTAAAAATAATTTAACTATATAAATAAATTATATGAAAAATCATTTTTGAACTAAAATTTAGTATTTTTAACTATTCATTGAAAAATAATATGCTTCCAAAAAAATCTCCCTAACCTTATTATTATGTTTTTATTTCGAATATGAATTTTATTTTGTAATATTAAATTATTTAGAGTTTCAAAATTCATATTTAAAATTGATTATCTGTTAAAAGGTTGTAAAATTGCCTTTATAAAAATATAGGTTTTTATGTGTAAAATATGGTTTGTTCGTATCTTATGCGTATCAAACCTAATGGATGAATATAAAAATATTTTATTGAATATAAAACATATATATTTCATTAAAATTATTAACTAATTATAATTAATTATGTTTATTATGACAAAAATTCTTTGAAAGCATAAAATAATAATATTTTTTTTTATCCAATTTGTTTTTATTTTCATTTATAATTAGTTGGTAACCAATGAGTTCATTTTATATTAATTTAAATCATAAATTTTTATAATTTAGTTAATATTATTCATAATTTCAAACATAATGGATTGTTTCTATCATATTATATTAAATAATAATTTTTTAATAATACATTGTTATTTGGTGAACCTCAGAATGGCATGTAACGCAAGCTATCATGGAAGATCGATATTGTGTGTAACACAAGATATCGAGGAAGGTGCCTCTAGAGTTTAATGCACAATAAATCTATGTTTCATTTATTGAAATATGTAGAATCTATTTTAAATACTAAATATATTATAAAGTATCCAGATATTATATAATGTTACGGGCCTGGTGTCATGTGTCATACACGCTATCGACTACAAGATTCTTGTTTTATAATTTCCAGGTGTTACATTACCACATTAAAAAAATTTAAATTGTAACAACTTTAATTTATAAACATTAATTGAAACATTAATCACCATGAATAAATATATATAATTTTGTTAAATACCTCAAATAGGTATAATATATAGCACATGAAAGTAAATAGGTGAATAATACCAAATATGTCTCAGTAAAGTGTAAATTGAGATGAAAAATCTTACAAAGATCATAACACTGATGTAAGAATTTAATCAATGAAGTGATTATGTGTAAAAAATGAAAATAAAAAATAATAAGTTGGAAATAAAAAATAATTAAATCATCAATCATTTTAAACATAATTAGGGCATAACTTAGTTAATAAAGTTGAGGTATAACCTAATAAATGTAAATTTAGTTATGAAACCTCTTATCACAAGTTAGAAATCCATCGAAATAACTTTTAAGATCATTTATAATGAATTTATATTTATTAAAATTAATATAAGAACCAAATAAAAATATATAATTTCATATATAATCCATTTATAACATTTGATCACCAATGTGTTAATATTCTTTTGTTATTCTCATTGTTCTAGGTGTTAACTGCATTGTATTTCATGAGAATTTTGGTTTGGTGGTTCTATTAATTATAATTTTATTATAGTTAAATCATCTTAATAATTTTAATAATTATATAAGTATAATATATATTAATTATATAAAAAGGGCCATCCATATTATTTATATATAGAAAAACGAATTACACTATTTATGGAGATGGTAGGTCATACAAATCCATGAACGTTGTTTTCACTTTTCGATGGATAGAACAAAATAAATGTAAAGAATAAATAATATTTACATTATTATTATTATATAATATATATTCATTAAATATATTTTTATTAATATACAATAAAATTGGAAATTAAAAATGGATCACATCTCTATGTGGAGGTGGTAGCCCACATGTATGCACGGGTGACATTATTGTTTTCCGATGGACTAAAATGTAAAAAGTTCGATATGATTTTATAATTAAATAATAATAATTATGTCATTAAATTAATATATATTCATTTCCTACATATTTATAACTATCCAATTAAAGTGGTGATGAGAAACAATTACACCATTACGTTGATATCGTAAGTCGTATGTGTGCAAGGGAGATGTTTTTTCTTTTTATAGGAAGGAAAATAGAAGAAACATAGTCATAATATAATCACAATAAAATCTAATTAGATTTATGATACTATATTTATTATTGTGGTATGATTAAAAAACATTAATATGATGTAGAGAAATAAATAAACTTGAAAGAGTCGGTATAGAAGATCACCTCTTCTTCGGTAGAATTCAGTTAGATCCCTTCTTAAAGAACCTTCAAATTGAATTTTAAGAAGAAAATCACATATAATTCATGAATATAGTAGTTTAGAAGATAATATTTTAGGTTTTGGTAGATATACATTTCTCAATGTTTTTTAATAAAAATATAGAAGGTGTTTACTTTTTTAAGTGGTGGGAGGGGCATTCCTGGAATTTTTTAATGTTTTAAATTATTATAAATTAATTTTCATGTCAAAATAGATAATAAATTGTATATCTCAAGAAAAATTTTATTATGATTCAAAATAATCTCTTCCAAAAAAAATTGAACAATTTTGGTCACGTTTTCACCATTATCATTTAGTTGTAACCCCCTTATTAACTCTTTTGCCAACTACCACAATATTAATTTTTTCTACCCTTCATGGGACGATAATGCTGCCATAAAATAAAAAATGATGAATAAATGAATAATGATTTCATTTTTCAACTATATAAAACTAAATTTTGATAATATATAATTGTTATGAATTTTAAATCATTTAATAAAATATTATTTGTTATAAAATATCACAAATTTCATTTTTGATACTATTCATTAAATTTGACTTTAAATACATCAATAAAATAATGTAATACTAATATAATAATTTCACACATCTCTGAAGTATCATATATATCTATAAAAATATTAAAACACTATAATTCATAAATTTTTTTATAATTATAATACTTTTAAAATCATTTTTTATATTTTTTTATTAATTGAATAAAAACTATTTTAGCATGGTATAAGCATTTAAGCTAATTTTTATAGCACTAAAAACTAAAAATAAGTTAACATGATAAAATTATTAATTAAAATTTAAAATTAACATTTAAAACTTAAAATGACCTATTTTTATCCTTTTTTAAACATATGGAGATGTTTAAGTCTGGAGTGTGACGTTTTGTTTTTAATATTTTCTTAATGTAATATAACGGTCAATATAAAAAATTAGAAGAAAGTGGCCATATTTTGTTTAATTTTAGGAAAATTTCTAGAAACAAACATCCAATAGGATAAAGGAATGTTTTGTAAAAATATAAAGCCTTATCCCAAAATTTTAACCATATTTTATTAGTTTTATCATTACTTAGTAGACAAATATGCACCGGTGTTACTATTCATAATGACAAAAATTAAAAGGAAACTGTTTAACAAATTTGTACATCATGATATAAAATATGTAATTAATTATATCAAATTCATTAGACATAGGTGACCAAAATTAATTTAATATAAAAACACAAAACACATAGAAAAATAGCTTTTTAGAAAAATACATTTCTAAGATAAAAATGAACTAATACAAAAATCTATAAGGATGATTAAATTATAATTAATTAAATTATTTATAACTAAAGTAGCATAATTTTAAATTATTATTCAATTAAAACCATTTTTAATCATTTCAATTAATATAAATTACAATTTTATAAAACCAATATTATTTATATTTTTACTAAAAAACAATTTCTTAGAAGAATCCCAAAATCTCACCCTAATATTATTTTGATATTACAATTGAAAAAATGATATGAATTTTTTGAAATAAAATTTCTATAATTTTCATAAATTAATTATAATTTATACACAAAAAATTAAATAAAATAATTATTAAATAATATGTATTTTTGAAGCATAAAATGGCTTTACTAAAATTTGATCATTTATTTCATAATAATCATTTAGGAAATTTGTATTTATTAAGAACACTATACATATATTTAATAATGAGGCTACTCATACTAATACCCACCAATTCAATTTATAGGTTATAATGGTATATTTAATTAATAATATTTTTATATTATATCTAAGATCACATAAAACAAAGTGTTCTATGTTAAGAAAGCTTCCTGGCTTATTGTTCTTTTAATCTTAATTTTATGGGTCTAACCAAAACATAACTTATATAACTTGAATAATGATTTTTATAATAGGTTTTGGAAAGGTCTCGTAGAGCTAAGTGGTCCACGGTGGTTTAAGAAGTAGAGGAGGGGTTTGGTCCCCATATAAGGGAGGGAAAGGACAAACTTTGAATTACTTATAAGATTTAAATATAATAAAGTATTTTTCATGTTCAATAGTTTAAAATTTGAAATATTTATTATTTATTATTATTATTTGTCGAAAAATCTCATATAATATAATTTAGATAATTTTAGGTGATGTTTTAACCTTTATCTCGTATTTTTAACCACTAGTTAAATCTTTTCGCAATTAACATTATATAAAAAGTTTTTACTCTTTAGGGGTGGAGTTACTATAAAAGTAAAATTAACCCATAAGAGTATATTTTTTATATTTTTTACCAAATCATATTCACTTGGTTAAATATAATATTTTTATGTGTTTTATATGATTTAAGAAAATATTATTTAACATAAGATAACATTAATGTAATTTTCAAGACTATCCACATAGTTTAAATTTAAAGGAGTCAATATAGAAATAGAATTAGAATATAAACATATATAAAATCAATAATATGTCATATTTATCTAAAACATTCAGGTAACATAATAATTCATCCAAATTTTACTACTTTTAGTAATTTTAGAAATCATGTATTTGATTATTCTATTACTTGAACAAGCACTTTATTGGCATTACATAAACATTAAGGTAATTATTTCATCACTAAAAATTAAAAACAATTAAAATGATTACAAAATATTTCATATTTTAAAAAAATTGTAACCAATCATAACAACTTATATCCCTATGAAAATCAATATTATATATATTTAAACAAATAGAATGAAATCTTTTATTTATTATTTACATAAAATAATATTAACTTCGTTATCAAAGTAAAGTGGAAATAAATTTCAAAAAAATTAAATATAAGACGATTTTTTTCTTAATGAACCTATAAAAATAAATAAATTCATGTTTTTTGGATGTTTATAGGCATTATCCAATAATTTAATCCATGTTTTAGTCATTTTTCCCCTTACCAATGTGACAAATATTTACTAATGTTACTATTCATACTAAAAAATTAATTAGAACTCTTTAACAAATTTTTAGCACCTAATTCCAAATAAGGCATACATTTTTTAATATTAAACTTCTATAAGTGGAAAAAATTGACTTACATATAAATGAATAAAACACAAAGCAAAACAATTTTTTGAAAAATGTGTTCTTAAGCCTAAAAATTATCTTACAAATAAATACAATATAATACAGATGACTATGTAAGAAATTAGATTATATATAAACAAATGAGTCTTATGTTACATTAATATAAAATTAAAAACAAAATGGGTCTTTTAAATTACTTTATTTAGGGAAAAGAATTTAGTTTTATAAATATTGATATTTTTCTCTATTCACTTAAAAATAAGTATTTTTATAAAAATCCCAAAAAATAACCCTAAAATAATATTTATATGATGATTTAAAAATTATATTATTTTAATCATCTGATTTTTAAAAAGGTATATATTAATTATAATTATCACACACAAATTTCATTAAAACTATTTTTGAAGAGAATATATTTTTGAAGAATAAAATGACTTTACTAAAAATTGGGTACTTATTTATTATATATCAGTAATTAAATTTCCATTATCTAAAACATTTATACTTATTTTTCATAATTTTATTATTACTATTAATAGTTTTTAATTAAGTTACTATCTTATAACAAACATATTTAAATAAAAAAAATTATAGTATATTGCAGTTCACATAAATCATGGTGTTCTTTTTTAGAAAGATATCAAGAATAATATTTATTTAAACTATGTTTTTAGGGTGTTACATTACCCCCCCCCCCCCCCAAATAAATTTAATCCTAATTGTTTTTACATTGGTAATTAAGGGTCTAATATTTGAAATAATTTTTTTAAAACCCACATTATACTAAGGGATAATAAATCCTCCTTTGAAAAGGGGAAGTGGGAAACATAATTTTTTCCCCGAATAACTCATAATCAGGTTCCCAAATAAAGGTAAAATTAGAAAGAAGTGAGAATATGTTAATGGAGGAGAAATATAATGTCAAAATAATAATTGAGAGTGATAAATAATATATGGTTTAGAAATTTAATGACCGCAAAACCATATATCAGTAAGGAGTGATTGGACCATCAATTCATCAAAAATGAAGGTAAAGGGATAACGTTTTTAATTGAACATATTTTTCATAGAGTTGATGTAATGTTTTAATAATAATATATATAACACAATAAAATATAATTACTATACTTTTTTTCATTACATAACCACAATTTCATCTTTTGGTTGGGATTTATTCAATTTCCACTTCTATCTCAACTCTTACTCTAGGAAATGAATATCGAAGAAGAATTTTTCCTGTATAAAATAATAAAACTAACTTTTAATATATCATAATATCGATAAAATAATGAAAATTCATTACTTATATATCTATATATTTATCAAACCCAAAATGGTAAGCACAAGCTATCCAAAATGGATTAATATAATACATTAATCTCTAAAACATAAATAATACCTTCCAAATACCACGTTAAACCATTCCATAAATATTTCAAATTAAGAATCCTCCAAAATATGTCTAAAAAATCCCAAGTATTTGATCTCATAATTTCTTCTAAAATCAACTATAAATTTTATCCCTAGACAACATGAAGTAGCTCGTAATGTAATATACCAAACAAATGAATATCTTCATAATATATTATTCTAAAACATGCTAATATTTTCCTAAAATAATATGAATCATATGAAAAACTCAATGAAAACATATATTCTTCTCTGAAATAACTATATCTAATATATTCTATAAATCCAAAATATAAATATACTTTTTTAAGGATGACATAAATCACTTTATCATCAAATAACTAAAAAATTTCAAGGTTACCAACACTATCCAATTTATTTTATAAATATTAATACACTATTTATCCAAAATAAACATTATTATGTCAAAATTAGGAATATAATAAGGCTTTTCTAACTTTCAATCACGTGTTTTCAAAAAATATCACCATACCACTAAATCAATTTTCTAGGTTATCAATAATACTCAACAAATACTAGAAAATACTTAATTAAAAACAATTTTAGATCAATACATATATGTTTCATGATTCTTATAACTATAATATCATTGATAAAACAGATATATAAAATAATTATGGAATACTAGTAAAAAGTCAATAATTATACATCAATGATTAGCATAGCATATAACCTTCCTTGGTCTAGGAGTTAGCCCCTTTATTAGGGAATTAATATAGATAATTCCAAATTTCCCACACAAAATACACTAAAATATATATTGAACCTGAAGATGTATATTATTTACCATAATTGAAATATTAATTTCTCTTCAATAATTAGTTTCTTTATAGACATATTTTTTACATATAAAACAACTTCTAGTTCCTGTGAGATATTTCATCCGGATATTATTCACACATTATTTACATGTAGTATGTTGAATATTTATTCCTTCATAGTATTCATGAATCTCTATTTTTATTTCATTTGAAAAATAAACTATGTTTAGGTTATTAATCATATATCATGATAGTTATTTATATATAATCAAAATGTTTTATATTACATATCATATTTCATTTGGTTTCTAGGAAGTACAACCATTAAAATTTCCATTAAATTACGAATTAAAATGATTCATCTTAATTCCATCCATTAACTAAAACAAAAAATCCTAGTTTTAGAAATAATAATCATTGTTGAGAAATCCTACGATCCTGATAATCCAGTCATTGGATATCCAAATCATGAACCCTTATTTTTTATCTATGAAACATTAGGTTTAACCTTGTGTAAGAACCTGGACCTTCATTTCAGGTATGTTTTTCCTTTTTCTGGAGTTTTTAAGAAAATATGAGTTTCTGGAAATTTTTGAAGTACACTCCATGTACTTTATAAGTACACACCATGTACATTGATGTCGCACATGGTCGTGTGTTGGGCGTGTCTAGGCCATACACATGGTCATGTGGGGTGATGTGGAGGCCTCTCAATGTAGAGTACAGAAAAGACTAGTACACTTTGTGTGCTCCAAAAGTACATGTCGTGTACTTTTTTTTCTTAAACAGATCGGGGCCACGTCTAATCATCAGAACATTCTTCTTCTCCAACTTCTTCAACCGAGGGAATCCCTTAAGGCCAAAAATCGGCTCCGAGCCCCCGATACTCAGTACATTCTCCGAATCTCCCACCATTGATTGTGTTGGAACTGCAGTAGTAATCTTTTCCTTCTTCTAGAGAATCGTTTTCCAATTCCTCCACTTTTTCAAGTTATCATTGGTTGAATATTTTGTGCATTTTCATAGATATATGACATTCTAAGGAGATTAAAGCCTCGTGGTTCAAGTACATTAATCTCCTAGCATCAAGTTAGGTGGTATGTGCCTTTATATTCGAAGTCTTTGAGTATTATGTGCAATTTCCACCAATACCCTTGAACGGGGTATTGCATGTTTACTATTTTCCCCCTGTTGTTTTTCCTGCCTTGATTTTAAGACTGTGTAGAGGTAATTTGGTTATGCATAAGGCTAATTTATATGCTTGGATGTTTTTCCCATGCCTTGTTCTATTTATTTCCTTTTGGTTTTGTTCTTCCTTTGTCTGTTATACTTGTTTTCCATGCCTTGTGACCATAGGATGGAGTATTGTTCCCTGACTTTCTTATTATTCTATAGACTGGTTAGCCAAGTAGCTCTATAGGTTTACTTTTCCCATTTAGCGTTATTATGCACTGACTTGCATGGGGTCGTGACAACCTGGTGCTATGGACTATACGGGGGTAGACCGAGTGAACTTCCTCAGAGATTCTTGGACATTATAGACTATAGAGGATAGAATGAGTGAGCTTCCCAGAGAGTCTTGGATATTATAGACTACAAGAGGATAGAACGGGTGAGCTTCATCATAGAGTATTGATCCTTATAGAATATACGGGGGTAGACCAAGTGAGCTTCCTCAGAGAGTCTTTGTTTTGTTTGAATTCCCTTAAACCATTCCTATGATATATGAGGAATTGACCGAGTGAGCTTCCTCAGAGAGACTTTGTATGGCTTGGGGATATAAGAGGAATTGACTGAGTGAGAATCCTCAGAGAGTCTCTTGACCTTGGTGATATAAGGGTAATTGACCCTGTGTGCTTTCCTAGAGAGTCCCTGACTACCTTAGACTATAAGGGGAATTGACTGAGTGTGCTTCCTCAGAGAGTCAATAATCTCTTAGGACCATACCATAAGGGTTAGGCTGAGTTCACTTCTGAGAGGGTTGTTGGTACATCTTGGTTACGACCAGAGGGGATGGCCGTGAGTACTTCCCAGAGGGATTCCTATTTGTCATTCGCTGTTTTTATCACTATTGCTTATTTGATCTTGGGGTTGTTTACTGCTGTGTATCATCCTGTTTACTGCTTACTGTTTATTGTTTACTGCACTATTACTTACAATATACTCACTGACTGTTAGACACAGATATTCGGGTGGTTGCCTTCTAGGATTTAGTCTCACACCCTATTTGGGTCAAGCTTTTGGTCCCAAATAGATTATATTATTGTAGGTATAGACAAGGTCAAGCACCCTTCGACTTTGGGTACATGATTTCATTAGAGAAGGAGAGCATGGGACCAAGACGAGGCTTGCGATGCTGAGGATTTGCTTATATGTTTCCCTTTTTCACTTGGTTTAGCACTGTATTTAGCATTGTGACTTGTTTGGCTATTTTCTAAGACATATATGTACCACGCATCATTTACATATATTTTTCTCCAGTTGTTTCTCTATTTAGCTTTCTCTTGTTTGTTGTTTTTGGATATTCATGCTTCTGCTATTGTATGTGTTTTTATTTCCATTGTGTACTCTAAAAATGAGGGAATAGTTTCCCCACTATCATATCCAAGGACCTCACTACAAGTTGGCAGCCTCTAGAGTTTGAGAAACTGTGTTTGAGGCCATGTGACAAACCGAGTACAGGGTGCCTCTGGGTGGCTTCCAGAACCAGGGAGTTACAAAGTTGTATAAGAGGAATTATTTTATCTTGACTTATTGTTTTGAGTCTATAGTTGGGGATAGTATGGGATAGGTACTTGGTAATATGTTTTTCCTAGGAGTAGCTAACACATGTACAGTGAAAGGAAAATCTACCTCGTTTATTTCAATTTATTCAAGTTTTGCAATATTTACAGTTTATTTGATTTCACCTTGAGTGATTCACATGCTTTGTGCCATTACCATTATTTTTATTGCAGTTCTATTTCTGTTTCAACCCGATAAGATGAGGGTATTCCATCTCATGCATCATATCGTCACTTGTTAGAAATCACATTCCATGCATTCTTGTCATGCCATATTGGATGCATTAGTGATTGCATGTTGTTGTGATAGGCGTTGTGTAGATTAGGCATGTTGCTGTGATATATGCTTTGATAGAATCTATGTTGTTTTATAGAGAATTTTTTTATAGTACCTTCCTTAGATGGACACCAAAAATTGGTTCTTGTGGTGTTGTGGGCCCTCATGCACCGAAATTTAGTGGATCATTGTCTGGTTGCCTTGTCATAACATGTATAAGATGTCATGCTTTGATTCTTGGGGAGTATGGGACCTCACAGATCAGAATATGGCACCTTAACTCTTGTTTACTGTGTTTTCTGGGCTTTGAAGTAGTTTATGAGCTACTGCCCGAAAAAACCCAAAATACACAGCGTACATTATTATTACACGACATGTAGTTTCTCAACCGTGTCACTGACTGTGTGGGTGGAAACATGGGTTTGTGAAAAATCTTCAGGAACACGCCAGCTACGGTAAATACATGACGTGTTGCAGTTACCATGTTTCTACCCATGTGACTAACGAAACGGATGGATGAAACTTCAACTTTACACACCATGCCTTTTTGTCACATGTCGTGCCATGTATCCTAAGTACCCGGCTATGTCACAAACAACACGGGTAGGGGAAAACCATAAAGTACACGCCATTTTCTCAGGGAGTATGCTGTGTAGAGTGAACCATGTAGTCGGCCATGTAACTAACAATGCGGGTCACTGAAACCTTATCTAGTACATGTCAATTCCTTCGTTAACACACCATGTAGTCTTGGATTAAGAGTACCATGTGGGTTAGCCTTGTAAGGAGACTCAGGCTGGGAATAGAGTTCGGGTACACACTATGTGTGGGGACAACACACCGTATGGTTGGGGTGTTACACGACCAGTTGTGGTAGAAGTACACGCCCATGTGAATGGCTTAAAAGAACACATTGTATAGTTTTTATACACACTGTGTAGTTATGTTTTGTAAAACTTGAATGTTTCCTTCTCCGGTTCCTCTCTTGTACTCTTGTTTTCTCAGTCTTTGATAATTCTGATCTAAGGTATGATTTTGACCTTTCAGAGTTATGCCACCGAGACGTCCTCAGGTTGTTTGTCGGCTTTCAGATGGTGATCAGACACCATATATGGCCGATTAGGGACCTCCTACAGATCCTCATATTGTTCCATCCTTGGCAACATTAGTTATACCAGTTGAAGGCGTTGATGCACAGTTTAGGTAAGACTTTCTGATGATGATACAGACCTTCTAGGGAGCGCCGCCTCCTTCCCCATTGATGACAGAGTTGACGTGGGTTTTTCAGCAGCAGCATCCTCTAACTTCCTCAGGGGATGGAAGACCTCAGGATGCAGAGTCATGGCTAAAGGCCACGCTGAAAATTTACAAGCATCTGGATATACCTCTAGAGAAGAGGGTGAAGTTCGCTACCTATATGCTCAGAGACTCCACCAAGGGGTGGTGGGAGGTGACCTCATAGTCAGGACGCCAGCAGGGTGTTACTTGGGATGAGTTTCAGCACATCTTCTACAATTACTTCTACCTGGAGACCTTGAGGGCCGACCGAGCCTTGGAGTTCATGAGCTTAGAGTAGTGTACTCTTTCTGTGATGGAGTATTTCTCTCGTTTCACGGAGCTGCAGTGTTTCACACCTATCCCAGCATGTGATGAGTTTTTCCTGGCTAGGAAGTTTGAGGACGGTCTTAGGCAGGAGATCTGTTCCTAGGTGAACATCTTCAGGTTTACTTCGATATCCTCTATCGTCAACAAGATGTTGATCACGAAGTGAAATATGAGGCATTCCTAGTCTATTATTTTATTAATCATAAAATAATTAATCAATAAACTTTTAGAAATAAAATGAAACAAACAATTGTTACACAAGTTTTAGGTCCGCTCATTACATAGTGGTTGAATGTGAAACTTGTTACCCATATGATTGAAATACCCCACACATTGGATCTATAAATGGATACTCAATATTTAGATTCTTATCACTATAACAATATACTGATGACTCATCAGTTAAATGGTTTTCATCCTGACCCTATCTTAGTATCCGAGATATCCATCATCATAAGGCTACCTAAAAGTTTACAATATGTTCTATAGTTAGATGAGAATATATGGGTAGTTTACTCAACTAGTAATGAATGCTCAAAGAACCATTCCAATAAGATATATTTACCATTAATTTATTTATAAGTAGTGCCTTATCAAACTGAGTTGATGATCATGTGGTCAAAGTCCTTGTGTATGGATATATCAGCTATCACACCTATAATAGGTTCCCTTACTTAAAAACCCAAATAAGAAACACCTTAATACCATTAACCTAAGTTCCCAAAACAATCCTCAAGATACATTTTACTCAAAAAACTATCCCTAGTATAGACATCTATTATGACACTCCATAATGAACTGACCCACTGGGGCCCCACCTAAGCTGACAATAATCTAAGAGTAACCCTATATGCCTACCTTAAATAGGTTTGGGACTGAAGACTAGCACCAAGTAGACATATCTCACATGATGGTATGAATTATCTCCAAGTACTTTCTCACAAACACAAACACATATCTATAAAACAATAAAGGGATAAAAAATAAAAATTGAAACCACTGAAGTGTAAAAAAATTCATGGAAATCCACTATGTAAACATCAAAGTACAATGAATAATCCAAGTAAAAAATAGGGTAAAACTACATGCCCAACAAAAGTAGTATCCAGACCAAAGTAAACTAATATATATGATAGAGATATCATTTCTCATGATCTAAAGAATAAAACATTGTACATAATCATAGTCTCATGGTACACCTAATCCCCCCTAATTTAGTTCTATCAATATCTATTCTATGTTGTATGTTGACTACATAAGACAAGACATGTGCAGGAAAATACAATAAAGTGGTGAGTATATAAATACTCAGTGGGATAACCTACACAACATAAAGGGAGAAATGAAAAGTATATTTTTTTCTCAACCTACAAGACAAGAGGGAAAAGAAATGCATCATAGATATGATCATAAATAAACCCCAGCCAAAGAGAGATGAATATTGATCTACATATCCATCTAATAATGATGAGTTTTCCTAGTGCACAAAATGTTCCATCACCTATGAAAATACCCAAAAACAACCACCGATGAATTAAAATATAGTGCCCACACCTCACCACTATGTACTCCAGCTGAAGGAGCACTTACTCCCATGAAACACCCTCTCGATTCTAGAACATGATGATATTAGAGTACCACTCTGTTGACATAGACCATTCACCATCTTTAATATGGAGGAGTACATAATCCACATTTTTATAAGAAATGTAGGACCCAAAATAAGTTGTCCCAACAATTACATCAATAAATATTACATATTATTAGATGAATATTCATTACATTTCATTACGATCCATTCCAAAACCATAAAGGTTTAGTGACTTGAGAATCTTGTATACATAAATAATGGGTACATAAAATATCATTAACAATTCTTAAAAAGGTATTCTCAAATATTACTCCTCTTAGAAATCCCCTACTAAAAACATTTCTTCATAACCTGGGAAAATGAAACATAAGAAGGGTGGTCTAAGATGCTCAATTTAGGTAAACATTGGATAATTCAATCAATTATAATATGTTAGCATAACATAATCATAATGGTATAGAAACATTATCTTCATTAATTAAATTCATACCCAATATTTAAAAGATCCCAAATAAAAAATTATGGTATAAGCCCTTTTCATAAAAAATACATAATTCATAAGCATATAGAATCATTAATAATAAATCATGATCCATGAAAACAAGTCATAAGAATAAGACATAGGATTATCACATACAAATAAGTATAAAAATAATTTCCTTAGAGAAGGATCACATCCAATACTATCATATTGCATTGATTTCACTTGTCATTCCATTATTTCCTTAGTCAAGGTTCACTCCCAAGACAGCCAAACTGGATAGAGACCCTTACTGAACTAGGTTCACACCCAATTAAAATCCTTAATAACTAATTATATGTCCATATTTACTCAATGAATTAAAGGTCTATATAATTCTATGGCCACCCATCACATAATAATGAACATACATATGTGTTCCAAAGGATCATAAAACATTCATCATATCTTCATATCATAACCAGTAGAAAATAAATGTGTTTCATAAACATTTAAAAATTTATCATATCATATCCAATGAAAAGGAAATGAGTTTTATAATGGTTTTGTCATAATATAAATAACTCATGTCCATGAAATGGGTTTCATAGAATCTTCTAAAATAGTCATTATTATAATACATATAGAGAATGAAAGTAGATTTTATCTTAATATTATATCCCCAATGAAGCCTTAAAATAATTAAATGGTGTTGACATAGATGAAAATAACTATAACAAATCATTTAAAACATTCATTGAAAACATGAGAAAAATAATGATTTATTTTTATAATATTTTAACAAAAAAATCCCAAAATATTTAGAAAATAATTTTATTTGAAAATAACAATAGAAACATGTAATTTAAACTCTAATAAAGTGAAAAATCATGATAGTGGTAAAATCCATTAATTTATTTTATGTTAAAATAGTACATTGTTTTCACAGCATTGAAAATAAATAAAAAATGATTTATTTAGAAAAAAATTCTTTAAAAATATTATTTTTAAACCTTTTTAAAAAACGTAAAAGGTAATGAAAACATAAATTTTAAAACATTTTAATTATAGTTAAAATCATCCACAAAACATTTTTGGAGAGAATATACATAGAGTAAATGGTTCATCAATCAAGGAGGAAATAAGGTTGACTTGTATTTAAAAAACATTCATGATAAATTTAATTACCAAAAGATGAAAATAGTACTAATACTAAAAATTATCGGAATAAAAATTTTTGAAGGTTATATTTGTGGTTTAAAGGATAATATCCATATAATCTCCTTCAATGTAATTTTACATATTAAATCTTGAAAATAAATGAGATTGTAACATAAATCTCTATCCTCTTTGGTAAATTTTAAATCATACCCACCATGAAATAAATAACGTAATATGAAACATTAAATACCATAAATATAATGATAGCCATGATATAACTTATTAATGTGTAATTAGATACATCTCTTAAATTAAAATAAGTATATAACATAACATATGTCCCAAAGATGACATTTTGAAATGAAAAAAACCCTTACCACTTCAGTAAATTTTTTTATCAAAACCCATTAGATGAAATATTTGAAATTTTAACATTAAATACTATCAATTAAGATTTTATCCTGATATTAAATTTCAAATTATCAGTATATATTACTTATAAATATAAATAGGTGCAAAACATCAAATATATCTCAGTGAAACATAATTTAGATGAAAAAACCTTACCTTATGTCTGGCTTGATTCCTAAGAAATATAACCACCTTAAAAATAAATTTAAATTTATTATAATTATATAGAAAATCAGATACATAATTATAATATCATATATAATATAATTAAAACTTTTCAATTTCTATTTTTTAATTACTTTTTATTTAAATATTTTTTTCAAGGTGTAAACTGTTTCGTTTTCATGTATGTTTCATTTTTAATTATATAGTCCTTGAAATTAGATCATTATTAAATGATATCCATAATATTAATAATTTCATAATTATAATAATTAATCATTATCTACTCTTCTATAAACATTAATATATTTTGGGGATGAAAATGAGTTACATCACTTTGTGGAGGTAGTTATCAGTACGTACGCAGCAGTGTAGTTTTCACATTTCAATAGATGGAACATAAGAAATTTAAATAATAATTCCACATTATGGGATAATTATTTTATCGTATATATCATATATATCATATATATTCATTAAATTGTTCCTTATTACTAGTCTTATAAATCTCAAATAAAAAAAGAATCATATCGCTTCATGGATGTGTTAATCCACACATACCCATGAACAATGTTATATTTTTTACAATGGATGGGATGGTAATAAGGTAGATAATATATTATAATTATATAAAATAATTATTTCATAAATACCATATATAAACATTATATCTATCATAATAAACATATGTGAAAGATTGTAATGAAAAATAACCATGTTGCTTTATGGAGGCAGTAGTCCACACATACGCATGGGTGATACTTTAATTTCCCATATTAATGTAAAATAGAAGGATAATGGTCATTACATAAATATAATAACATCTTATTATATGTTATATACTGATTCTATCATATTGGAATGGTTATTATTGAATTTAAGGAGTTAAAAAAGAAGTAAAATGAAAGATATCACTTAAAACAATTACCCCCTCTTTTTGAGACCTATTTTGGATATCGTCTTAAGGACCATAGGGACGTTATTTTGAAGAGAACTATAAATAATCTGGCTCCATTATCCTAAATATGATTCTTAATTTTTTACATTAGAATACTATAAAGTTTATCACACCCCAAATAAATGAATAAATTTAGTTGTCTGGAAGAACTGAATACATACATTGTTCTCATTTTACATTGGAAATAAAATATAAAACATAGTGATAGTAATTATTATTCATCCGTAAACTCATCCAAATATTCTTTATTCATATCCAATTAACAGGAAAAAAATATTGGCTGAGATCAAATTCTTAGTAATAGTTACGTATAGGGCAATATATCATAGATAAATAAAGCATAATCAATATGGAAATGTAAATAACTGAAAAAAACATTCCATTTAATCAATAACTTGGCTATGAAATGAATCCATTGATAATATCAATGTATTGATATCATGGATAATATTAAATAAATTCTAAAATAAAGAAATTATTAATATTAGTTTTCATGATCTCAGACATCATAATATAATATTCCTTTAAATCCTTCTTCCAATATCGTTTAATTGATGTGTAGGTATACACTAGAAACCCAATTAACAATTTTATCCAAATAATATTTCTAATGAGACCTGTTGATGCATCAAAGGACTATCTATAACTGGGATTCACCCATCACTACAAGTCCAATTCATTGCCCATATTTTGAATGATCAATTTAATTTAAAAACAATATGCCTTATCAATAAATATAAATATTTATTAAGGAATACAAAATATTAATATTCCTCCAGTAAATCAAATAATTTTCATACTAAAATACCTTATTTTGAAATTTTTTATGGTTTACGAAATAAGTATATCCATAAAATAAATAAAATGAATATTTAAGTGAAATTTAATGTCTAATGGAATATAATAACAAGAAAGTTATTATTTCAAGGGAAAGTAAATGACTATAAATGTAATAAGATATAAAAATTATAAATATTCATTACAAACATCTTTGAAAATAAAATGATAACATAATATTCCCTTAATAAATTGTTTGATTAAATAAAATGACTTCTGTAAAACAATTTTCAAAAATATGGAAATAAAATAAAAATATACCTAATGAAAATAGAAATAAGATCGTATTTTATTTTAAGCATTCAACACATGATTAAAATTAAAAGAAGAGGAAAAGTTAAAGAAAATTAAAATACATAAATATCCCCATGATTAGAAAATGTATTAAATTTATTAATGATATATTATATTATTCCATCAATGAAAATAGGATCCATCCAAAAAAATGAGATTTTAAAATAACTTCTTACCTATTGGGTAAAGTTTAAATTGAAACCCATTAAATTTTTAAAGATTAATTGAAGCATTAATCACCATGAACAAGTACATAATTATTTTATATAATAAAAAGGATGGTATATACACCATATAAAATTACATAGGATCATAATACTTAATATGTCTCAATAGAGTGGAAATTGTGATAAAAACATTTACAAATATAGTATCATTGGAGTGAAAATTTAATCAATGAAGTTATTATGCATAGAAAAAAATAAACACCTAGAAATTGGAAATACATTATAAAAAAATAATATCCCATTTCACTCTTAATCAGGGAATAACCTAGTTAATGAAGTTGAAGTATAACTCAATTAATGAAGATTGAGGTAAGAAGCCTCTACAACAAGTTCGTCTTTCCTTCTAAGCACTTTTAACCACCTTTATAAAAAATTTATAATTATTATAATTACATATCAAAAAAAATATAACCATCTATAATATCATATATGATCTATTTATAACATCTTATCACCTATTTGTTAATAGTTTTTTATTATTATCATTGCTTCGGGTGTTAGCTGGTTTATTTTTCATGAGAATTTCGGTTTGGTAGTTCAAGTCCTTATAAATTGATTATGGTTAAATCATATTCATATTATTAATAGCGATATATATTATATATATATTTATAGTCATCTATAAAATTTAGATATGAATAAATAAATTACACCATTCATATAGATGGTAGGTTATATGTACGCATGAACGTTGTTTTCACTTTTCTAAAAACAGAATGAAATAATGGAAAATAATAAATCACCATTAAATAATAATTATTATATAATATATATTAATTAAAGTTTTCCTTATTACCATTTATTTAATGTATAAATGAAAAATTGATCACATCACTTCATGAAAGTGGTAGTCCACATGTACGCATGAGCGACATTATCATTTTTCAACAGATTGGAATCAAAGAAGTTAGATATAATATAAAAATTATATACTTATAATTATTTAATAAATATTATCTTTGTTGATTTATTCCATCTTTATATCAATTCCAATAAAGTGGTGATGAAAAATGAATTACACCACTATATAGAGATGGTAATTTGTTCATACGTACAAGTGATATTTTCACTTTTTATAGGATGCAAAAAAATAGAAATAAAATAATCCTAATAATATCTCATTATATTTATTATAAAATTTTTATTATTTTAATATGGGTAAAACACATCAATAGGATGTATAAGAATAAATAAACCTGAATGATTCTGTATAAAGGATTACCTCTACTTCGGTAGACATCCATCAGATCCCTTCTTAAGGACTCTTACAACGGTCTATTAATAATACCATGACCGATAATTCATGGATATATATGTTTATATGGGAGTTTGGTAGGGTTTTGTAGATCTATGTTTCTCAAATTATTATAAATAAAAGAGAGAATATGTGACCTTTTATAAGTGAGGGGAGGGGAATTCTTGAAATTTATTAAATTATTATAAATTATATTTCACGTCCAAATGGATCACATTGATATAGTTATTAAATAAGTTTATTGTGAGTCAAAAATAATATCATACTATAAAATTTGGGAAATTTTTCTTCATGTTCACACCCTTGTCTTTTAGTTTTAACCCCCATAAACCCTTTTGAGAATTACTATAATGTTGAAGCTTTATACCCTTTAAAGGTCAACAATATTACCATAAGTGGAAAAAACCCATAAATGAATCATTGATTATGTTTTAAACTATATAATATTCAATTTTATAATTTTTTTTCTTATCGTTTTTATTATTTTAAAATCATTTGATAAAAAATTATTTATTATTAAATGTAATAAATGTATTTTTAGATTCTCTTCATTAAACTTGACTGTAAATACATCAATAAAGATATTTTATTTTAATATAATTATTTTAAACATCCCTAAAATGTTATGTTTATATATGAAAATAATGTAACACTATAATTCATCAATTTTTTATTGCTTTTAATATTTTTAACATCGTCTATTTTGTGTTTATATTAATTAAATAAATACTTTGTTGGTGTTTTGTAACCATTTAAGATAAATATTCAAGAGATAAAAATTAAAAATAAATTTCCATGATAGAAAATTTTAATTAATATGTCAAATTAATATTTCAAACCTAAAATAAACGCTTTTATCATTATAATAAATATTTGGGATATTAAAGTCAAGAGGGTGAAATTTTGTATTTATTCTTTTATTAAAGTAATATAATGGTCAATATCAATGGAAAATGGCACAAAGTGGCTATATTTTCTATTAATATATGTAAATTGATGAAAAAAATCATCCAATGGTGTAAAATAATGTTTTAGAGAAGTTTTAAATACATATCAAAAATTCTAAACCTAGTTTTACCCTTATTGAGCTGACAAATACCCCCAATGCTACTATTCATAATTATAAAAAATAAAATATAAATATTTACCAAATTTAAACCTTATGATTACAAATATTGAATCCATTATATCAAATTAAAATCATATAAATGTAAGAAATTAATTTTGAACTAAAATAAAACACATAATTAAAAGTAGTTTTTAAAAAAAAGTTTTTTATGTTCAAAAATGAACTTATACAAAAATTAGGTATAATAATGATTCAATTAAAAATAAATTTATTATTTGTAAATAAAGTATTTTTTAAAAAATTTTAAAATTCTAACCATAATAGTGATTTTTAAATTAATGTAAATAAATGTTTTACAAAATCGGTATTTTTTACTAATCAATGAAAAATTTATCATTTCATAAAAAATCAAAAACATTCACCCTAAGATGATTTTTATCTTCTAATTTTTATAATAATTTCAATTTCCTAGAATAAAATTTATAAAATTTTCATAAAATAATTATATTTTCCACAAACATAATATAATAAATCAATTTCTGAATAAAATAAATTTTTGAATCCTAAAATTACTTTACTAAAAATTGATTGTTTAATTCCTAAGAATCCAACCATAAAATATTATTGAGTAGGACCATTATACATATATTTAATAATTGGATTACTCATATTCATACCCAATAATTCATAGGCTCAGTTATAATGGTCACATTTAATTACTATTATTTTTATATTATATATCAATTATTTTAAGAATCAAGGTTGCATGTTAAGTAATATATCATGATTAATGTTCTATTAAACTAATTTTTTTTGGAATTACACCCCCCAAATTCCACCACATGTTTATCTCGATTACATGATTTTCAACCTTCTTTTAAATAACTCATCGTACATATGTATAAAAAAACTTCTTTGGGAAAGGGAAAGTGGGAAACATAAATGTTACCTAAAATATCACATATTTGGGATCCCAAATTAGTAGAAAATTAGTGGGAAGTTAAAATATATTCATATGAGAAAAAATAAATTTTCAAGGACTAATATATATTTTTATAGAAAAAGGACTTTAGAAATTTTACATCCATAAAACCATAAATTAGTGACAAGTGAAAATAACATCAATTCATCAGAAAAAATGGTAAAATGATAATTTTATATCAGCATACTTTAAATAAAGTTGATGAATTATTTTACAATCAATATATATATCATGATAAAATGTTATTACTTGATTTATTTCCATTTCATAAGAAAATTTCATCCTTTCGTTATGATTCAATGAATTGCCACTTCATCTCATATTCAAAGAAAAGAACATTCAAGGTGAATTTTGAATTCCAGAAACACTAAAATTAACATTTAATGAATCATAAGATCCATTAAATAATAAAATTTTAATAATTATTTCTATAAATATTTAACAAAACCAAAATAGTATGCATGAGTTATCCAATATGGATAAATATAATACCTTACTTTCTAAAACATCAACAATAATCCCCAAAGATCAACTTAATCCATTCCACAAATAATTAACCTTATTAATACTCTAAAATATTATAATAATTTACATAAATATCCTGAATCACAAAAAAAATACACAATAAAATTATATATTCTTCCATTAATTAACTCAATTTTTATTCCTCAAATAAATTTTTCCTTAATCATGCAATATTACAAATATAGTGTACTTTTTCAAAAAAAACTTTAATCACTTAGTCACCAAATCAAATTTCAATCACATGGTTATCTATATTATAAAAATATATCCACAAAATATACTAACTCTTTAATCCAAATATCCATAATTACATCAATATTTGTGATTATATTAACCCTAAAGGTTTTTGAATTAATTTAAACTTTTTTCAACTAAATAAAAAAGCATTCTTCCTCATATAACTTTTTCCCCAAAACTTATAAAAAACCAATGGGTTATATTCCCTTATATTTTATGTAAAATAACCATAATCATTTTAAATATTAATAAAAAAACCTCAAAATGGGTATCAATGATTTTAAAATTATAAAGATGTTTATCCAATATTAAAATTGGATATCATAGGTTTCAATTTGTTTTATTCTCTCATTCACAATTATGGAGCATAAATAAAATGTGAATTAATGGAATAATATCCCTTAAGATTAATAAAATAATTATTCGGTAAGGTTACACTCGCCCTGCCCTAGAATGATGGTGAGATATATACAACCAACTCTTTTCAAGGTTATTACCCATAGATGCATATAATTTAAAACCACATCAACTTATAGTATCCAAATAGGGATGTATTACTTTGAAAACAATATAATATCTTCATTAACTAATGTTTTTGGATATTTTCCTAACATTATACATATCTTTAATGTTTTCATAGGGAAATGTTTCTTAATATATTTTTTACAAAATATTTTCCCCAAGGTTTCTAAAACAATTTCAATGATACCAATTGTAATGAAATTTACTCATTTGCCACATTATTTGGTGGTGAATTAATTACATAAGAATAATATAAAAGTGATCACATTCCATAGGACCAAAAAATTTAACAGTATTGAAGATATGGATACATACATTCTACTCTATTCACTTTGGAAATAAAATATAAAACACATTAAGAGTAATAATTTTTCATTGTTGAACTCATTCAATGATTCATTCTTCATATCCTAGGGAAACGAAAAAATATAAATGAAGATCTTAAACACTTAGTAATTTTTATATATTGTTGAAGATATCATGAGTAAATTAGGAATAATCAATACTATAAGGTAAATAAATAAAAACAAATTACATTTAATCAATAACTTGAGTATAAATTGTATCCATGGATAATATCGACGTAGAAATTCCAGATAAAATGATAACTAAAATCTCAATGAATGAAATGATTAATACTGAATTTCATTATCTTATACATCATGATATCTATACCATAAAATCCATGTTCTAAGATAGTTTAATAAAAGGGTTGTCAAATACTAGAAACCCAATTAATAATCGTGGCCAACTGATTAGACTCATGAAACTAATCGATACATTAATGAGATATATATAATTAGGCCCTATGTGTCATTTAATTTCCAATTCATTACTCATATATTGAAATATTGGTGTAATATGTAAGAAATATTACTTATGTACATATTTATTTATTTATTTTCTATAAATTATAGAATATAAATATTTCTCCAGTCAATAAAATAAATTTCATAGTAAAACACAATATGTAGAAATGTTAAACATTTTAGGAATTAATAATGTCTATGATCTAATGATTATGATTATTTAAGATAAATTTAATTTCCAATGATATATAATCACAATGAAGTGGATGTTTCAAGAGAATTTTAATAACCAAAAAAAATAATAAGAGATAAAATATGTCCACAAATTCATTGGAAATATATGTTTTGCAGTAAAATCACTAACTTTATAGAATGATGGAAAATAGAAGTAAAAAAATTAACATTGGATTTTATTAAATATATTTCTTTTTAAAACCATTTTATTATTTTTGAATAATATAAAATATCCTAAAATGGTTTTGGTGATGGGAAAATATATTAACGCCTTATACATTAAAGAAAAAATCCTTTTTAATTTTTTAAAAGAATATTGAAAATGAACTTTAAGAAGACGATATAAATATTCCTTTAAAACAATTTTTAAATGTAAATGATAACTTATAGTTTATATATTAAATAATTTAAGTAAATAAAAAGTAAATTTGTGAAATAATTTTCTAAAATTATGGACATGGAATAAAATATACCCGATCAAAATAGAAATAATATCGACTTTTCTTTTAAACATTTATTTTATTGATTCAAATTTTAATGAGATGAAATATTGGAAGAAGATTTGGCAAATCCTAAAATATATAGATTATTATAATATATTTTAATTTTATTAAGGGTATATAATAAGGTTTCATCAGTGAAAATAAAAGAAATCCCAAAAAATGATATTGTAAATTTAATCCTTGCATCTTTGGTAACTTTTCAATTGTTACCCTGGAAGAGTGTAAAAATGAATTGAAACAATAATAACCATTAATAATTATATATTCATTTTAAATACATAAATGGGAATTTATATACCCCACATAAAAGTAAATAGGTTCATAATATGAAAAATATCAAAATGGGGTGGAAATTGGCATGAAATCCATTACAAAGATCATATCATTGGAGTGGGAATTTAATAATTAAAGTGAAAATTTATATAAAAAATTAATTTAAAAAAATAATGCGGAAATTGAAAATAAAAAATTATAGATCATTTCTCACATAATCGTAGAGGAACATAGTTAATGAAGTAGAACTATATCCCAATGAATGGAAATTGATTTAAGAAACACCTTATCTCATGGTTAGCTTGACTCATAAGTTATTCTAACCTCATATATAGTAAATTTTGATTTATTTTATTTACTTATAAGAATAATATACCAATATATAATATCATATATGATCAAATTATAACATCAGGTCACCCATTTGTTAACAATATTTTATTAATATTATTGTTTCGGGTATTAATTGTTTCATTTTTCATGAGAGTTTTGGTTCAGTAGTCCTGGTCCTTGTACTTTGATAATGGTTTCATAATCTATATAATTTCATTAAATATATAAATATAATTTATATTATATATATATTTATATATTTATTTATCTATAAAATATAGAGATATGAAAATGAATTACACTATTTATGGGAATAGTATATCGTACATAAACATGAATGTTGTCTTAACCTTTTGGTGAATGAAATAAAAGAAAGGTAAGAATAAATCAACATTTAAGAGTTATTATTATATCATATATATAATATATATTCATTAAATCCATCCTTATTACCATACATGTATAGAATAAATTAAAAACAAATCACATCACTTCGTAGAGGTGCAATCCACATGTACGCACGACCGACGATTACATTTTCCAATAGTTTGGAAGGTAAGAGTTAAATGAGATATTATAATTAAAAAAAGAAAAAATATTTCATAAATATCATATATATATATATATATATATTCATTACATCCATCTCTCTAACCACCCAAATAATGTGGTGGTAAAAATAAATTACACTACTATGTGGAGACAGTAACGTATATGTGCACACGTGTGATGTATTTGATTTTCATTTGATAGAAAATTGAAAGAAAAAATATTATAACATAATAATTATAAAATATAATCATATTTATGATACTTGATTTATTACTTTATGATGTGGATTACACATTTAAAGTAAGTATAAAATGAAATAAACTTGAAATTGTCGGTAAATATGAATACCTATTCTTCAATATACATTATTTAGATCCCTTATTAAGGACCCTTGTAATAGTATGTTAAGAAGATAAAAAAATTCAATTCATGTATATAGAATTTAAAATTTTAATTTGGTAGGTATTTTCCATTCTAGGTTCCTTAAATTCATGTAAATAAAAGAGATAAGGGGTGTCCTTTTATAAGTGAGGGGAGTGGCATTCCTAGAATTTATTAAAGTATTCAATTATTATAATTTTTTAATAAATGAATAAAAATTAATATATTTTAAATATATTTTGAGTATGATTCTAAATTCCATCATAAAATAAAATTTGGACTGGTTTTTTCAACTTTAACTTTTAGTTATAACCCCTTATTAACCCTTTTGACAATTACAGTAATATTCAAGTTTTCTACCCTTTATAGGTCAAGAATGTTATCATAAGTGAAATATAAACCATAAATGGACCATTATTCATGTTTTAAACAATATAACATTCATTTTTACTAATATATAAATTTTAATAATTTTAAATCATTTAATAAAATATTATTTATTATAAATATCATAAATGTTATTTTTACACTCTTCAATTTATTATACATTTAATACATCGAAACATTGATGGAATTAAATTATAATACCTTGAAAAATATCTAATATTTCAAATTTGTCTATATAATTTATGAAACACTATAGTTTATCAAAGTTTTGTTATTTTTTATATTTTTAAAATCATTTATTTTATTTTTATATCAGCCGAACAAATATTGTGTCAGTGTTGCCTATACTTTAAGATAATTATACATTCACTAAAAATTAATAATAAATTACCATGATAAAACCAATTAATTATATTTTAAATTAATATTTAAAACTGAACATAACCTTTTTTTATCCTTATGGAAGAATATAATAGATAATAAATTCAAGTGTGTGAAATTTATTTTTCCTTCTTTTATTAAAGTAATATAAAGGTCCATATCAAAGAAAAATGAAACAAAATTAAAAATATTTTATATGATTTCATGGAAATTACCAAAATTAATTCCTAAAATATGATAAAGGGATGTGTTATATAAATTATAATGCCTTATCCAAAATTCTGTTTTAATTATTTTACCCTTTCCCTGGTGACAAATATTCAACAAAGTTACTATTCATATTGACCAAAAATAAAATGGAAATATTTACCAAATATGAAACTAGTGATTAAAAATATAGAATATATTTTATTAAATTAAATTCATACAATTTGTATAAATTAATTTAATATAGAAATTAAAAATGCAATGAAAAACATTTTTTTTTTAAAAAATGTGTTTTTAAGTACAAAAATGAACTTCTTCCAAAATCATTTATAATGATTATTACAATGTTATTAAATATATTATTTACAAATAAAGAAGTATTGTTTTAATTTATTATTAACTTAAAATAATTAGATATATTTTTCTATTAAAATAAATAAATGTTTTACAAAATTTGAATTTTTTCACTATTCACTAAAAAGTCAATCATTTCAAAAAATTCCAAAAACTATCCATAAGATAATTTTGATATAATTAATTCAAAGATTAATTTAATTTTAAAAAATAAAATTTATAAATTTTTTATAAATTAACAATAACTTCCACACACAAAATGCAATGAAATTATTTTTGCTGAAAACGCATTTTTTGAAGCATAAATGATTTCAGTAACAATTTAGTGCTTATTTATTAACAATTAATCATTAAATTTGTATTGAGTAGTAAAATTATAAAAATATTTCATAATTTGGTTACTCATACTCATACCCCACCAATTCTATGACTATAATATAATGATAACATTTAATTAATAATATTTTTATATTATATCTCAATTCACTTAAAGCTTGGTGTTACGTGTTAAGATATCTATCAAGATTATTATTATTTAAAACTAAATTTTTTGGGTGTTAAATTCTCCCCAATTTAAATAAATAATTCACTCTCAATTTTATCTTAGTTATCAAATTTTAAACCATTTTTTAAATCCCATATTGTACTTAAGGATAATAAAACATCTTTTGAAAATGGAAAGTGGAAAATATAAAGGCTACCTGAAATATCACATATTCAGGTATTCAGATAAGGATAACAATATTTCAAAGATAAGATATAAACATAGAGGATAATAATATCATTCAATGACTACTTGTGGGTGGTAAAGAACATGGTCATGAGAAATTTAATGACAATAAAACCATTAAATATTGATGAGTGAAAGACCGTCAATTCATCATAAATAAAGGTAAAAGGATAACTTTTATTTCAAGATACTTTTCCTAAAGTTAAGGGTTATTTTAATATCAAGATAGTGAACAAAATAATATGTTAATACTTGATTCATTTTAATTTAATAAGCACAATATTTTCCCTTGGTTTTGCTTCTATGAATACTTACATCATATCTTCTTCCATTTAACAAATATTAAAAATGGAATTTTTATTCTTGAAGCACTAGAATTACCTTTTAACAAATCATAAGTTCCATTAAACAATGAAAAGTCGTTACTTATTTCTCTAAATATATAATAAAACCCAAAAATGGTGAGCACAAGTTATCCAATAAAAATAAATATAATATATTATTCTCTAAAACCTCATAAATAACCCCTAAAGTTCCACTTAATCCATTCCACAAATAGTTAACCTTAATAATCCTCCAAAAAAAGAAAATAATTTCCATAAATATCCTAAATCGCTATAAATACACAATAAGAGCATATATGATTCCATAAACTAACTCATTGTTCATTACCCAAATAATTTTTAACTTAATCATATAATAATACAAATATAGTGCACTTTTGAAAAAATAACAATAATCACTTACTCACTAAATCAATTTTCAATCGCATTGTTATCTACATGATAAAAACATATCCCCCAAATATACTGACTCATTTATCTCAATGAACTATAATTACTTTAATATTAGTGATAAAATTAACCCCAATGGTTATCAATTTCATTACAGTTGTGTATAGAAAATATAAATTAAATTTCATAAACAATACCCTTAATCATTTAACACGTTAATCACATGAAACCAAAATAGTGGAATCTATTAATTTTAACTTATTATTAACATTATAATTATCAACTCATGACACGTTATGTTTATCCCATATTACTATGAAATATCATAGGTTTCCATAGGTTTTATTCTCTCATTCATAATAATTTTTCATAAATAAAATGTGAATTGACCTACGAAAATTCCTCAAGAGTGTTGAACTAGATGCGTAGTAAGGGAACAGTCATTGTGCACCAGAATGATGGTCATGATATATTTGACCAAATAGTTTCAAGGTTAATACCCCTAAATTAATCTCTTCCAAATAAATATCCAACCATGTAATCTAGATAGGGATATATTACTATGAAAATGACTTAATATATATGTTATTGAATTGATTATGATATTTTCCTATATTTATTCATATCCTCAGAGTTTTTCATAGGCTTATTCCTTAATTTTGGTTTTATTAAATCTACTTCTAATGGTTTCAATTAAACTTTTTCTAATACCAACTATAAAGACCCAGAATCTAGTATCCCAAAGATGGTGGTTACATTATTAAATTATCATATGATACAAGCTTCTCATCAAAAATTATTTATAACTTTAGGATTATTAAAGAACATGATACATATATTGTTTACATTTAACATTTGAAATAATATATAAAACATAGTGAGATTAATTATCCTTTATCCTTGAAATAATTTAATGATTCCTTCTTCATATCCTTGGTAAAGGAAAACAAATAAAGGTTGAGATAAAATGATTATTAAGGGTTATGTAAAATAGAATTTATCATGAGTAAATAAGTAGAAAATAAATATGGAAATTTAAATAAATGAAAAACAGCTATTATTTATTCAGTAACTTGAGTATCAAATGCCTCTATAGATGATATCAATGAAGTAATCTCATAAATAATGAAGAAACTTTGTGATGTTTTTTTTTCTAAAATGTTTTATATTTGTTTTCAACCAAACATTTATAAATGATTTTTTTAAATATGTGAATGTTTATGAAATCTTCAACCCCAAACACGAAGGTGGAGAAAAATTTTATTTTTTAGAAAGTTGTTTTCTAGAAACAAAGGATCAAAATGAGTGGCACCAAATGCAGAGTATCAGACTGAGAAACACCAGTCATAAAAATTTTCTAAATATGAAGTTGTTGATCAAACACATCATCTGTCTCAGATCCATTGGAAAGACATTGAATATTCATTGTACTTAGTGTTGGTTAGAAATCGAGAAGTTTCTAAGTGAGGAAGACAAAATTATATTAAAAAGAATAAAGGAAACAAGTAATGTCAGGAATTATAAAGTTATTTACATTATAACCTAATGGAATGTGATGTTTTTCAAATCATGAGGTTCTCATAACCCATGAATACTATCATGGTAAAATATTTTAAAAATGGAGGAATAGTAATGATTTTATTAGTTCCAGGAATCAATAAAATGATTGAATCTGATCCAGAAGTATTGGAATCCAAAGTTTTCATAAGTCTAAATGAGTTATAGCTGATGAGGTTTGAAGAATTTCAAAGTTTCATTGTTTAGTTTTCATTGTAATTATAATTCCATTATATTAAAGCTAAGGAAGTTCCATCGAACTGACTCTGATAAATAAAGTCAATCAAACTAACTCTAAGGAGGAAATTCAATCACACTGAATCTGAGGAGGAAATTAAATCAGGAAAACATTAATAATGAAAGTCATTTAAGCTAAATGTGATAAGGAAAGTCAATCATAATGACTCTGAGATAAAAAGTCAATCAAAATAACTCTGATAAAGAAATTCAATTTAGAATGAGATGAGGATGTTCCATCATAATGAGATGAGAATGTTCTATCATAATTGGACGAAGAACTTCTATCATTCTAAATAAAATATAATAAGTCAGAGTAGACAGATTATAGATAAGACTCAAGAATATTCTATAATTTTTTTGAAGATTCAAAGTGGTAAAACAGGAAATTCAAATATGAAAAGATCTTATAGTATTTTATTTTGATTAAGTGGGGAAAAAATTTATTTTCGCTATTTTCCATTTTGGTAAGAATTTAATAATAAGCACAATACATATATGCTTTTAAACCTTTCTTGTGAGTGTAAATGGAGGATGTTTGTAGAATTTGTATCAGATTTTTCTTTCAAGATAGAGATCTCGTTAAAATATTAGACTGATGAAATTTTTATTACCAGAATGAGGTAGATCGAACTGAGAAGTTGAGTAGAGTTTTAGAAGGGGATTTTGAGAAAAGATTTCATTTTTATAAATCTATCATAATGAGACAGTCAAATACATGTTCATCGGACTGAGGTTCTGAATAGAGATTTGGGGAGAAACATGTTTTTGAGATCATTTCATTTTTGGATCAATTTTTTTAATATTTTTTTTTAAACTGAAGAGAGTCAGTATAATCATTCCGATCGGAGATAGAGGTGTCTAATAAAATTTCTCACATGTTTTATTCACTTCATAAAATTATTAAATTTCTATAGACCCACTTGAGTGGCTATATCAAGGATATAGGTTCTCACACTAAAGATGAACCCTACTTCGGTGCTTTGATTTATTTCCTAATTTCTCATCTATGAGTATTAACTAAAATCTTATAATGTTATAAACATTAATAGGTTTCATGGGTTTAGTTTTACATGTGTTAAAACACATAAAAAATGAACAAAAAATTCCACCCCCCCCCTCATCTTATTTGATATTTGATCCTTTAGAACATCAGTTGGTATCAGATATATGGTTCCCTTATTGAATCTTTATCATGGATAATCTCATTTCTGACAATAGTAAAAGTATTATAATATTTTATGGAAAAATATCTTGTGGATAGAAATATATAATAATTCACTATCTCTTCTCTCTTGGACTTGAAGTTGTTGATGATGCCACAATATAGTTCCCACCTATTGGGAAAGATTCTTTGATGACTTTTGTTGACAATATAAATATTGAAGTTGATAGAAAATCTAAAAAATTTATAATTTCTCTATCATAAAATTTTTATATAAAGGTAATGGGCTTCCAAACATCAAAGTGTATCTGGGAAAAGATTGAATTTATTATCAAAGTAAAGACTAATGTTAATGAAGAAAAGCTAAAAATCTTGCATAGTAAGTGTAGATACATAAGAGTGATAGATGATGAAACTATTTATGAATAATTCACTATATTAAATGAAATTTATTTCAGTATTATAGGATTTAGATATGTCCTAGGAGGTTCTACAATAGTGAGAAACTTCTGAGAAACGTTCATGAAAGTTTTGATTCTAAAATTTACTCTTTACAATTTAAGTATAATTTATCTCTTGATTAATTGCATAACTTTCTTGTTTCTTATGAAATGAAGAAAGATACAAAGTTAAAAATAATATGAATGATGAAATGGATTTTGAAGGTATGAGAAAAATGAAAATTCAAGATGATGAAGATGTAAATCTTTGTGATTCTAAATATAAAGAGGATGATGAGTTGAAGTATAAAATATTGAATCTTATATCTAAAAACTATATAATATGAAGAGGAAGTTATATAGGAACACTTACTCTCAAATGTTTTTAGAGTGGTGTAATAAGACACTTCTCTATGAATATCCACAAGAACATAGTTGATGAGTATTGAGATGATTCTGGTGAAACTCCTCAATGGAAGAAGTGGAAAAAAAGTTCTAAAGAAGAAAAGTTATCCAATTAATACGAGAATATTTTTATTTGAAACAACAGAAGTATATTGAGTAATAAATTTCAATCGGAATCAAATGAAAACAATTCTTTAAAGTATGGTTGTTCAAAAATAATTAGAACCTTCATTGCAAAAGTTGAGAAAATAAAAGATTCCTCAAATAATGAAAAAGGTGGTGAATAATCATATAATGTGAATCTACTGAGAATAGAACTTGTTTAATGTATTAATAAAAACATAACATTCAATAAATAAATCGTATTGAAGAATAATTATTTTGAATAATTTGTTGAAGGAAGAATATATATCATCCAGAAATATGAAGAATACATTTAAGAGATCATAAGTTACAAACATTGAATAGTTGAACAGTGAAACTTGGTTGAATATCTCAATGAGAAGTTGGATTCCAAGGAAGATGAAGTTAACATGTCTCAAAAAAATCTTCTTTAGGTCAAAAATACCTTAAAAGTTTGAATAAAAATTTTAACAAATCTTTAGAAGTTAAATATGAGAATGCTAAAGTTGTAGAGAGAGCTTAAATCAATAATCATGTGAAATCATCAACCAAAAAAATCTTTCATCTAATTTCTTTAAAATTTTAGTTTCTCTAAATAAGTGTTGGGAAATCATGGGTTGAGAAAATATGTGAGACATCTTTTTAATCTATAAAATATAAAAACTCACTCATGGGTAAAGATGATCCACATTCCGCGATTGTTAGTCCAGGTAGAAGTTATCAACCTCAACAATGTTTCTATAGAGAAATATCTTACATCAATATAAAATCAATATTTGTTGGTTTTATTTGTGTTTTGGAATCAGTAGAAACAAGTCTTAAAACTATTGGAACAAATTATCTCTATTTGGAAAAAGGTTTGATAAAAGTTGAATAAATAGTGAAAGTACAAAGAGTAACTTTCTTAACATACAAAAAGTTGAAAACGTGAATTCTAAAGATGTTAGAAATTTTTTATTTATAATTAGTTTGACTATCTAGAATAAGTTTTATATATATTCTATGAACTATTTCATATTGACTAAGAATGTATTACTACTCTTCTAAGACTTTTTTTGTGTGTAAGAAAAGAAAAGACGGAGGAAAGAAGAAAGTTGAAGAAAGAGCCTTTATTATTGAGACTACCTTGAAAGAAAGTAAAAAAATAATAAACCATAGATACATGATATTTTTTATTATTTACATATGAAAGGTGATTCAAAAATATTGAATAATGTTGAAAATCATGATGGAGGTGTTGGTATCTTTGGGAATGATTGTTCTTCAAAAATCAGAAGAATTAGAATGACTATGATTGAAGCGAAATGTTGAAATCTAGGGAATTTTTTGTTGTTATGGGATAAAAAATAACTTACTTAGTATAAGTCAACCTTTTGATGCTGTAAAATAAGTTATCTTTATAAAATATTCTAGTGTTATCAAACTTGTGAAAGATGGAATAGTTATTACAAAAGGATAAAGAACCAGTGAGAATCTCTTCTAAATAAGATAATTTAATGACTCTTGTTACTTAAGTGATGAAAATGAGAATAAGTTGTTGAAAATAATACTGGAACACCATAGGAAGAAAAACATGAAAAATTGTTCTAAATTTCATGTTGTATGAAATTTTCTATAATTGAAAAGAAGAGAGTAAGAAGTTTTTTTAATTTTCTGAAATGGAATACGGTTATTTAAAGTCATAAAGAGTTGAGATTCAGTCTACCATACCACTTGAACTTATTCATTCCAATTTATGTTGGCCAATGAGACATCAATAAAAAAAAAATATTTAGACTTTAACACTTTTATTGAATATTTTACTCATATTAAATAAATCATTTATATGAAACCCTAGTTATAGGCTATAGAAATGATCATGTTTTTCTAAAAACAAGTTGAGAAACACTACTGGAAAGGGATCTTTCCACATGCATCTATCCCCACAGTTTAGAAAAATTGTAGGGATATCTCTTTTTTTATTGTCTATTCCCACAATTTAAATTAAACTATGGGAAACTTATACCCAATTACTTTGATTCCATCGGGCTCCTCCTCCCCCTTACCCTCGCTTCCATCTCCCTCTTCTTCTTCCTAACTTCCCTGACTCCCATCCCTCTTCTTCTTCCTCGCTTCCCCGACTCTCAGCCCTCTCCTCCCCTCCTCGACCACCACCTCTCGGCCATCCAACCTCTGCCACTCGGCCCTCTCCTCCCCTCACAAACCTCCGGCTGCCGTCCATCCAACCACCGAGTCTCGGCCATCTCCTCCCCTCCCTGGCCTCTACCTCTTATCCTGACCTCCCTCCCAGCCTTCACCTCAGCCTCAACATCATGGAATCCACCTCTTTACCCCCAACTCCAGCGACGTCCGCCCTCTCATCTCCCACTCCTCCCATCCTTGGCCTCCACCTTAACTTCCCCTAGATCTAGTAACGCCCCATATCAACCTCCACCTCCCTGCCCCCAGCTCCAGCATCTAGGTATGAAATTTCATCTCCTTGTTTTTCCAGTGGTTGAGATCTCTTCTGTTGAGTTGGTTTTTTGAGATATCATCTCTGAAACTTATCATGATTTCATTTTAAATATTATGAAAAACATTAACATATGTTTTTGATCAACAAGTAAACCTAGAGTTAGGATTGGAGTAAAAATGTGATGCTACGGAGCATTAGGCCCCACTCGTTTTCTATTATATGAGTGGATGAGGATGGATTTTCAGTTGTATGGTCTAATATATTTCATTGTTTTTATCCTATATATTATTTTTTGATGTGTTGGAATCTAGTGATTCATGAATTGAAATATATTCCATTTGAATTTTTTTATTTTGATCCCTAGAATTCAACTCTTTTCCAAGAATTTTAGAGTTCTTAAGCATTTTGGTGATGCATTCAAGGTATTTTTATAGGCTGGTTAGTTGTAAATGACAAGGAAGAAACCCATTCAGGCTATATTATGTATTTAATCAAGACTATATCAAACTATCCTAGATTTTATTTAGTTTAGTTTTGATTATGGTACTAGTATTATCCCTAATATTGTTTATGAAGGTAATACTATGTATTTTCATCACTTTGTCCTTTTATATAATCACATGGATTGATGTCTCAAAATTCATATAGTGGTTTGATATATACTTCCTTTCCATTTTTCGATGAATTTTTATGGTTCTATAGAGTTTATTACAAATTCTATGCTTGAATTAGAATTATCTGTTGTCGTTCTGGAGTTAAGGATGGAGGCGCTTCCACAGCTTCGTGAGCTGAGTGGTGGCTTTGGCGGGAGGGAAACGGGTGGAAAGGAGCCTCCTTGAATCTATTTACAAGTGTTGTAGTTAATTCACCAACTAATTATGGTGTAGTGAGTCTAGGGTTTTCATTTGGGATGGGGGATCTATTAATCCTACTTCATATATATTGTAGGAGTTAATATATAAAGGAAATTTGGTATTTTTTTGTGAATTCCATGATGGCATAGAGTAATGGAGGATCCTTTAAAAATCTTATGTTAAATGTTTCCTAACTTGGGGGGAGGGATCTTTTGGTAGTAGTTCTCCCTCATGGGGTGGGGTGAGGGGAGAGAAAAACTCACTAGCCTCCTCTGTAATGAGTTTTTCCTAGTATTAATGATACTACTATTTTTAGTGGGAGGGGGTTCTACATGTAATTCACAAAATAGGGTATGAATATTTTCACGAGTTTTTAGAATTACTGTTACAGAGTGACCCATCTCTTTATAGGAATCCATTCTAACAGACTCTACGATGGTGGTAGTTATGAAAGTAGTGGAAACAAATAGGAATGGAGTACGTAACTTCACAAATTTTTTTGAAGGTTTCTATGGTTCCATATTGTGACGTTTACCCCAAGTCTACTTTTTCATATAAAATATAGTGTCAAAGATCTTCAAAAATAATATAAAAATTTACTATATTATTTTTAGTCTATACATTGTATGTTTTTAATTTTTCTTATATATATTAAATAGAGTCTCATATTGAGAAACCAATATAGAGATAGAATATTAAATGTGAATTTTACCATATTCATGGCATAAGATTCATTTTAATTGGGACTCTTGGGTATTTTCATTCATGATATGATTAATTAAATTATTTAATTATTTAATTAACTGGTTATTATACTGAGAAACCCATGAATTTCGTTATTTGATCCATGTTATGAAATCTCCCTAGGGTTAGTTGTCCTATGACCACATGAACCTTAGAGGTGGAGTAAGAATACGATAAAGTGAGGGCATGGTGGTGATGACAAATCTTGGAAGAAATATCAGTTTTTTGTGATGTCGATAAAAAGTAACTTGGTTGTGAAGTAGAATCAAATCAGCATCATTTCACCATCATGGTAGGGAATTTATATATATGGATTTATCCCCATTTTTTTCTTGATTTGAACATGGAATAATATTCTTTAAATTGAATCAATATTCAGGTAGCAGATGGCCTTTTAACTTATGAAATTTGGTTGAAATTATGATATTAGGATAACTGATACTAGGACTAGAAATTACTTCTTTGTTTATTTATTTTATGTGAATGTAGATGATTCCTAATCATACAGGATCATCATTTCCATTCTTGTGGTTTCTTCTATTTCTCCAACCGGTCTTTTCATGTTCATCAATAACTTTAGATTTTAGCTGATGATTTAACTAATATCACAGATTGATTTTATTTCACAATTAAAATAGGTTCCATATGTTTAAATTGTGTATTCCCTATATAGGATTATAATGTGAGGATGGATTATAGGATAAGATAAAATGGGATATGAGAGTCTGGATTTAGGGTTTCTTCATGAATGACAATATTCACATCGACAAGATTGTGCTATGAATCATCAATCCAGGTGCCAAAGTATAGAAACCACTTTACATAGGTTGAATTATCATGTTTAGCATGGACAAAGTAAATTCAATTCATATATGAAGAAAAATAAGAGGAATTAGAAATGGATCAAGAACTAGAGTAATGTTTAGATCTTAGAACCTAACACATGGTGTATAGTTCGAAATCACACACATCATGTACTTTGGTAGGTACAATAGATATGGATTATAGGATATGTTAAATATCATATATTGTGTGGTTAAATCATACAATATGTTACCCTTACATAGATATTTTTTGTGTATAGGGAATATAAACCCAGGAAGCCGGAATAGCTTCACAAACCATGAGGTTGAATACCACATTCCTTTTTTTCCTTGATAGAACATGACTTATGAAGATGGAAAACCTAAAAACTATCCCTATGGATCCTACACACCATGTTCACCTCTCTACACATATTATAGTTATATTTATACTTCCCATTTTAGGGTTTTGTACGCGGTCTATCAATTTTCTATGGGATATATGATTTTTACCATTGGAACACATCGTATACTTATACCAAGACTATATGGTGACCTAGAATCTTCATTCAAGATTATATTTTTACATAAAACCAGTACCTTGAAAGTGACCTTACACATTGGACATGATGGTGGATCTACATATAAAGATAGATATGTTGCATGTCTTGAATCAAGCATGATTGATCGTATCAGAATTATACTAAAAAAGTTATCTATTAATAATTATAGTTAAATAGAATCCCTTCTTGATGATAAATTTACTCCAGGGAATAATTTCATCTCACCATTCCTAGGAAGGGTTAGAAATTTACCCTATGGGTTAGGGTCATAAGATCCTCTACCTGTAGATCAGATAGGATTGGTATTCCCACCACAATTATGGGGGTTGATATCCTCAATATATGTATTTTGTATTACCCTTGTCTGAAGAAAAAATGTAATTTGAATAAGAAAACCATAAAATGATAAAAAAAATGTATAAATAAGGGAAGAAGTTATAGAGGTGTAAGGATTGTTATATTTCCAAAATCTATAGTAATGATATAAATGGGAACATTTATTAGCATCAACGGTATGGAGAAAGAATTCTTTGAGCCTAGACACCCTATTATAAGTGACCTTCCTAAGAAAGATTCAATGGCCTTAGAAGATCAAATCCAAACTGAGAATGGAGGGAGAATATGTAGGTATGATAATATATAAGTTTAACTAACTCCAATTATTGAAGACAATAACATAAAATGAACATAAACCTAAAATCTTCTCTAAGGGAAATAATTCTACTAAAGTAAACACATTTAAGGGTTTTTAGTTGGAGCATAAATGAAAAGATGGAACTGATCCAAAATATAATTTGGATCTTATTATATACTCTAACTAATAGATAGAGACATTGGCATTTAGAAGAATGGTAATATTATAACCCATAGCTTATGATGGAGGTATTCCAACCAAATAGATCAAGTCTAATACAATTAACTCATCATTCAATATTAAATGAGGGTACAACATAAGAATCCAAAACAGTAACTGATGACATTTGATACAGAAGACATTACCTAAATCCCAAGGGAGATTCCCCTGGTCTTTTCACTTAAATTTCCATCATTTTCATTTCTTATGAGAACCCTAATCATGGTGTGTGTAAAATTTTTTGTTCGATATTAATCTAATAACATGTGTTTTATTTTTCAATTGATTTTAAATCAATTTATTTTACCAAAATGACCTTTTCCTTTTTAAGAGTCTTGTTTTGACTTGTTCCACTTTGTATGCAGTAGGTGTTTCTAGGTAATTTTTTTAAAAAAAAATTGATGAAGTGATTTATTTTACTAAACTAATATTCTATTATATTCATAAAAATATTTGATACCCATTATTTTTTTATATAAATTATCTAAATGATTTTTATTAATTCATGGCGATGAAGTGCTTTTCTTTAAAAAAACTTTTCCGTATTTGAATTAAAATTTTACCAATGGTAAATAATAAATTACATGAGTATGGAACTCGTTTAAAATATTTTTTATGATGTATGGATGTTTTTATCTCTCCTTTGCTTTTTAAATTAAATAACCAATGTTTAAGGGTGTGTTTTAATGTTAAAAGTAGATTTTTTTTATGTTACACCTAAGGGAGGAGAAACTTTTTTATCTCTCCCTTAGTTCAACTATAATGACACATGCCACTCTATCATAGACATGAAACATTTCATGGCCCATTATGGTTTACCTTGTTGATCATCCCTTTATAGGATGGAGGTAAGAATTTTATCTCTGATACTGAAATGGTTGAAATTGGTTAGAAAAATTATGACACTTGCAATACAAATGTGAATTTACTATTAAGTTTTTATGTTCTGATGGTATTATTTTCTATAGTACATATCCCTTTTTTAATTATGGTTTACATTGTATATTGGAAGATAACTTTTATTTTTATTGTTATATAATGGATGGAAGTTGGATGTATCGTACCGATAGGATTTCAACCACATTTCAAAATAATTTGGAGAATTTTTTAGATATTGCATTTGACAATGCTTCAGATGGAGGATTTATATAGTGTCCATGCTATAAATTTGTTTGAATACCATGGTTAATCCATGAAGAATTTAGCTACCATATAACGAAATTTGTATTTCAAACAAACTATTATGTTTGGTATCACCATGGATAGACGAGTCAATGTTCTATTGGTCACGAACAAAATGAAATAAGTTGCTTGGAGAATTTGATATTCGATCAGTTTCCATTTTTCCGTCATCCCAAGAGAGATATTATTCCAGTGCAAGAAGACAATAATATCAATACACATGAGGAAAATACTAAAGATGATGATGAGAGAGTGAAAAAATTATTGGATGATTCCAAAACTCCAGTATATCAGGAATGTACTAAAATTACGAAGTTGTAATTTTTAATGTGGTTATATCATGGTAAAACCATGTATGGAATATCTAATACTTCTATTGATTACATTATTACGTTTTTTAAGGTCTTTATTTCTAATGGTGCAGATATTACCTCAAATCATTACATGTAATGGAAGTTAATTAAGAATCTTGTATTTGATACTCATAAAGTTCATGCTTGTCCAAAAGCTTGCAGTTTATTTTGGGAGGAAACAATAGACAATAATGACTGTAAAGAATGTGGTACATCTCGATGGAAGAAAAATGAAAATGGAACACCATCTAGTGTGGCAAAGAAAGTCATATGTAACATTCCACTAATTCCCATACTTCAAAATCTATTCATGTCTGCAAAAATCTCAGCCAAAATGAAATAAAATAATTTTTAATTAAAACGTATTTTTGAAGCATAAAAATGCTTTACTAAAATTTGATCAATTATTTCATAATAATCCATTAGTAAATTTTTATTTATTAATAACACCAAATATATATTTAATAATGAGTTTACTCATACTAATACCCACCAATTCAATTTCTAGGTTATAATGGTACATTTAATTAAGAATATTTTTATATTATATCTAAGTTCACATAAAACAAAGTGTTGTGTGTTAAGAAAGATACCAGGATTATTGTTCTTTTAATCTTAATTTTATGGCTATAAAAAAATAACCTCTATAACTTCAATAATGATTTTTATAATAGCTTTTGGAAAGGTCTCGTAGAGCTAAGTGGTCCAAGGTGGTTTAAGGAGTAGAGGAGGGGCGGGGTCCTCTTATAAGGGAGGGAAAGGACAAAATTGGAATTACTTAAAATATTTAAATATAATAAAATATTTTTTCATGTTCAAGAGGCAAAATTTTGAAATATTTATAATTTATTATTATTATTCGTCGAAAAAATCTCAACTTATAAAATTTAGATAATTTTAGGTGATGTTTTAACCTTTATCTCTTATTTTTAACCGCTTGTTTAATATTTTTACAATTAACATTATATAAAAAGTTTTTACTCTTTAGGAGGGGGGAGTTACTATAAAAGGAAATTAACCCATAAGAGTATATTTTTTATATTATTTACCATATCCCATTCACTTGGCCAAATATAATATTTTTATGTGTGTTAAATCATTTAAGAAAATATTATTTAACATAAGAAACCATTATTTTAATTTTCAGGACTATCCACATAGTTTAAATTTAAAGGAATCAATATAGAAATAAAATTAGAATATAACCATATATAAAATCAATAATATGTCATATTTATCTAAAAAATTCAGGTAACATAATAATTCACCCAAATTTTACTGCTTTGAATAATTTTAAAAAACATGTATTTGATTATTCTATTCCTTGAACAAGAACATTATTAGAATGACATAATCATTAAGGTAATTATTTCATCACTAAAAAATAATAATAAATTATAATTATTAAATAATCATTCATATTTAAAAAAAATTATTACCAAACATAACCACTTATATCCCTAAGAAAATCAATATTATATATATTAAAACAAATAGAGTGACATTTTTTATTTATTATTTACATAAAATAATATTAACATGATTATCAATTTAAAGTTGTAATAAATTTCAAAAACATTAAATATAAGACTATTTTTTTCTTAATAAACCTATAAAAATAAATAAATGCATGTTTTTTGTATGTTTACAGGCCTTATCCTATAGTTTAATCCATGTTTTACTCATTTTTTCTCTTACCAATGTGACAAATATTTACTTGTGTTACTATTCATAAAAAAATTAGATCTCTTTAACAAATTTGAACCACATAATTCAAAATATGGTATACATTTTTTAATATTAAACTTCAATAAGTGAAAAAAAATCAACTTACATATAAATGAATAAAACACAACGCAAAACAATTTTTTGAAAAATGTGTTCATAAGCCTAAACATTATCTTACAAAAAAATCACATATATTACCGATGACTATGTAATAAATTAGATTATTGATAAATAAATGCGTCTTATTTTACATTAATACAAAACTAAAAACAAAATTGGTCTTTTAAATTACTTTATTTATGGAAATCAAATTTTAGTTTTATAAATATAGATATTTTTTCACTATTCACTTAAAAATAAAATCTTTTCATAAAAATCCCAAAATATAACCCTAAAATAATATTTAAATTATGATTTAATAATTATATTATTTTAATCATCTAAATTTTAAAAAAGTTATATATTAATTGTAATTATCACACACAAATTTCAATAAAACTATTTTTGAAGAGAATATATTTTTGAAGAATAAAATGACTTTACTAAAAATTGTGTACTTATTTATTATACATCAATAAATACAATTCCATTATATAAAACATTTATACTTATTTTTCATAATAGTATTATTACTATTAATAGTTTTTAATTTAGAGACTGACTTATAACAAACATATTTAAATAAAAAAAATTATAGTAAATTGCAGTTCACTTAAATCATGGTGTTTCTTGTTTAGAAAGATATCAAGAATAATATTTATTTAATTTATGTTTTTAGGGTGTTACATTACCCCCCCCCCCCCAATAAATTTCAACCTCATAGTTTTTACTTTGGTAATCAAGGGTCCAATATTTGAAAATAATTTTTTTAAAACCCACATTATACTAAGGGATAATAAATCCTCCTTTGAAAAGGGGAAGTGGGAAATATAATTTTTTCCTCGAATAACTCATAATCTGGTTCCCAGATAAAGAGAATATTATAAGGAAGTGTTAATATGTCCATGGAGGAGAAATATAATGTCTAAATAATAATTGAGAGTGATAAATAATATATGCTTGAGAAATTTAATGACCACAAAACCATATATCAGTAAGGAGTGATTGGACCATAAATTCATCAAAAATGAAGGTAAAGGGATAACATTTTTATTTCAATATATTTTTCATAGAGTTGATGGAATGTTTTAATAATAATATATATAACACAATAAAATATAATTACTATACTTTTTTCCAATACATAACCACAATTTCATGATTTGGTTGGGATTTAATCAATTTCCACTTCTATCTCAACTCTTACACTAGGAAATGAATATCGAAGAAGAATTTTTCATGTATAAAATACTAAAATTAACTTTTAATATATCATAATATCCATAAAATAATGAAAAATCATTACTTATATATCTATATATTTATCAAAACCAAAATGGTAAGCATAAGCTATCCAAAATGGATTAATATAATACATTAATCCTTAAAACATAAATAATACCATCCAAAGATCACATTAAACCATTCGATAAATATTTCAAATTAAGAATCCCCCAAAATATTTCTGAAAAATCCCAAATATTTGATCACATACTTCCTTCCAAAATCAACTATAAATTTTATCCCTAGACAACAGGGAGTATCTCGTAATGTAACATACCAAAAAAATGAATATCATCATCATATATTATTCTAAATCCTGATAATATTTTCCTAAAATAATATGAATCATCTGAAAAAATCAAGGAAAACATATATTCTTCCATGAAATAATTATATCTAATATATTCCATAAATCCAAAATATAAATATACTTTTTAAAAGATGACATAAATCACTTTATCATCAAATAACTAAACAATTTCAGGGTTACCAACACTATCCAATTTATTTTATCAATATTAATACACTCATTATCCCAAATAAACATTATTATGTCAAAATCAAGAATATATTATGGGTTTTATAACTTTCAATCATGTGTTTTCAAAAAATATCACCATACCACTAAACCAATCTTCTAGGTTATCAATACTATTCAACATATACTATAAAATATTTAATTAAAAACTATGGTAGAACAATACATATATGTTTCATGATTCTTATAACTATAATATCATTGATATAACAGATATATGAAATAAATCTGGAAAACTAGTAAAAAACATCAATAATTCTACATTAACGATTAGCTTAGCATAGAACCTTCCTAGGTCTAGGAGTTATCCCCTTTATTAGGGAATTAACATAGATAATTCCCAATTTCCCACACAAAATACACTAAAATATATATTGAACCTTAAGATGTATATTATTTACCATAATTGAATAATTCATTTCTCTTCAATAATTAGTTTCTTTATAGTCTTCTTTTTACATATAAAACAACTTCTAGTTCCTTTGAGATATTTTATCAGGATATTATTCACACATTATATACATGTAGTAATTTGAATATTTCTTCCTTAATAGTATTCATGAAACTCTATTTTTTCATTTTAAAAATAAACTATGTTCAGGTTGTTAATAATATATCATGATAGTTTGTTATATATAATCAGAATCTTTTAAATTGCATATCCTAGTTCATTTGGTTTCTAGTAAGTACAACCATTAAAATTTCCATTACATTAATAATTAAAAGGACTCATCCTAGTTTCATCCATTAACTAAAACCAAAAATCATAGTTTCAGAAATAATAATCATTATTGAGAAATCAAAAAATCATGAAAATTTAGTCATTGGATATCTAAATCCTGAAACATTCTTTTTAATCTATGAAACCTTAGGTGTAACCTTGTGTAAGAACCCAGACCTTCGTTTCAAGTATGTTTTTCCTTTTTCTGGAGTTTTTAAGAAAAGTGGAGTTTCTAGAAATTTTTGAAGTACACGCCGGGTACTTTGATGTCGCACATGGTCATGTGTTGGATGTGTCTCGGCCACACACATGGTCGTGTGGGGTGATGTGGAGGCCACTCAAAGCGGAGTACAGAAAATCCTAGTACACGCCGTGTACTCCAAATGTACATGTCACGTAATTTCTTTTTTTCATTAAATGGATCGGGGTCGCGTCTAATAGAAATAGCATGCTTCTTCTCCAGCTTCTTCGACCGAAGACATCCCTTATGGCTAAAAATATCCTCCGAGCCCCCGACCCTCCATCCGTTCTCTGAATCGACTGTCGTTGATTGCGTTGGAACCGCAGTAGTAAGCTCTTCCTTCTTCTAGAGCATCATTTTCCAATTCCTCCTCTTTTCCAATTTATTGTTGATTGAACATTTTGTGTGATTTCATAGATCTAAAACATTCTAAGGAGATTCAAACCTCGTGGTTCAAGTACATCGATCTCCTAGAATCAAGGTAGGTTGTTTCTGCCTTTCTATTCGAAGTCTTTGAGTATTATGTGCAATTTCCACCAATACCCTTGAATAGGGTATTGTGTGTTTACTGTTTTCCCCCTGTTGTTTTTTCCTACCTTTCTTGTATGATTTTGTAGAGTTAATTTGGTTATGTATAAGGTTAATTTTTATGCATGGATGTTTTTCCCATGCCTTGTTCTATTTATGACCTTTTAGTTTTTTTCTACCTTTGGCCGTTATACCTGTTTTCCATGCCTTGTGACCATAAGATGGATTATTGTTCCCTTACATGCTTGTTATGCTATAGAGTGGTTAGCCAAGTATCTCTATAGGTTTAATTTGGCCATATAGAATTATTATGAACTAATTTTCACAGGGTCGTGATAACCTGGTGCTATAGACTATAAGGGGATAAACCGAGTGAGCTTCCTCGGAGATTCTTGGACATTATAGACTTTAGGGGATAGACCGAGTGAGCTTCCTAGAGAGTCTTGGATATTATAGACCACATGAGGATAGACCGAGTGAGCTTACTCAGAGAGTCTTGAGCCTTACAGACTATACAGGGGTAGATCGATTGAGATTCCATAGAGAGTTTTGTTTTGTTTGAATTTCCTTAAACCATTCTTAGGCTATAGGAGGAATTGACCTAATGAGCTTCCTCAGTGAGTCTTTGTATGTCCTTGGGATATAATAGGAATTAACCGAGTGAGCATCCTCAGAGAGTTTCTTGACCTTGTGGATATAAGGGTAATTGACCCTATGTGCTTTCCCAGAGAGTCCCTGACTACCTTAGACTATAAGGGGAATTGACTGAGTGTGCTTCCTCAGAGTGTCTATAATCTTGTATTACCAAACCAGAGGGGTTAGACTGAGTGTACTACCTAAAGGGTTGTTGGTACTTCTTGGTTAGGACCAGAGGGGATGGCCATGAGTACTTCCCAGAGGGATTCCTGTTTGTGGTTAGCTATTTTCTTCACTATTGCTTGTTTGATATGCGGGTTGTTTAGTGTTGTGTATCATCCTGTTTGCTGCTTACTGTTTATTGTTTACTGTACTATTACCTTCCATATACTCACTGACTATTAGACATAGATCTTCAGGTGGTTTCCTTCTAGGATTTAGTCTCAAACCCTGTTTGGGTCATGATTTTGGGGCCAAACTGATTATATTGTTATAGGTATAGAGAAGGTAAGGCGCCCTTCGACTTTGGGTACATGATTGCATTAGATCAGGAGAGCATGGGACCAAGCCGAGGCTTGCGATGATGAGGAGTTGCTTGTCTGTTTTTCTTTTGCACTTGGTTTAGCAATGTATTCAGTATTGTGACTTGTTTGGCTGTTTTCTTAGTCATATATGTACCATTCATCATTTATATATATTTTGATCCAGTTGTTTCTCTATTTAGCATTCTGCTATTTGTTGTTGTTGGATATTACTGCTTCTGCTATTGTATGTGTTTTTTATTTCCACTACGTACTCTGCCAATGAGGGAATAGTTTCCCCACAATCACACACAAGGCCCTCGTTTCTAGTTGACAGCCTCTAGCATTTGGGAAAATGAGTTTGAGGCCATGTGACCAAACGAGTACGGGGCGCCTCTGGGTGGCTTCCAAAACTGGGGCGTTACAAAGTTGTATCAGAGGAAGTTTTTTCTCTTGACTTATTCTATGGAGCTTATAGCCAGGGATAAGATGTAATAGGTACTTAGTAATAAGTTGTTCCCAGGAGTAGCTAACCCGTGTACAGGGAAAGGAAAATCTACCTTGTTTATTGCAATTTCATCAAGTTTTGCAATTTTTTCAGTTTATTTGATTTCACCTTGAGTGATTTACATGCTTTGTGCCATTATCGTTGTTGTTATTGTGGTTCTATTTCTATCGCAACCTGATGAGATGACGATATTCCATCTCATGCATCATATAGGCACTTGTTGGAAATCACATGCCATGCATTTTTGGAATGCCATCTTGGATGCATTAGCGATTCCAGATTGTTGTGATAGGCTTTGTGTAGATTATGCATGTTGTTGTGATAGATTCTTTGATAGAATCTATGCTATTTGATAGGGAATTTTTTATAGTACCTTCCTAAGATGGGCGCCAAACATTGGTTCTTGTGGTGTTGTGGGCCCTCATGGAGAAAAATTTGGTGGATCATTGTCCGGTTTCTTTGTTATAACATGTATAAGATTCCAAGCATTGATTCTCAGAGAGTATGGGCCCTCAGATATCGGAATTTGGCACCTTAACTCTTTTTTACTGTGTTTTCTGGGCATCAAATCAGTTTCTGAGCTACTGCCCGAAAAAACCTAGAATACACGGAGTGTACATTATTAATACACGACATGTAGTTTTTCAACCGTTTCACTAACTGTGTGGGAGGAAACATGGGGTTGTGAAAAATCTTCAGGAACACACCGTGTACGGTAAGTACACACTGTGGTGTACTGACTATGTGTCTACCTGTGTGACTAATGAAACGGACGGATGAAACTTCAACTTCACACACCGTGTCCTTTTGTCACACGATGTACCAAGTAACCTAAGTACCCGGATGTGTCACGAACAACATGGGTTAGGGAAAACCTTCAAGTACACGTCATGTTCTCAGGGAGTATGCCGTGTAGAGTGAACCATGTAGTCGGTCATGTAACTAAGAACATGGGTCGTTGAAACCTTGTCTAGTATACGTTGTGTCCTTCATGAACACGCCATGTAGTCTTAGATTAAGTGGACCATGTGGGTTATCCATGTATGGAGGCTCGGGAACAGAATATAGTTCAGGTACACACTATGTGTGGGGACAAGACACCGTGGGGTTGGGGCGTTACACGACTAGTTATGGCAGAAATACACGCCCATGTGAATGGCTTAAAAGAACATGCCCTATAGTTTTTATACATTCCGTGTAGTCATGTTTTGTAAAAATTTAATGTTTCCTTTTCCTGTTCCTCTCTTGTACTCTTGTGTTCTCATTCTTTGATAATCCTGATCTAAGGTATGCTTTTGAACTTTGAGATCTATGCCACCGAGACATCCTCCGGTTGAACGTCAGCTGTCAGATGGTGATCAAACACCAGATATGGCCGATTATGGACCTCCTATAGATCCTCCTATTGTGACAGATTTGGAACCAATAGTTATAACAGTTGAATGTGTTGATTCACAGTTTATGGAAGAATTTATGAGGATGATGAAGACCTTCCAGAGAGCGTCGCCTCCTACCCCATCGATGGAAGAGTTGACGCGGGTTTTTCAGCGGCAGAATCCTCATACATTCTCAGGGGATGGTGGACCTCATGGTACATAACCTTGGATAGAGGCCACACTAACAATTTATGATCATCTGTAGATACCTCCCGAGAAAAGGGTGAAGCTCGCTACCTATATGCTCAGAGACTCCACCAAGAGGTGGTGGGAGTTGACCTCGTAGTCAGGACACTATTAGGGTTTGACTTGGGATGAGTTTCATCACATCTTCTATTATTACTTATACCCGTAGACCTTGAGGGTCAACCGAGCCTAGGAGTTCATGATCTTGGAGAAGGGTACTCTTTCTGTGATGGAGTATTTCTCTCATTTCATAGAGCTATAGTGTTTCATGCCTATCCCAACAGGTGATGAGTTTTTCCTATCTAGTAAGTTTGAGGATGGTCTCAAGTAGGATATCCATTCCTAGGTGAACATCTTCAGGTTTACTCTGATAGCCTCTAGCATCAAACAAGTTCTGATCATGAAGTGAAATCTGGGGTATTCTGGAGTGGTGAGCCAGGGCGGTTCAACCTACAGAGCTAGTGTTTCTTCTACTGATAGTAGGAAGCACTATAGGGAGTATGCTCGAGGAGATTAGAGTGGGCGGAATGTATCTTTAGGCAGCCAGGTAGTATGCTACCAATGCTGGAGGAGTAGTCATACTAGGCCTCAGTTCCAAAGAGACCCGATGGAGTGCCGATCTTGTGGAAAGATGGGCCATCTTCATCGTTTTTGACAGATCCTCTCCCCTACAGCTGGTGGAAGGGGTTCTTCTATGACCCCGTGTTCCGGAGATGCATCCCCAGTGTCTCACCAGTCTGAGAACTGGAGTTATTCTGACCTTGTGGGCCGAGGTGGAGGTCACGGCCATGGTGGGCAGTCATCAAGTTACCAGCAACAGTAGATTGGATTGGCTCATAGTGGTCAGCTAGGGCCGCAGGGCTGCGGTATAGGCCAGACTTTCACTACGGAGAATTCCCATCATGAGCAGGATCCCAGACCTTCTATAGTTCAAGGTACGATCTTAGTAGCCTCAGTTTTATATTCATCTCTTTTCAATACTGGTGTTACGCATATCTTTATCTCTGTTGTTGTTGTGGAGATCCTTGGGTTCCTCTGCTGATACTTTGACTCTAGACACACAGTTGGGGACTAGAGCGGTTAGCATTAATTAGTGTAGAGTGTTCCCTCTTGAGAATGAAGGGTGTCACTTATTATTGGACCTATATGTCCTAGAGATGACGAGATATGTTGTCATTCTCGGAATGGACTGGTTAGTTCCCATTCAGGCAGTCATAGATTCTTATCACCATAGGGTGAGTTTCATATCACCATAGGGTGGATCTTTTCTTCATAGAGGTGAGTGGGATGTCCAGGTGAGTAGAGCAGGTCCAGAGCATCTTGGGTTAGGAAGAGTTATATCCCAGATTTCTAGTCTTTATCTAGATCACCAGGGGATATCACAGTTGGACTTTCCTCCAGTGTTGGATTGCTTCAGAGATGTCCTTATAAAGGACTTTTTAGGTTTTCCACTGTAGTGTGAGGTGGACCTCTCAATTGAGATTGTGCCAGGAGAAGCACTGGTGTCCATTACTCCATATAAGATGGCTACATCAGAGTTACTGGAGCTCAAGAATCAGTTAGAGGAGTTGCAGGAAAAGGGTTTCATCCAACCGAGTACTTATCATTGGGGTTCGTCTGTCCTGTTTATGAAGAAGGCAGACGGTACCCTCAGGCTGTGTGTGGATTATCAGAAGCTAAATCAGTTGATGGTCAAGAACCAATATCCCTTGCCTAGGATCGATGATCTCTCCAATCATCTTTTAGGAGCCTAAGTGTTCTTGAAGATTGACTTGAGGTCCGGTTATCATCAGTTGTGCGTTAGACCATCTTATATACCTCTTACAGCTTTTTGGAGCAGGTATAGCCTATATGAGTATATGGTTAGGTCGTTCTGTCTCATGAATGCCCCTGCAGCTTTCATGGAACTAATGAACTGAGTGTTCCATTAATACTTGGATTCCATTGTGGTGGTTTTTTTGGATGATATCTTGGTGTACTCTCACACTCGACAAGACCATGCTACCCATATTGAGATTTTACTAGGTATACTGAGAGAGGAATAGATTTATGATAAAAAATCTAAAAGACACTTTTAGATAGATCCAATTTACTTCTTGGGTCGTGTTATCTCAGAGACAGGAGTATCGGTAGACCCAGAGAATGTAAGAGTTGTAGTTTCCAAGGAGCATCTGAAGAATGTCTTTGAGATGAGGAGTTTTCTAGGGCTGGATGGATACTACAAGAATTTCATATATGACTTTTCACACCTAGTAGAACCACTGATATGTCTAACCAAGAAAGGGGCAAAGTTTTTATGGTCAGACTCCGGTGGGTCAGCCATTCGGGAGCTGAAAGGGAGGTTGAAGTCAGCACCGATACTATTCTTTCCAGAGCTGGGCAAGAGATATACTATTTATTATGATGCTTCGGGTATTGGGCTAGGAGTTGTGCTTATGCAGGGAGATGGAGTCATTGCGTACGAGTCTCGGCAATTGAGGCCACATGAGAGGAACTACTTGACGGATGATCTAGAGTTGGAATCCATTGTTCATGCCTTATGCTGTTGGAGACATTATATTTTGGGATATCTTTTTGAGGTTTTCACTAACCACAAAACTCTCATGTACATCTTCACTCAACGTGATATGAATCTGAGACAGTGTAGGTGGGTCCAGTATCTTTAGTCCTTCGACTCTGAGCTTGCCTATACATTTATAAAGTGCAACGCAGTGGCTGATGTGTTGAGTAGGAGAACTCGGATACATGCATTTCAGGAGGCCAGCAGTGAGTGGATGCTTATGGCACATTTCTCTGAAATGCATTTAGAGGTGCATGATAGACAGGGGAAGACTTTTCTATCTTCTATAGTTGTTACCTCTACACTTCTTGATCAGGTATGGATGAGGAAGCTACCAGACTCAGAAGGCCTTGTCATGCGGGAGAGTGTGTCTGGTGAGGACCCCCTTCCTGGATGGACAGTGGGAAAGGATGAGATCTTGTATTTCTAGGGACGCGTATGAGTGCCAGCAGACATACGTGAGGAGATGATGTGGGACTTTCATTCCTTATTTTGGGTATTACATCCTGGCATCACCAAGATGTATCATGATCTACACTGCCATTATTGGTGGACAGGTATGAAGAGAGATGTTTCTTGGTTTTTCCTGAGGTGTTCCACTTTTCAGCAGGTGAAAGCAGAGCATCAATGACCATAAGTTCTTTTGTAGTAGTTACCTATTCTAGAGTGTAAGTGGAATGATGTCATGATAGACTTTGTGATGGTTTTGTCGAGGTCACCTCGAGGGAATGATGATATTTGGGTTGTCATCGATAGGATTATGAAGGTTTCTCACTTCTTGCCGATCAAGGAGACCGGCAGTGTTGATGATCTGGGATGGTTGTACGTCCGAGAGATTGTACGTCTACATGGAGTTCCACACTCCATTGTTTCATACATGGATTCCTGTTTTACTTATCGGTTCTAGTAGGGGATTCAGAAGGTTTTGGGTACACAGGTACTTTTGAGTACATCATAACATCTCCAGACAGATGGCTAGTCTAAGTGCATGATTCAGGTTCTTGAGGATATGCTCCAAGATTGCATTCTAGACTATGGAGGTTCTTGGGAGAGGCATATTCTTCTTGTGGAGTTTTCCAAAAACAACAGTTTTCAGGTGACTATTCAGATGGAACCTTATGAGGCTTTGTACAGTAGGCCATGCCGATAACCCTTGTGTTGGCTGGAGGCATGATAGGTGGCTTTGTTGGGACCTCATCTTGTTTAGGAGACCTCAGAGCAGATATAGTTGATTCGGAAGAGGATGGCTATAGCACAGTCTCAACAGAAGTCTTATGCGGATCAGCGGAGATGACCTCTGGAGTTAGAGGTTGGGGATCTGGTTTTCTTGCATGCTGCACTGAGGTTGGTACACAAGAGGATTTGGAGATAGGGTAAGCTTTCACCCAGGTACATCGGGTCATTTGAGGTGTTGGAGAGAGTTTGGCCAGTTTCCTATCGGTTGCAGTTACCTCAGAGGTAACGGGATATGCATGATTTCTTCCACGTTTCTTAGCTTCGACATTAATTTTCAAACCTATCTCATGTCTTTCAACCTGAGGAGGTTGAGCTCGAAACGGATACATCATTTTAGGAGCATCCTATCCGGATTGTCGATCGTAGCATGAAGGTTCTCCATGTCTAGTCTATTCCTCTGGTATGGGTGCAATGGTAGCACAGACAAGTACAGGATGAGACTTGGGAGAGGGAGGATGATATACGATCGTAGTGGCCAGAGCTGGTCGGGTTTTCTTCTTCCGCACCTCGGTAGGGTATTTCATGGATGAATTTCTTTAAGGGGGTATGTTTGTAAAAACCCGGACCTTCATTTTAGGGATGTTTTTCCTTTCTCTGGAGTTTTTAAGAAAACAAGAGTATCTGGACATTTTTGAAGTACACGCCGTGTAATTTATAAGTACATTCCATGTACATCGATGTTGTGTGCGGCCATGTGCTGGCCGTGTCTGGGCCACACACACGGTTGTGTGGGGTGATGTGGAGGCTGCTTGAATCAAATTAAGGAAAAGCCTAGTACGCGTCATGTACTCCAAAAGTACACGTCGTGCACTTTATTTTTTTCATTAAACGGACCGGGGTCACGTCTAATTTCTAGAACACACTTCTTCTCCAACTTCTTCGACCAAGGTCGACCTATAGGTCCGTGAATCTCCCCTGAGCCCATGAGCCTTCGTCCGTTCTCTGAATCGACCGTCGTTAATTGTGTTGGAACTGCAGTGGTATACTCTTCCTTCTTCTATAGCATCGTTTTCCAATTCCTCCTCTTTTTCAAGTTATCATGGGTTCAACATTTTGTGTATTTTCCTAAATCTACGACATTCTAAGGAGATTCAATCCTCATAGTTCAAGTAAGTCAATCTCCTAGCATCATGGTAGGTGGTTTGTGCCTTTCCGTTTGATATCTTTGAGTATTATGTGCAATTTCCACTGATACCCTTGAACGGGGTATTCCGCGTTTACAGTTTCACACCCTGTTATTTTTCCTACCTTGCTTGTATGCTTGGGTATAGTTAATTTGGATATGTATAAGGATAATTGTTATGCTTGGATGTTTTTTCCATGAATTTTTCTATTTACGGCCTTTTAGTTTTGTTCTGCCTTTGGTCATTATACCTATTTTCCATGCCTTGTGACCGTAGGATGGAGTATTATTCCCTGACATGCTTGTTATGCTATAGACTGGTTAGCCAAGTAGCTCTGTAGGTTATGGCCATATAGCATTATTATGCACTAACTTGCACGGGGCAGTGATAACCTGGTTCTATAAACTATAAGGGGATAGACTGAGTGAGCTTCCTCATAGAGTCTTGGACAATATATACTATAGGGGATAGACCGAGTGAGCTTCCCAGAGAGTCATGGATATTATAGACTAGAGGAGGATATACCGAGTGAGCTTCCTTAGAGAGTCTTGAGCCTTATAGATTATATGGGGGTACACCGAGTGATATTCCTTGGAGAGTCTTTGTTTTGTTTGAATTTCCTTAAACCCTTCAAGGCTATAGGAGAAATTGACCGAGTGAGCTTCCTCATATAGTCTTTGTACGACCTGGGGCTATAAGTGGAATTGACTGAGTGACCCACCTCAGAGAGTCTCTTGACCTTGGGGGTATAAGGGGAATTGACCCTCTGTGCATTCCCAGAGAGTCTCTCACTACCTTAGAATATAAGGGGAATTGACTGAGTGTGCTTCCTCAGATAGTCTATAATCTCATATGACCAAACCAAAGGGGTTAGGCTGAGTGTACTGCCCAGAGGGTTGTTAGTACTTCTTAGTTAGGACCAGAGGGGATGGTTGTGAGTATATCCTAGAGGGATTTCTATTTTTGGTTAGCTATTTTCTTCACTATTGCTTTTTTGATCTTCTGGTTATTTACTACAATGTATCATCATGTTTACTGCTTACTGTTTACTATTTACTGTACTAGTACCTTCCATATACTCACTGACTATTAGGTATATATCTTTAGGTGGTTTCCTACTTAGAATTAGTCTCACACCCTTTTTGGGTCATGCTTTTGGCCCCAAACATATTATATTGTTGCAGGTATAGACAATGGAAAGCGCCCTTCGACTTCAGGTAATTGATTGCATTGGATAAGGAGAACATGGGTCCAAGCCGAGGCTTGCGATGCTGAGGAGTTTCTTATCTATTTTTCTTTTGCACTTGGTTTTGCACTTTATTTAGCATTGTGACTTGTTTTGGTTTTTTCATAGACATATATGTACCATGCATCATTTACATATATTTTTCTCAACATTTTTCTCTATTTAGCTTTCTGATGTTTGCTGTTGTTGGATATTACTGCTTCCAATATTGTATGTGTTGTTTATTTCTGCTGTGTACTCTTCCAATGAGGGTGTAGTTTCCCCACTATCAAACCCAAGGCCCTCACTACTAATCAGCAGCCTCTAGCATTTGCAGAAATGTGCTTGAGGCCATGTGACCAACCGGGTACGGGGCACCTCTGGGTGGCTTCTGTAACCAGAGTGTTACACCTTGGTCATCAATGGTCATCATATATTCAAGTACACCCTAATTCTTTGTAAAGAAAATATTAATTATCCAATATTACGGTATAACCATGTGTTTAGTCTTAGGCTCATTTATTGTGCCCTAATGAAGATCGAGTTAATACACAATATTCCTTATTTATATTTGTTACCTCTAGGTGTATCTATTCCACACCCACATCTAATTTCTAGTATCTAAAAATTGATTTATTTTCAAGGAAAACCAAACTCCTTTATTTACCATAAATTTGGATATTCTCCTATAAATAGGATTATCCAAAGGGTTCTCACCAATTTTTCATCGTCCTAGTTTTCAAATATGACTAAACCTTGATCTAATACCAATTAATGTGACCCATGAATTATATATATAAATATTAAATCTTATTAGATGACTATTCATTACATATCATTTTGATCCATGATATAATAATAAATTTTAATTGTCCTTGGAATGTTGTATACAAAAAATTGGTACATAAAATTTAGTCAAAATATTTCACAAAGTTCTTCTCATAAATCAAACTTTATATGAATAACCAACTTATAACATTTCTTCATAGCCCTATGAAATGAAATATAATAAATTTTAATCTTATATTCTTAGTTATGGTAATCATAGAAATTTCAATTCATGATTATAAGTGAACATAAGATAAGAATAAGGGTATGATAACATGATTATAACATAAATAGGTCATACCCAATCAGTCAAAGATATTTAATCATGGATCATTGTATAATTCATTGTCAAAAAAATTACATATGTTATAAGATTTCAGAATTATCAATAATCAATCATAATCTATGAGAACATGTCATAAAAATAATAAATAGGTTTTTAGAATACATATAAACATATAATATAATTTCATTAGTCAAGGATTACTACCAATACTATCATAGTGGATTGGGTTTACTTCTCATTCCATCATTTCCATGGTCAAAGATAACACCCAATACTACCATATTGGATGGTTTCCATTACTAAACTAGGTCCACTCCTTATTCCAATCCTTATTATCTAATGAGATATCCATCTTTACCGATTAAATTAATGTGATATATAATTCTGATCCCATATTTCACATAAATAAACCATACATATGTGTTTCATAATATCATAAATCATTTTTAATATAATTATATCATAACAATTGGGAATGAAATTTGTTTCATAATAATTTAAACATTTTATCATAATATAACCTGTGGAAAAGAAACAAGTTTCATAAAAGTTTCATTATGACTTAATTAACCCATTAGAAAGAAAATGGTTTCATAGAATCATCCTTAAATAATCATAATTATATGTCATCCGAAGAAATAAAATGGATGGAATCATAAAATAACGTCCCCTATGATGAATATAAATCCTTAAAGTATGTTGACATAAATGAAAAATACTTTTATATATAATTAAATCCTTTCTTTATAAACATGATTGAAATATCATTTTACTTCATTAACATTTTTACTAAAAAATACAAAATTTTGGGAAATTTTTTTTATTTTAAATAAAATGGGAAATTATATTAAAATATTCAATGAAAAGGACATTCATAATGGAAGGAAAATATATTCATGTCGAATATGTTAAAACATAAATTTCTTATCACACTTCTAAAATAACTTCAAAAATAACTTTCTTTGGAAAATAATATTTAAAAATATTCATTTTAAACAATTTTAAACATATTAAATGGAAATGAAAATGTAATTTTTTAAAAATTTCATGAATAGGTAAAAACTTTTATAAAAAAATTTTGGAGAGCAATGACATGGAATAAAACGTTCATCAGAAAAAGCGGAAATGCGATAAACGTTTCTTTAAATAAATTTTCCCAATAATTTTAAGTACCAAGGAGTATAAAAAGACACTAATATAAAGAAAAAATCTAGTAATAATTAGATTAGACTAAAATATATGGGGTTTATAGGATAATATGCATATAAATTCCCTCAATTGAAATTTAGCATAGACCATACCAAAAAGAAACAAAATTGTAACATGGATCCCTTATCGCTTTGGTAACTTTTGAATCATAACCCCAAGAAAGCAATAACATCAAATGAAACATTAAATAACAATAATAGAAATATTTTTATGATATAACACATTTAATGGGAATTAAATACACCTCATAAAAAGGATCTTTTTATAACATAACATATGTCCCAAAGATGACAATTTGATATGAAAAACCCCTTGCTACTATAGTAATTTTGAATCAAAACCCCTTGTAAGATATATTTTAAACAGTAAATTAAAATAGTTTTAATTATGAATGATACCCGATAAAACCTTTCATAGGATTCTTATATAAACATCATTAACTTAAAAAGGTGTATAACATCAACCATGTCTCCTCAAAATTGATTTTTTTTCATTTTCAAAAAGCCGCTTTAGGATTAGCGGAAAACCTTACATTTAAAACAAAAGAAGTGCCAGATTCCACAAAATTCAATTTCAAATTACTACATTCAAAAATATCATCCCCCAACTCGGTTCCCATGAATCTCGAGTCACGCTCCTGTGTTCAGTCTCAAACCTATCTCGTCAAAAGTCTCTTTTGGCCTCCCTGTCATTACCAAGCCAATGATACCCACCAGAATCTTGATCGCCGAAATGTACCATCGTAGTCTTCATAAGCCAACACCATTAACCATAATGAATATCAAAAACTTCATCACCATCGGAACAACAATCCAGATTCATCGTCACCGTCGTGAAACACCATCTACTCGGACTATGAAAACCACAATATGCAGTCCTCCGCCGAGACGACTCCGACCAACACCACATGCACCAACACCAGAAGATCCAACCGAACTGGAAAGATCCACCACAAGTCGCACCTCCCGGAACCTCATACCTCCCCCCATACAAATCATAAAACATCATCGGAAATTTTTCCACCCAACTGACCTGGGAGGGAACAATGAACCATGAAGCCAGAGCAGAGAGGAATGACAAAAAGGGGGGGAAGAACAATCTGATAGAAGAAAAACCATTAACAAATCCAGAAATCCATGAAGCCTGAAACACCATAGAGTGAGAAAGGGGGACTGGGGATGAAAACATAAGAGAACCACCGTGAAGCAAGAAAGAAATAACCGTGGAGTAAACACTAAAACAACGAACAACATCAAACATGTCTCAATGAAACAATATTGAGACGAAGAACCCTTAAATTATATATGACTAGATTCATAAGTGCTCTAACCTCTAATATAATAAATTTATATGCATTATAATTCTATATATTGACCATATACATACTTATAATATCATATATTATCCACTTATAACATTTCAATGCTTTTTTATTAATAATTATTTATTAAAATCATCATTTATGGGTGTTAACTATTCTGTTTTTCATATATATTTTGGTTCAAAAGTTATGGTGCATAAACTTTTATAAAGGTTAAATTATATCTAGATTCTTAATAACTGAATCAATATAATTTTTTATCTTCACATACACTTTTATAGATATTCATTTAATGTGGTGGAAAAAAATTTATTACATCACTTCGTGGAGATTTTAGTCCACACATACACATGGGTTATATTTATACTTTTAGATGGATGGAATAAAATAAATTTAAATAATAATTCACCATAATAAGTTCATTATTATATAATATATATCATATATATGCAATAAATAAATCCTTATTTCTGTCCTTTCAAAGTGAAAATGAAAAATTAATCACATCACTTTATGGAGGTGGTAGTCCACTCATACGCATAAGAGAATTTATATTTTTTCCAATGGGTAGGATTTCAAGAAGTTTGATAAGATATTATAATTATAAATGTATAATAATTTCATAAATATCATATATAAAAAATAAATATATCATTATAACAAACTAGGAAATATGGTGGGGGAAAATGAATAGTATCACTACGTGATGGAGGTAGTCATCATATACACATGATCGATACTTTCGTTTCCAATTTTAAGGATAAGAAATGGATAAAGGTTATACAATAATAATAATATAATATTATTATTTGGTAGATAATGTTTTTATTATATTGTATTGGTTATTACATAATCAATGGAGGTCAAATAATAAGTAACATCAAGGAGATCAGTTAAAATGATTACCTCTTCTTTGAGGGACCTCCCTTGGATTTCTTCTTGAGGACCATATTGATGCTATTTTGAACAGAAAAAAACCTCTAAAACTTGAATAAGGTTGTTAATAAGAGTTTATCATATAATTTTGTCATGATAAGTGGATCAAGGTGGTGTGAGGAAGATAGGGGTGTTCACTTATAGGAGAGGGAAATGACACACTTAGAATTACATAAAAGATTTAAATATAACATTTTTTTCATGTGAAAGTGGAAACAAATTGATATATTTTGAATCCAGTATTATTATTTGAATAAATAATAAAATATAATAAAATTTAGATAATTTTATTTGATATATTATCCCTTATTTCTTATTTTTAACCCCTAGTTAACCCTTTTGATGATTACCATGAAATCAATGTTTTTACACATTAGATGTTAAGATAGCTACTATAAAAGTAAATGAAGCCCATAAGTAAAAATGGTTGATATTATAGATCATATAAAATTTTATTGGATAAATTTAATATTTCTATGAGTTTTAAATAATTTAATAAAATATTATTTAACATAAGATACCAACAAAGTCATTTTTTGGACTATTCACACAGTTTGACATTAAATACATCATGATAGAAATGTAATTGGAAAATAAACGTTTAACACATTAAATATATGTTATATTTATCTAAAAATTCATCAAACAAAATCATTCAGTCAAATTTTATTAATTTTATTAATTTTTAAAATAATTTTTTGATTCTTAAATAAGCTCTTTGTCAGTGTTGCATAAGTAATTGACATAATTATACCATCACTAAAAATTATAAAAAATATCTTGTAAAAAAATTCATTAATATTAAAAATAAATATTTATAATTGAAAATAACCTATCTTTATCCTTTTGAAAAAAATATTAGCTATATTAAAACAAAGAGAGTGATGTTTTATATTTATTGTTTACTTAAAATAATATTAAGGTCATTATCAATTGAATTTGGCAATAAATTTACAAAAATTCAAAGATAATATTATTAAGGTTACAAAAAACATATAGAATGAAATAAATTCACGTTTTTTTGGAGATTTCTAGGCCTTATACAATAGTTTTAACCTTGTTTTACCCTTTACGACGTGACAAATATTTACTATTATTACAATTCATAAAGACTAAAAATAAAAGGGACCAATGTACCAAATTTTATCCTAATGATTAAAAATATAGAATCCATTTTATATTATTATATTTATAGAAGTTTAATAAATTTATTTAAATATAAATGCAAAAAATGAAACATAAATTAGTTTTTTTAATGTGTTTTTAAGGTTAAAAATGAACTTATATCAAAATAAACTATAATAATGATTCATATGTAATTAATTTCATTATTTTTAATAAAAATATACTTATATGACATAAATATTAAATTTATAATATAATTGTCCTTTTAAATTAATTGATTTAATGAAAATAAATGAGAATTTTGCATAAAATCGAATTTTTCACTATTCACTGAAAATTAAAAAATTTAAAAAAAATAAAAACAAATCACACTAAGATGCTATAGAAATTATAATTTATTTTCCCCAATTTTAATTTCTAAAAATATTAATAATTAATTATAATTTCCATGCATGAAATGTAATAAAACCCATTTTTGAAAAAAAAAATATTTTTGAAGCCTAAATTGACATTACTATAAATTAATTACTATTTATTAAGAATCAATAAATAAATTAGAATTAAATTAAATATATATACATATTATTAATAATGTGTTTATTACTATTCATACCTACCAATTTATTGATTAGGTTATAATGGTCACATTTAAATAAAAATATTTGTATAGTATAGAGTAGTTAGCTTAAAGCTTGGTGTTGCTTATTAAGAGAGATTTGTAGCATAATATTCTTTTAAACTAAATTTTTGGGGGTTACACACACCCTAGAGAGAAATAATGTGACTAGGGAGTACCGAACCTTTTATCACTATGAAGATCACACCCAGAGCTTGTCTTTGTTGTGCGTAACTGGAAGAACTATCATGCTCACACCTTCTAGTCTCATATATCTAATGTTGAAAAAAGACCATCATCAATACCTATGTGGAAAACGTCCCAAAAAAGGAAACTCTCAAGATCAAATCCATGTCCTTAAGGTTCATATATTTAAGTTAAATCATCCTAAAATTTGTACACAAATTTTTCATCATGTCACATGGTAGGTGAGACTACCTGGGGTCTTTAGTGAATCATACCCTAGACATAGCTCGGCGAGCCAGATACCTTAATACAACGTTTCAATATAGGGACATGGTTTGTCTTACCACTTGGGGTCCCGAACAAGTACTCCTTGTATATGGCTCGGCTACCCGTGTAGGATCACATGGTGTGTGGTCCTAAACACACAACGTATGATATTTAACACGGCATCAAAATGTAGTTTCCATCCATAAGAAGACCATATTGTGTCATTTATTTTAGAACAGACAACATGTAGTTGTGTTTTTCATAGGTAGTAATGTTTAGTCTTTTGGATCTTCAGGTGCCCACCATTTTTTATAAAAATCTCATTCATCAATGCATCTAAGGCCCCAATCAATAAGAAAATAGCTTTGATCTTTAATCTCCAACCTCTAATGGATAGAAAATGATATTCCCATTGATGTGTGTGATTTTTTTTGTGTCTCCATCTCCAAACAAGGGTTATACCCTTCTTCAACCATCTAAAATATTCTATAGATCATTATAAATTATGAAAATCAATATCTTCATTGTTAAATGCTAAAACTAATGTGGGAACATTATTCAGTCATGTCTCGAATATGACTGATAGTCAAACCACCAAATTATTATTGATCTTAATTAAACCATGAAGAATAAAGGGTAGAAGGAACAATATAAAAAGTGATTTCATTGATGTATGTTTCAAACCCATCTATCAATTGCATCTGTTTAAACAAATATAGAATCTAATCATCACAAGTGGATTAATTCAAGGTCAAGTAGAGAAATAAAATATTTAAGAAAATCTATAAATGTAGAAAAATTGGAATATAAGGCATATATGAGATCCATGATTAGTCCCCACCAAAATTATGATTTTTATATCAAAATGAATCCTAGCCCAGAAAAATGGAACAAGAGAGTGGAACACAATGTTATAGGGGCATGTAGTAGTAGCTCTCAAGATCATCATCAATTATAATATTAACAACCTCATGGTAAAAATACACTAAACTAGAGAATAATGGAAAGAGATCATCTTGAGGGGACTTGGATGGTGTTTAATCATCTAATTTGTTACCCTCACACAAATTGTGGGTGATATCTATACCTTCTTTGATAAGGTTCTTGTAGTTTTAGACACGATACATGATTGACCAGGGGTGGGGATAAATTCATACAAGGGATTTAACATTAAATGGGAGTCTGAATCCAATGTAGTGAGCTTGATATTTTTCTTATTTCACAGTTCAAGACTAGAAAGCACTACATTGGGTTCAGCTTAGAGAGAGGCACAAATTTCTAAGAAATACATGAAATTGATAACTATGGATCCTTTTCCATCCCACACTATATCTACACCCGGTATCACATCTATGTAACATGAACCATCCATATTTAATTTCAACGTCATATTTTGGGGAATCCAATGAATCCATCATCTATGATGGGGGCCAAGGAAAAAACGGTTGTGAATACCTATGATCTTAAGTGACTTAAGAGAGTGATAACCATCACAGTTCATGAAATTAAAAAAATCAATCAAAAATCAATTATTTCTAATATTAATGCCCATAATTGAACTTATAATCCCCTCCAATCATAAGTTTTTCCTCACATGAAATTAATACCAATATCTTATATAAAGGATAGAGCTTCTCATTTTAATATTTATGTTGTTGTCCCCCACTCCTTGAAAGCATAACTTGATAAAATTAATCCATGTATGGTTATATTAATAGATTCTAGAGAAGATTTACTGGTCGATCCATAACTATCTTTCTTATCACCCCTCTAAGAAGATATGTTGAGTGGTTTCATCGCAAGGCACACTGTAATAACTAAACCCGGAAGCAAGGTGTATTCTAATATGCTTGATACTATCATAAGTGGGTAGAGAATTATTTCTGACTCACCACACAAGAAAATTCAATTTAGTAGGGATTTCATTTCACTATAGCATTTCTCCCCATCCATCTTGATCTACCATCATATGCACCATCCTTCTATAATCCATAACTAAGAAGTCCCAATATGTCGAACCAGTGAAAAAATATTTATCGATTTATAATGTAATCACAATTAAATAATATACCCCTCATTGATATTTTTATATAATTGATTCAATGACGCTAGTATGATTTATAGATTTTATGAAGGATATATCAGGAATGGGGAATCCAGGAAAAGAATGTTTTCGCCCAATATAATATTTATGCCAGAAACTGATATCGCCTCAATTGACAATACATCGCACTTTGTTATCAAGATCCAAATTTTATGGATGTATAGTGTACCCGATTATAGATTTTCTTCCCTTATAGTTCTCTTATCCTTCTCATATTTCCTTCTAGTGAATTTTCCCCAGAGGGTCCACCCCTCAATGGTTTCTCATGCCTATTTTGTATACATCCCATGCATCATACCAGAGACACTCTAAATGTTCATTACCTCATCCCTCAGTAGCCTAGCCAATATTTTAAATGAAACCCAATTATATTTCCACTTGGGTTGATCATCCCAAATGAATGATCCCATTATGTTCTCCAAAATCAGAACCACAGATATAGAGAATTTGAGCACTGAAATCATGTGTATGGGGGTAGATGATGGCACACTACTAACCAAGGTTACCCTTCCATTGAAGGGTAATAAGTGACTCTTAAAATTAGTGATGTGATGGGTAAGTTTTTCTGCCACATTGTCTAAATGATGCACATGAAGCCTTCTGGTGAAATTGGTACACTAAGATATTCTATGGGGAAGCTTCTGTGATTTGTTCCTAGGCTTGTTTCAGTGTGCCTCGATCTCCTATTTGAACATCAGTTTGAGATTAAAATGATACCCTTTTCACGATTAACATGTTATCTAGTCCATTTACTATAATATTCAATGATTTTTTTGATTAACCATATAGAATTTTTTCTTTTATTAATAAAAATAATTGTATTAGCAGCAAGCATGATATGGGATAGACCTTACAAATTGGCCATGCGTTGAAAAAAAGTGATTCATACTTCTTGTAGGTTACTTTTGATAGACCTATTGAAATTTTCTTGCATCAATATGAATAAGGTGGGAGACAAAGGGTATCCTTATCATATCCCCTTAACAAATTTAATGATTCTATAGGTCTCTTTCCATCTTTCTCAATTCTCAATGATTATGTGGCTAACCCTACATTATTATCAATGAGATTTTAAATATGGAATTAACTATGTTATGTAATTTGAAGAAATAAAATTAATTAATTAATTTTATTCACTTTAATCTACACATGATGGTACCTCATCCATAAGACTGATCTATATGAATCTTATATACTGACAATGGTAAACCCCCTGTTAGGAAATCAATGTTTGTCTTGGTTATCTCATATATAACTCTCATTAATGGAAAACCCATTAATTCTAAAACAATGAAATAATAATATTTAATATATATTACTTTTTTTAATATACTAATTTTGGGGTACATCAAAAACAATAATGTCGCACTAACTTTGAATAAAATCCCAAATCTATATATATATGTATATATATATATATTTAAATGCTCTAATCATGAAAATTAGAGTTGTTGCAGTTATATTATCCCCAATTTAATAATATTTCGTCCTTGAAATTTTTATTTGATTCCCTCGAAATGAATTTATTATAACATAGTAATAAAATCATATATAGATTTTATAATGAACGTTAATTTATATGTCAAGTCTAGGAAACTTATTTTTTCATAAATTCATATACCCCTTTTTAGAAGATTTTTTGTAATCATACATTAATACATTAGTTTTTATTTCTATATAATAATTGATAGATTTTACGAATTTTTTTACCATAGAGATATAAAGTGTATGAAAATATATGTACTTTATTTATTTATACTCTATAAGGGTAATTCTATCCATCCTTTATGCTTTGATCAATTTTCATTTTTATCTCATCTCTTACTCTAATCAAAGACTATTAAAGATTAATTTTTCATAATTACTACTATAAAACATACATTTAATGGTTCAAAAGTTCTATGAAAGTATAAAAAGATATTTTTAACACCCCAAGCTTCCACGGTACGCTTTCCTTTGAATAATACAGTAGTGTGTGTTGTACGCAACTTCGAGTTCTAACACACACATCACAACCAATCAAACTAGCCATTATGAATATTAATACCCACTTTTTGAAATTTTATAAATTTTATCTTTCCAAATGGACTTCATTTTTTGATTTGGAATATCGAAATTAGACTAGGGTGAAATTTTGGTATTTTTCTAAAAACTTTCAATTTTTGATGAATTCTGAAATAACACTGAGTTATAGTTTAAAACCGAATTTTTATCTAAATAATTATTTATTTTATTTAAATTTAGTTAAGGTAAAAATAGAAACATAATACCTATATATGTTCAATTTAATTCAATGGAGTTAATTTAGAATGATTATATATAAAAAAAAATTTATTCAAATTTTCACCGTCTTTTACCCACCTCCTAGTAGAATTTGTAAATTCATATAAAACTTAATTTTACCGCTTCTGTGAGTGGAATTTCGAAAATTCGAGAGACACGGTTAATATCAATGAGTAAAATTTGGTTCAATGAGATGAAAATAATTTTTGGTGAATAATAACTTTTTACTTTTATATACCACGGTTAAAAATAAATAGGGTAATTAAGGGTAAAAATGATATTAATATTACCCTAACACATTTCCTAATTCTATTGGAAAAGTTTATCTCGACCAAAAACAACCTTAGGAGTAAAATATTATCATTTTGGTCCCCTAGGATTAGATTAGGACATTTATTATTATTTAATTCAAAGAAGATTTAAAAGAGTTAAAATCAATGTTTATTTACTAAAAAAATTTAATATGGGTTTATACATAAGATAAATTCAGTTTTTAATATTAATAAGAAAGCTAAAAAGATTTAATACATAATGGTATTTTTTTAGACATTAAATAATTTAATTTATTTATGACACAATGGTGATGTAGTAATTACCTAATTAATGAAATATTTAAATAATTGATATTATAAATATCACAATAAATGTAATTTGAGACTCTTTGTGAATTACACTAATTTTATAGGTTAATATTACATATTAGGATTTATAATATATATATTTTTTGAAGTAATATTGTTGTTATGAATTTATCAAAAATGAAATACCCAATAGTGTCAAAATTGACATAAAAGAGTTTTTAAAACAAATATTATATTATTAATTTATATTAAATTCCTAGAAATCTAAGGTTCATCCAAGAGACTTATATCATGATAGGTGTATCATTAATGGACCTCTTGGGGGTCTCTTTGAGGTATATAATATGTTTATTAACTATATAATATAAAAATACAAAGTGACATGGTAAGTGTCAAACTAATTAACTAAGAGTTAAAACTAAAAGATAATGTTAATATAATGACCCAAACCTGTATAAATTCTATTGGTTGATTGTATTTCAACCCGTCCCCACCTTAAACTTTAAATAATACACTTTGGAGCCATTAAAAACTGAATATTAATTTATTATAAAATAATATTTCTAGCTTTTCCAAAGGTTCCCCCCACCCCTCTTATAAAAGGGCACTCCCCCTTCTCACTAATTCACATATTAAAAGCCTTTTGGATCGGCCAAACCCTTCACAAATAATCTCTAAACTTCCATCACTTCAACCTAGAGGCCTTATTTTGATCAGAAAACCAACCTAAGGATCCTTTCTGATCAAATCCAAAGGAAGAACCCGAAGAAGAGGTAATGTTTTCACCACCCTCTTTCAAGTTCCTTTCTTATTCAACTTATTCTTTCTTTGTTATTACCATTATAAAATAATACCTCCAGTATATTATATATACTATGAAGTTATTATAAATATGGAACAACCATATTCAGTATTCTATCCATCCTTTGAATGACATGTCACCATACGTGCGTACGTACGGCTTACCGTCTCCACGTCGTGGTGTAATTGTTATTCAATAAATTATTATTTGGATGGGTATAATAATAATGTGTAATTCATGTGAATAATAAATATAACATGAAAATGGTTATTTATATATGATATACCATCCAATTTTATATTATTTTAATATCAAAAGAATGATATTGTCGCTCGTGCGTACGTACGGACTACCGTCTCCACGAACGCGATGAGATTCATTCTCCATCGTATAAATTCAACTATAATTATCATTTTATGATTTAAAAATAATGTTTAAGGACTTGATATCATTCTGGATATGAATAATATACAACCTATCAATGAAAAACACAGCTTATGTAACAAAACATATAAAAGAAAACGAGTAAGTTAACACCCGAAACAACGATATTACAAAGATATTATTAACAAATCAATGTTAAAAGATCATATATGATATCATATTAATTTATATGATTATTTTATAATTTAATAAAAATTATTTCACCATTATATAGGAGGTTAACCTACCATCAACGAAGGAAAAGTACAAGGTAAGGGTTTATTTCGCAATCTCTTCATTATCCGAGGTTGTTTATACGTAATAATCTACTGGGACTTCTTTATCATCCACATCCATGTTTCTTAAAAATGTATTTCAAAAGATTTTTAATATTTCCTAGAATATGGGTTAAAGTTATGTATACCCTTGTTTGACTTTTTATAAGAGGTTTATAAAGGAATCTTTCCATCGTTTTCCAAACAAGGCCCTTTTTAACCTTTTCGACAGAATTAATGTAAGAATGTTTTTTTAACAGATACAGCGTGTGCGGCAATTTTCCACCATTATAAAATCATAGAAGCTTACCTTAAATTCTTATAAGAATATTTTCAAAGAAAATGTTTTATTTTATAAATATATGACTCTTAAATGATTTCAAAATAGAAAGAGATATTTCTCTAAAAAGAGTTTTGATTTCATCTATGTCAACATCCATTGATGGATTTTAAGTTTATTTGGCGTTGATTTATTATGATAAAAAACATCCATATTATATTGATGGTTTTGTGATATGTTTGACTATGGATGTGTTATTTTTATACCATTCATGTTTTATATAGAAAGTATTGACATTTCGTATGCTAGTTTTCATACGAATGTTTTTGTTATGTTTAAACCTGTTTATATGAGGAATGAATTGGACTTAATAAGTAACGGGTGGAGCCCGCTATAGCTTCTCATTGCATTGGTTGGTCTCATGAGAAAAACTAGTGTCTTGGGACAAGGCCTTGAAAAAATCTTATTTGTAGTCTTGGCACGAGGCCTTGACTATGTGGTTATGATAGTCTGGCATTATGCATTCCATCATTATGAAAGTGGTTATTGATATTTCATGTGATTATTAGACTAGTAGAATATCCATGTGAATAAGTAAATGGAATTATTTCATTTAATATTTTCCATATTATTATAATGTTCAAGTTTAAAAGTCTTTTGTTTTAGTTATAAATTACCTTAAATGTTTATACTTATTTATGAAAGTTTCCGCTCTATTGTTATCCTTACTGAGCATCTGAGCTCACCCCTTTCAATGCTTTATTTTTCCCAAGATGTAAAGAATTAATTTATGAATGACCTGCAAGGATTGTATGAGGGGACATGAGTGTATATTATGAAGACAAGATGTTGTTGTAGTAGGTTTCACTTTATGATGTAATGTAAACTTTATGAATGTATCTAGTTATTCCAAGGCTACTAAACTAATCGGTCTTTCGAGACTTGGTATTTCTTGTGATCATGCCAATGTTATGTAATAATGCACTGACTCTGTGTAACTGGGTTCGGGGTGTTACATTTGGTATCAGAGGAAGTTTAGTACAAACCTTGGATACTAGATTTAGATAAACTCTGATTAGAGAACATAGATTTAAGATGGACTTTGAGGATTAGTATAGGTGAACTTCATAGAATTTTGGTTTTGTAGAGATTTTGTGAGTTTTCCGAGAAATACATCCCTGTCTAGATATGAGCAGGTAGAGGCGGCTCTGGCACAGATGTACCTAGGGGTAAAATTTGAAAACACCTCTTTGAGCGACACTCGAACGAGAACTGGTGCACGACAACGGGCCTTACTGCACTCTTGGTTATGACACTCCCGGGGGATATGCTTAGGATAACTCTCATTTTATTTAAAAATAAGTATGAAGGGTTTATAAGTTTATACTTCATCAAAGAAAACATATTTATGATTATGGATTATATCCATAAATAGTTCAATTTATGTTAAGTCATTTATAAGTATGGAATTATGTATTTTGATTCATAAACTGATCTAGTTTATGCCATTGTTTTGAAATGGCGCCTAGTGGGAGAAATGGAAACAGTATCAATGCACGCACTCTATGTAGGGATTTCTCTCCTGCTCAAGATAATTATATTGGAGCTGGTGATGCAACTGGTGCTGAACAACTAATCACCATACTAGGAAAACTCACTCGGGTTATTAATAATAACCTTACCCATATAGAGCACCCTGATCCGCAGCGTGGAGGATCAATGATAGATCACTTCATGAGGCAACAACCACCAACATTCAATGGGAGTACAAATACCTCAGTAGCTAAGAAATGGATAAATTCCCTAGAGAAAATATATCAGGCTTTGGGGAGTAGTGAAAGAGAAACAATTATCATAGCAATTTACCACCTCACTGGAGATGTGGATCAATGGTGGTCATTGATTCAAAACATGAAGGAAGATGATGAAGTATCAAATATGGAATGGAGGGAGTTCAAAGATCTGTTTTTATAAAAATGCTTTCCTCGTGACCATCGATCAGATATGGAAAGGCAATTTCTGAGTCTGAGACAAAAGGAGGATGAGAAAGTCACAAAGTATGTGGCTAACTTTACGAGGTTAGAAAGGTATGATAGAGACTATATACGTAACCCAAGAATTAATATTGTTCGTTTCTTTGATGGGTTAATACCATTTCTCCGTCGAGCATTAGTCTCACAATCCTTCTCATCATACGAATACATTGTCTCTTGTGCTATCAAGACAGAAAAAGAATTCTCTACGTCTTGTGAATTTAAAGAAAATCAAGAGAAAAAGAGATCTGCAGGTCAATCTGGGAATGGAATTAAGTGGAAGAAGAGAAAATTTTAATATCCATCCTGCATTAAATGTGGAAGAAACACCCCAGTACTTTCTTAAAAGGAATGGGAGTCTGTTACAAGTGTGGTGAAAAAGGCCACCAAGCTCGTGATTTCAAGGGGAAGAAGGAAGCTACCGATGTCCAATGCTACAATTTCAGGGAGATGGGACATTATGAAAATGAATTTCCTTAGTGTCAGGGGAACTTACCTCAGAAAAGTCCAAGGGATCAAGGCCAAGTTTATGTTATCACTACTGCTGAGGTAGAAGCTCCGAAATACATGGTGGTAGGTAATTTAATGGTTTCCTCAAGTTTAGAAAATGAATTACTTGATTTAGGATCATCGCATTATTTCATATCTTCCTAGTTTTCTAAGAAAATGAGATATTTATAATTTGATTTAACAAAGGAGTTGTCAGTTAAACCTCCTAAGGGAAGTATCATTGCAATAATGTTTTGTGAATCAGTCCCCATTAGAGCACATAAATGTTCTTTATCCGCTGATCTCATCATCATACCTATGATTGAGTTTGATATAATCCTCATTATGGATTGGCTTTTGGACCATGATGCGAAGATTTATTGTAAGAAGAAGGAGGTTACGATTTTGGATGATGATGACAAGGAACACCTTATCTTTAGAGTGGAATCTTCACCACCTAATTCTTATCTAGATCCACCCACAGTAGCTCAACTAAATTCAATTTTTGGGGAGGATGACAATGAAATGACTGTGGGTGAGGAAAGGAATGTTCAAATAAAGGATTTTCCAATTGTGAAATAATATATAGATGTGTTTCTGGAAGATTTACCTGGACATCCTCTAGAACGAGAAGTTGAGTTTTCCATTGATTCAATTCCTGGATCAAGGCCTATATCGAAGACCCTTTATAGAATGGACATTGTGGAATTAGTTGAACTTAAGAAACAACTAGAGTAATTGAGTAATAAAGGATTTATTCGCCCTAGTGTTTCTCCATGGGGAGACCTTGTTCTTTTTTTAAAAGAAAGATGGATCTATGAGGTTATGTATCGACTTTAGGGAGATCAATGATATAAGAATAAAGAAAAAGTATCCCCTACCTCGCATTGATGATTTATTTGACCAACTGCATGGAGATCAATACTTTTCAAATATTGACCTTCGATCTGGATACCATCAGTTGTGTGTTAGGAATGAAGATATTCTGAAGACAGCATTTTGAACAAGGTGCGGGAATTATAAGTTTACGGTATTGCCTTTTGGGCTGACTAATGCACCTTCTGTATTCATGGATCTAATGAATAGAGTTTTCAAGGAATATCTCAATGATTTTGTGGTGGTATTTATTGATGATATCTTGGTATACTCCAAAAGCTACGAAGATCATGAATATCACTTGAACATTATCCTAAAGACTCTAAGAAGACATGAATTATATGGGATGTTTAGCAAGTGTGAATTCTGTCTTCAGGAGATTTCTTTTCTTGGGCATATTGTCTCTAAATATGGAATCTCTGTTGATCCTTCTAAGACCAAGGCAATCCAAGAATGGCCAGCACATACGAGTATAACTGAGGTACGTAGTTTTATTGGTTTAGCAGTTTATTATCGATGTTTCGTCCAGAATTTTACCCGATTAACTACCCAATTAACAAAGCTCACACGTAAGGGGGTTAAATTTGTTTGTACAAAAGAGTGTGAAGAATGTTTTGAAGAACTGAAGAGAAGATTAGTCAATGCTCCTATATTGACTTCTTCCATTGAGGAATGATGGGGTCGTTATTTATAGTCATGCATCGAAGAAAGAACTTGGTTTTGTACTTATAGAGAATGATAGGGTTATTGCCTATGCATCACGGCAGTTGAAAATTAATGAGCACAACTATCCTACTCATGATCTTGAGTTAGTAGTTGTGATCTTTGCTTTGAAGATATGTAGTCACAACCTCTATGGTGAAAATGTGAGATTTATACTGATCACAAAAGTTTGAAGTATATTTTCTCACATAAAGAACTCAACATGAGGCAAATGAGATGGCTTGAATTACTCAAGTATTATGATTGTACGATACACTACCACCCGGGGAAGGCAAATAAGGTTGCAGATGCTTTGAGCAGAAGAGATCGTGGAGTTTTGAACAATATGATAATTGAAAGGGATCCAATTTTCATGGATCTAGTGAAGATGAACATGGGAATAACCATGGAAGGTGAAACATCAATGTTTTTTCAAATGGTTGCCAAACCATCTTTACTAGAAAGTATTAAGAGTTCTCAGACTGATGATGAAGAATTTCAAAAGAAGGTTAAAGTTGTGAATGATTGGAGATTGAATGACTTTGGGTATGAAGATGGAATTTTGAAATTTGGGAAGAGGATTTGTGTTCCCAATATACCTTATCTAAAAAGGGAATTGCTAGATGATGCTCATCGTTCCAATTCCTCTATACATCTTAGGAGCACCAAAATGCATAAAGATTTGAAGGAACATTTTTGGTGGGACAACATGAAGAGGGAGATTACTGATTTTGTATCAAGATGTATGGTTTGTCAACAAGTGAAAGCTGGAAGGCAACATCCTTGAGGAGTCATGCAACCTCTTCCCATAATGGAGTAGAAATTAGACAATATTACGATGGACTTTGTTATGGGTCTACCAAAGACTCCTAGAAGGAATGATGGAATATGGGTTATTTTTGAGCATCTTTCCATGTCAGCACATTTTCATTTAATAAGAGAAGATCTACAACCGGAACGTCTAGAAAGACTATATATTAATGAAGTGGTGAGACTTCATGGAGTACCCCTATTGATTGTTTCTGATCGTGATCCCCATTTTACTTCAAGATTCTAGAAGAGTCTTCAGAAAGCCCTGAATACTAAACTTCGTTTGAGCACTGCCTACCACCCTCAAACAGATGGACAATCTGAACGGACTATTAAAACCATAGAAGACATGTAGAGATCTTGCTCTCTTGACTTTCAGGGTATGTGGGATTAATATTTACCTCTGGTAGAATTTTCCTACAACAATAGCTTCCGTTCGAGTATTCAGATGGCACCATATGAAGACTTTTATGGAAAGAGATGGCACACACCAACCTGTTGGGATGACGTTGTTGAACGAAAACTTGTAGGCCCAGAACTGGTGGAGTAAACAATGGAAAAGGTCAAGGTAATCCAAAACCAGATCAAAGCAGCTCAAACTAGGCAGAAGAGCTGTGCCAATAACTGAAGGAAGGATTTGGAATTTCAGATAGGAGATCATGTTTTCTTGAAGGTATCTCCGTGGAAGGGAGTTATACGTTTAGGTAAGAAGGGTAAATTGAGTCCTAGGTATATCGGACCTTTCGAAATTCTAGAACGAATTGGGGCTGTAGCTTACCGTTTGGCAATACTGCCAAGTCTCTCCAAAGTACACGATGTGTTCCACGTATCATTGTTGAGGAAAGAAATGTCTGACCCAATGCATATACTATCCTATAAGGAATTATAAGTGGAACCCAATATGTATTATTGCGAAGATCCCATCAGGATTACTGATATGAGAGAACAAGTACTGAAAAATAGGACGACTCGTCTGGTAAATGTTTTGTGGAGAAACTATAAGATGGAAGAGGCAATGTGGGAACCTGAGGAACTTATGATGAAGAACCACCCGAGTTTTTTCATGCGGTAGTATTCTAGAAATTTCGAGGACAAAATTATTTGAAGTATGGGAGAATGTAACACCCCAATCTTCCATGGTACGCTTTCCTTTGAATAATACAGTAGCGTGTGTTGTGCACAACTTCGAGTTCTAACACACACACCACAACCAATCAAACTAGCCGTTATGAATAGTAATACCCACTTTTTGAAATTTTATAAATTTTATCATTCAAAATGGACTTCATTTTTGGATTCGGAATATCGAAATTAGGCTAGGGTGAAATTTTGGAATTTTTCTGAAAACTTTCAATTTTTGATGAATAGTGAAAAACACTGAGTTATAGTTTAAAACCGAATTTTTATTTAAATAATTATTTATTTTATTTAAATTTAAATAAGGTCAAAATAGATACATAATACTTATATAATTTCAATGTAATTCATTGGAGTTAGTTTAGAATAATTATAGATATATAAAAAGTTTATTGAACTTTTAACTGTCTTTTACCCACCTCCTAGGAGAATTTGGAAGTTCACGTAAAACTTAATTTTACCGCTTCTGTGAGTGAAATTTTAAAAATCCATGAGACACATTTAATATCAAGGAATAAAATTTTGTTCAATGAGATGAAAATCATTTTTGGTGAACAGTAACATTTTACTTTTATTTACCACGGTTAAAAGTAAATATGGTAATTAAGGGTAAAATGAAATTAATATTACTCTAACCATGTCCTAATTCTATTGGACAAGTAAATCTAGATAAAAAAACCTTATGAATAAAATATTATCATTCAGGTCCACTTGGATCAAATTAGGACATTTATTATTGTTTAATTCAAAGAAGAGTTAAAAGAGTTAAAATTAATTTTTATTTACTAAAACATTTTTAATATAGGGTTATACATAAGATAAATTCGATTTTAAATATTCATTAGAAAGATAAAAATATTTCCTACATAATAGTATTTTTTAGACATTAAATAATTTAATTTATTTATGACACAATGGTGATTCATTAATTTCCTAATTAATGAAATATTAAAATAATTGATATTATAAATATCAAAATACATGTAATTTGAGACTATTTATGAATTCCTATAATTTTCTAGGTTAATATGACATATTAGTATTGATTATATAAACTCTTTTAGAAGTAATAATGTTGTTATGAATTTATCAAAAAAAATACCCAATAGTGTCAAAATTGACATAAAAGAGTTTTTATAACAAATATTATATTATTAATTTATATTCAATTCCTAAAAATCCAAGGTTTGTCCAAGAGACTTATATCATGATAGGTGTATCATTAATGGACCACTTGGGGGTAACTTGGAGGTATATAGTATGTTTATTAACTATATAATATAAAAAATACAAAGTGACATGGTAAGTGTCAAACTAATTAACTAAGAGTTAAAACTAAAAGATAAGGTTAATATAATGACCCAAACCTATCTAAATTCTACTGGTTGAGTGGTTTTAGACCCATCCCCACCTTAACCTTTAAATAATCCACTTTGGATCCATTAGAAACAGAATATGAATTTATTATAAAATAATATTTCTAGCTTTTCCAAAGGTGCCCCTCACCACTCCTATAAAAGGGAACTCCCCCTTCTCAGTAATTCACACATTCAAAGCCTTTTGGATCGGCCAAACCCTGCCCAAATACTCTCTCAACTTCCCTCACTTAAACCTAGAGGCATTAGAATGATCAGAAATCCAACTAAAGATCCCTTTTAATCAAATCAAAAGGAAGAACCCGAAGAAGAGGTAATGTTTTCACCACCCTCTTTCAAGTTCCTTTCTTCTTCATCTTCTTTTTTCTTTGTTATTCCCATTCTAAAATAATAATTCCAGCATATTATATATACTGTGATGTTATTATAAATATGGTACAACCATATTCATTATTCTATCAATCCTTTGGATGACATGTCACCATACGTGCATACGTACGGCTTACCGTCTCCATGTCATGGTGTAATTGTTATTCAATAAATTATTATTTGGATGGGTATAATAATGATGTGTAATTCATGTAAATAAAAAATCTAACATGATAATTATTCTGTATATATGATATACCATCCAATTATATATTATTTTAATATCAAAAGAATGATATTGTCGCTCGTGTGTACGTACGGACTACCATCTCCACGAACGCGATGAGATTCATTCTCCATCGTATCCATTCAAGTATAATTATCATTTGATGATTTAAAAATAATTTTTAAGGACTTGATATAATTCTGGATATGAATAATATACAACCTATCCATGACAAAGATGGATTATGTAACAAAATATATAAAATAAAACGAGTAAGTTAACACCCGAAACAATGATAATACTAAGATATTATTAACAAATAAATGTTAAAAGATCATATATGATATCATAATAATGTATATGATTCTTGTAGAATTTAATAATTATTATTTCACCATAATACAGGAGGTTAACCTACCCTCAACCATGGAAAATTACAAGGTAAGGGTTTATTTCGCAATCTCTTCATTATCCGAGGTTGTTTATACGTAATAATCTACTGGGACTTCTTTATCATCCACATCCATGTTTCTCAAAAATGTATTTCAAAACATTTTAACTATTTACTAGAATATGTGTTAAAGTCATTTATACCCTTGTTTGACTTTTTATAAGATTTTTATAAAGGAATCTTTCCAACGTTTTCCAAATAAGGTCCTTTTTAACCTTTTCGACAGAATTAAGGTAAGATTGTTTTTTTAACTTATACGGCGAGTGCGGCTATTTTCTGCCATTATAAAATCGTTGAAACTTCCCTTACAATCTTATAAGAATATTTTCAAAGAAAATGCCTTATTTTATAAATATATGACTCTTAAATTATTTCAAAATAGAAATATATATTTCTCTAAAAAGAGTTTTGATTTCATCTATGTCAACATCCTTTGATGGATTTTAAGTTTATTTGGAGTTGATTTATTATGATACAAAACTTCCATATTGAATTGATGGTTTTGTGATATGTTTGAATTTTGATGTGTTATTTTTATACCATTCATGGTTCATGAAGAAAGTATTGACATTTCGTATGCTAGTTTTAATACGAATGTTTATGTTATGTTTAAACCTGTTCATATGAGGAATGCATTGGACTTAATAAGTGATGGGTGGAGCCCGCTATAGCTCCTTGATGAGTCAGTAGGTCTCATGAGACAAACTAGTGTCTTGGCACAAGTCGTTGACAAAATACAATTTGTAGTCTTGGCACGAGGCCTTGACTATGTGGTTATGATAGTCTGGCATTATGTATTCCATCATTATAAAAGTGGTTATTGATATTTCATGTGATTATTCGACTAGTAGAATATCCATGGGAATATGTAAATGGAATTATTTCATTTTATCTTTTCCATATTATTCTTATGTTCATGTTTAAAAGGCTTTTGTTTTAGTTATAAATTTCTTTAAATGTTTATGCTTATTTATGAAAGTTTCTGCTATATTGTTATCCTTACTGAGCATCTGAGCTCACCCCTTTCAATGTTTTATTTTTTCCAGGATGTGAAGAAGTAATTTATGAGTGACCTGTAAGGATTGTATGAGGGTATATGAGTGTGGATTATGAAGACAAGATGTTGTTGCAATATTTTTCACTTTATGATGTAATGTAAACTTTATGAATGTATCTATTTATTCCAAGGATACTAACCTAATCGGTCTTTCAAGAATTGATCTTTCTTGTGATCCTTCCAATGTTATGTAATAACGCACTAACTCTAGGTAACTGGGGTCGGGGAGTTGCATTATTCATCTTATATTTATACATTAACCAAATCCAAAATAGTCAACACAAGTTAATATGATATTCAAATGAATAAATACTACAACAATCTCCAAATCATCAATAATAATACTCAAATATGAACTTAAATTACTCCATAAATTAAATAAACATAAAACTCTTTGATATATGATTGACCAAGTTGAAAACCTATAACATGAAAATATTTAATCACATATTATAACATAAAAATTTATCACCAAACAACAATAATCACTTATAAAGACATATGACAAAACATTATATGCCCTAATCATATAATCTCTAAAATATGGTAATATTTTTTAAAAATAAAATTAATCACCATAAATCCACAATAAAATTATATATGAATCCAAAAGATAACTAAAAAATTATTCCTCAAGTAAAATCCCATCTTATCTAATGAAATATATACTTAACTTAATCATATAATGTTCTTAAGATTATGAACTTCTTCATAATTAACATTAATCACTTATTCACCAAATCACCTTTCAATCTCATTGTTATCTATAAAATAAAACATATGTTACAAAATGTAATAATACTTTTATCCTAATTAACTATAATTACCTTAAAATAAAATATTATATTAACCATAAAGTTTATCAAAACCTTTTAACTAAGTTCTGTAAAATATAAAATCATTCTACCTCAAATAATATTTTCACTAAAACACTTTTTGAACTTAAGGGTTACATATACCTCAAATATCTATAATAACTCAATAAATTTATCCAATCTTATAAAACATATAATAGTATTAATTCCTTCAAAATTATTATCATCCTCAAATCTTACCAACACTTCAATACAATACCACTACATCATAACTCTCAAAACCCTATATGTGGATGCTTCAATAATCCATCACAAACCTTTAACCATTATTTTCCATCTTATTCTTAAATTCTTCTTTACTATAGTAAAAAATATGAATCACGTACATAGATTCATAAATCTCAATCTAATCATGATTCTTACTTTAAACATAATAAAAACTATTAAAATAATACACACATTTTATATTTTATTCAATATTTATTCATCTTCAACATATAACCCTACAATGCCATTATTAATATGATTATTTGGGTCTCCTACATGAGATTTACTCCTAGGACATTGATGTTCGTAATGCCTATACTCACCACATTTTAAACATATTATTATTCATTTTATACATTTCTCTTTGGTATTCTTCCCCCATTCTTGACATGTAAGAAGCTGTATCTTTTTACATTCATGATACTTATCGCATAAACATCCATAAAAAATATTTTTTATTTTATTTTCTTCACTAATAATCTCACTTAGTTTCAGGTTGTTAATAACGACTCGAGATAGATAGTTATGTATAACTATAAGAGTTTTCACACTAGATCCAATCTCATTTAGTTAGATTTTTATACAGCCACCATATTTTCTGTCAGATCCACTATTAACATGGTTTCTTATGGTTCTGGTCATTTACTAAAACAAAATATTGTTAGGGTGATTATATCAAAACAATCATAATAACCCATCTTGTTAGGAGGATAAACACTAATATATTTTTAACATATTCAGCTTATATTCAACTCAATTTATTGAGTAAAAACTAACTATGATTCTCTATAACATGCTTACCTTATAAGTTATAGAATACTAACTTATAATCCCAAAAAAATATAATAAACCCTATGTTTTTCTTATGAAAAAATTCATAACCTCAAACATTATTTAAACCATTTATCTAATACTAACTATAATAGTTCATTTCTTAATCAACCCATAATTATTAGTTTTATAGTAATGATTGAATTTTATTACGTTACATGATATTTAAGTATTAGTGATTTATATAATTAGGAAAAAATATAACATATCAAACCCTTACAATACAAAGTGGAAACTTCCACTCAATGTCTATTTTTTTACAAAAATAACATTCATAAATTTAAACTCCCATTTCATTCAAAAACATTCACTACTTTCAAGATTAATTCTCATATCAGAATTATATACATTTATATAGTTACTACTCATACATAAACCATGTGAAAGACATTTAAAAATGTGGTAAGAGTAAAAAAAACATAGTACAAGATGTAAAAAGAAATAAAATGATTAGTTAATTTTAAAATAATTAAATTTCATAGAATGTTTTTCATTTTTATAATTCATCTTGAGCTCAAAATATTACTTTTCACACTCAAGGAAAGATATCCAATTCCTATAGCCTTTTATAAAACATATCCTGAGATATATTAAAGGGAAAAATAAAAATAATGAGGGTTTCTTGTAAAACATGTGTAATCTTGAAAATATTTCACCCTTAAATGTGAATAAACATTTCTTTAAACATATGCTTATTACCATACCTTATGATATCAAAAGAATTCCAGGAAAATACATTTGTTATAAAATAAAATTTATATAGGTACCTTGGGCCATAAGATTCATATCACTCTTATAATAAATCTTAAAATAACTCTAATAGATGAAATAAAACACTTTATTAATTATATAATATATTCCCTAGAGAACAAAGTCATTACCCAATTCATTAGAGTGCTATATTGGGATCACCCTTCATAATGAAAATTTCTAAAAGACCAAAACAAACCTAGAAAACTTACAACCTTATTTATCCATCATATAAACTCATAAAATATCATTAGGAACATATATAAAGAATCAATTTTTGGATTCAAATTAAAATTAATAGAGATATCTATTTCCTTTGAAAACCCTTAAAAATCCTTCATGAATAGGAAATATAATGTTATTTTAATGAACCATTAAAACATGTAGCGTAATTTATAAAATAATGACAGTCTTGATTAGGTTAAATTAATATCATTTCATATACATTAAAATCATTCTATTGCACTTTGGTAAAAATAGTCAAAAGTGACTAGAATGGAAAAAGTTGGAAAAGTCTTCCTTCTAAACCATTATAAGGATAGTTGAATATAGTTATAAAATTAATTTAAACATCAATTTAAGTATAATAATAATGTTATTGAAACATTTCAAGAACCATTGATATGGAAGGAAATAGTTATAAATAATATGCTAAAAAATTTTAAAAAGTGTTTTAAAGAAAATCCCTTACCTTGAGTATTACTCACCATGTACATAATTTAAATACTATATAATAAAATTATATTATTTATATTATTTTTTTAGATCATTTTTTAGTTTTATTCTATTATTATTATATCTTTTATTTTATTTTATTATCATGTCTTATATAATTACCCAAACATTTAAGTTTATATTGGTTGTTTTGAGGATGTTCGGTTTATAATCCCAAAAAACCATCAGTTGTTTGACCCTGGTTAAAGGATTTATGATTCAATCATATAAATATTTCTGAACATTTTATAACTACTATATTTATATAATAAATATATACTTACAGCCATACATGTAAGGTTTTAATGAATAATTAATCACATGTTTTCATGGAGATAATAGTTTATACGTATGCATGAGTGATGTTTTCATTTTTATAATTGGTGTAAAATAAATAAATAATTTATTTTTTTACTTTTATAAAATCATAAATATGTTATAAATTTACTATTTATTCATTATTTTTCATCCTTTTAAAAAACTATTTCATGTGGTAATGATAAATAAATCACATTGCTTTACAAAGGTGGTTGTCCACACATATGCACGAATGACGTTATTATTTTCCAATGAATGGAAGGGGAAGAAAGTAAGTAATATATTATTTTTTAAAAACACAATTTTATCATAAATATCATATATTTTTATTAAATACATCATGATAACTGATTTTTCACTTTTCTATTATTCTTTTTCCACATCATTTTTGTGAAAATATCAACGCTTTAATGTGAAATCATTTATTTAAATGAATAATTATTTAATTTACCCATAAAATATATAGAAGGTATGATTATTTTAATATATTTATTAAAATATAAATTCTAATACTTAAATAAATTAATTTTATTGGTTTAATATTTGATGTATTTAGTAACATTTATCATTTTTGAATTTGGTGAATTCCATACTAAATATTAGTTTTTGGATTTTTTAAATTGTTTCAAACTCTTTGGTAAATTTTATAAATTTGATTTAATTTTGTGGATATCAGATTTATATACTAAAATTAGGTTCTATATACAACATTTAAGAATGAAATTTCCTATTTCACCATCTATCATGACCTCTACATTCATGGTTGTGGTAAAGATTTCCTATTACAGTTCTAATGGTATTGTGTGTATGTTAGAAATTTTCCAAAGGGATTAAGAATCAATAACGATGGGTTCGGAAGTAGTCATGCCTATGTTTAAACTTATATATTGAATGGAAATTAATAAAATAAATCAACCTACCATTTATTATATCCAAATTTATCATGATTGTATATGGTGTTACCACATAAATATTTCGTGATCAATTAATCAACTATGTGTGTTTATTAAATCGATCACACTTTTTTCTCAACTAACCAAGAAGTAGTTTTACAAAAATTTATGAGAAGGAAATAAACCATAACTATCACTTTGAAAATTTATTATTCCTTCCACTAATCTCATGCATAGTTGATAACCTAATATATAGTGCCAAGAGGATCAACAACATTTATAAAAGCTTCTACCACATAAGAAATTCATTTGGAAATGTTTCATCAATTCACTGTGACACTGGGATTCATTGACCATATATTGTTAAGGGTTAAATTGGGATTATCCTTGAATTACTAATAATCAAACAGATCATAAACCTATGATAAATATATGGTCAATGTTTTTTGACATAAGGAATGTGACACTGAAACTCTATGATTTGAAAATAAAAATGTTGAACTCATATATTCATGACTAGAGATGATCAAAGTATCAAACCCATGTTTCAATCATATTGATAAGGAGAATGAAAGTATGACCTAAAAAATTTATTTGAGGTATGCTGAGGAATAATATTTTCCAAGATCAGATATGTGAGTTTATAAAAATGGGCTGGATTAGGGATGAAGAAAGGTCAACTAAGTGATGTTGAATAAGACTCATGACTGATTGATGGAGAAACTATTAAACAATGTAACTTTAAATAAATTATAATAATGTGTTTTTATACAATAGATGAGTAGGATTAACCGTATCTGAATATTTGGGTTTGAATATTCCATTAGTCAGTGTTTTTTTATTAAGATTGAAGATATCGAGCTGTTAAGAGTTAGCCACTATTGATATCCAAATGAGTTTTAGATAAAGTGTCATTTTTTTGTTCAGATATTTATTATAGGTCAATTATTAGAATAATAAAACAATTCCTATTCATTATCCATTACTCTAATTACAATATTGATATAATATTAACTCTACTATCTCAGTTATATGCCTAAGAGAAACTAAGGTCTTGGTTCTTGGACACCAAGATTTACATAGAACAAGAATCTTGATCTAATAAAGAATCATGGTTTGGATTTGTTATTTATGAATCACACACACTAAATGAGTACTCACATTGATAATGGTAAAACATAGAGTTTTAATCATTGAATTTCTATGAGATGGATAATTTGGGTTTTTTTCAACTGTTAAAAGGGATAAAACAAACCAAGACTAGTATATTATCTAAAAAAATGGATCATTCCCAATACACATATAAATAAATTTTAAATAGAGGTAAAATAATCATATTAATTTTTTAATGGTTTTTATTATGTCAAGAAAAGGGGGAAATACCATGAAAATTTACATATAGTCAGCTATTAGGTGAATATTGAGCTAATTCATTGGAATGTGTTTGTGACCTGTTAGTAAAAAATGAAATAAATTAAACAACAAGGAATAAAAAGGGGATGAATATAGTTATTTTTTGGAATATTAATTAAAAACACCTTTTCATTGAAGACTCTGGAATAGGTAGTTTCAATGAGTATCATAGACAGGGCTTGAGTAGTGTTGTTTTATAGTTAGAGTTTCATAGGAAAAATCTATCCTTCCCCTTTTCAAACATTCTTTCACCATGATTTTTATTATAAGTAAATTATAATTTTATTCTTTAATAAAATGATTTCTAAATAAAAATTTTTATTGGGGGAAATGAGGACAGACCAAAATTTCTCTTCCTTGTTTCAGTTAATTATTAAAAATTTATTGTTTTATTTCTTTATAATTAATGATATTCTTTATGAAACAATTTATGTTGAACCTAATTGAAATGAAATTCATCCATGGAAATAATTAGTTCATATTTGGTTTTTTATTTTTACATTAATTTTTTACCTATTATGAATTTAGTAGTTGAGGAACAGCTATCTTCATCTTTCAACTTATACTTCTTAATAGAGTTAGTAGGAAACATATATTATAAATTTGTAAAGGTCTAATTATACTTCTGAGTGGACAAATCACTATTATTAATCAGTCAATCAGATTTACCCCAATCTCATGTATTTATTATTATTTTATTCACTAATTTTTCCTTCATCTTGAACTTCATCATCCCTACACTCGTTATTGTAATAATTTATCATGATTTTAGTTTTCACTAATTGTTATTTTAATTTTTTCAATCATTTAATATGCACAAATCATAACCCTTCCTTATGGGTTTGACACCCAACTCACCACTATACAAGAATTTTGTAGGAATAAAAAATAATATAATTTTATATTATTAACAATGAATCATCAATAATCTCCATGTGAGGATGTGATTTAAAATTAAATGCATCGCTCTGTGGAGGTGTTAGTTCACACATACGCACAAGAAATGTTTTCATTTCCCATGAGATATAAAAGGAGATGAAAAAAGTTTATTTCATCAACATAATAACATTTTATTATATTTCATATACTTATTTTATCATATTAAAATGGTTATACGATATTTTAAATAGGTGGAAGAATAAATAAATAGGAAAAGACTCGATTAAGAGTTATACCTATTCTTTGGAAAACCTATTATGGCCTACACCTTAATCCTTCTAGTATTGGTCATTTGGTAAGACCAATCATTTGAGGATTTGGGTATGGAAGTTTTGAGGGGTATTTTTTAAAAAAATAAATAAATAAAATTGCAGTTGAGTTGTGTTTTGAAATATTTTATGTTAGTCTATTTTTATAGGAAATGATTAATAGAATTTTCCCATCTTTTCAATATTTAAGGTCATGAATGTAATTATAAAAATGTTTATTGGGACATAAATAGACCATTAATGATAGTACAAATGAGTTCACTTATAATTGAGTTAATATATGATATTTTTATTGCATAATAATTTAAAAATAATTTTTAATCATTAAATATCATTTAAAGTCATTTTTATGACTATTCATACTTCTTGAAATTAATGAAATAGAGATAAATATATATTAATAATATAAAAAAATTCACCCCTTATAATATATTATAAATATACAATAATTTTTTAAATCACTCAAATTAATCCAAAACATATTACTTTTAATTTTCTTAAATCATTTGGTTGATTTTCCACACCTTACGCAAGCATTGCTTCAACATATTATAAGCATTTAAGGTATGTATACCATAAAAAATTAAAAATAAATTAATATCATAAAAATAATTTTTTCATATTAATAGAAAATATTTGGAACCATTAATAGCTTTTTTATCCTTATAAAACATACTACAGATATTAAAAGAAATATTTTGTCAATTTGTAATTATTCTTTATTTAAAATGATATAAAGGTCGTCGGAAAAATAATGTGGTACTAAATTTAAAAATTTTAAATTATAAGGAGATAATATTACAAATAATATCATAAAATAATAATTAATATCATACTTTTTGACCTTACAATAAACTTTTAACCTTAATTAACCTATTTTACCATTACCACGATGAAATTTTTTTTCCCATGGTTACTGTTCATTATAAAAAAAATCAAATTGATCTCATTAATAAATTCAAAAATCAGCATTAAAATTTAGAAATACATTTTTCAAGATAAAATTACTTGAATTTCAAGAAATTCCCAATAATATAAGTTCTCAAAATTAAATATAAAAACTATTTTTAGATAAATAATCATTTTAAGCATAAAAATGATTTTATTCCAAAATCAAGTATAATAATGATTATTATGTAATTAATTATATAATTTTAGTAAAATAAAACTTATGTGACTTGAAAATTTTCAAAAAAAAAGTAACATTGAAAAAAAAATTAAGGAAATAAATTATTTTTTGCAAAATTTACAATTTTCACTTTTCACACAAAAATCAATCTTCTTAGAAAAATATAAAAAATTTATCTTAACATTATTTTAACATGATGGTTTAAAAACTGATATTCATTTTATTAATATAAAATTATAAAACATTTATAAATTAATCATAATATTTATGCACAAAATTTTAAAGAAACTATTTTTGAAGCATAAATTGAATTTATACTCATTTCTTATCTAATATATACTATTATATGAATTTTAATTTATTTTATTAAATATATAACCTATAAATTTTATTAATATTATTTATATATATTTATTAACTTAATTTACCTTGATAAAAATATATTTCATTTGTAAATTAGTTTTTTTTAAAATATATATTTTAATCATGTATGATCTTATTTTAAATTTAGTACTTATTTACATGGAATTAATTGGTATAATTGTATTAAGGAAACCTTCTATACATATATTTCATTATGTGGTTTCTTTAGATCATTTCATTCAATTCAATAGCTATATTATAACTTTTTAATTATAAAAATAATATTTTTATATTTTATCATCGTTTTTTAAAGCTCAGTGTTGTGTGTGGTATGGATAATGAAGCATAATATTATTTTTAAGACAATTTTTCATGATTTTAGAGGGGTTGAGAAAAAAATAGTGTATATTCTTGTGAGTTTCCCCCTTTTTATATTCTTTGATATTATTTTACAACTCTTGGATGAGATATTTGGTGAGTGAGCCCTGGTGAGGTTAGTTGGCAGTTGACTTGGTATGTTCTTATTAGACATGATATTTATTGAATTGGTCATTATTATGATTATTCCACTTTTTTATGACAGTTATTAAGTAGAATCCCATTACGTATACATATATCACCACCTATATATATAAATATGTTTTATAGGTTTACATGAGGGATTTGGATATAGGGTTATAAATTACTTGCTCAGAGCTAAGATCTCTATTTTAGTCGATACCAAGAGATTTATTTTGGTATTTTTCATTTTAGTAGAATTTTATTGGTATTAAATTTGAGGAATTATAATTATTCTGTGATGTTGGTTTTATTTATATGTTGTTTTTTATTGGTGATTTATTAATATTCTTATAATTCATGAGGGTAATGCCTCTCATTCGTGAGATTTACACACTCAGTGATAGTCCCCACCCGATAATCTATTATAGGTGGTATTAGAGGTTCACTATGGTTTTCACTGTAGTCCCATGAGGGGTTCTTAGTGGGGGACACTCATGAAACTGAGAATGTTCTACTACACATAACTTCACTCGAGTTCATAATAATAACTACAATCATCGGAAGAAATGGGATGTGAGTCTCATATCATAATAAAACAGTGGTACTCATATGTACTACATCAAGTAATACCATATCTCATACATATAATCTTCATAAATCATCAACTTAATACATCTCACTATTTTGTAATAAATATGTATCTTTCATCAATAGATCAAAAGTTACCCAAACTGTATCCCCGCCTCCAGTTAGCTTCGACATCCCCATCATAAAATCCAATTTGAAAAATAAATATGATATCTGAAATAATTTTTGTGTGTATTTAATTATTTTATTCCCATTTTTTATATAAATTTAAATATAATTATTTTTGGATTTTTGATAAAATTTGACATAAATTGTGATAATTTATTAATTCAAAATTTTTCACAATTTTTTATCACATTGATATTTCAGACATTACTTTTTTAATACTAATGTAAATAGGAAAATCAGTTTTTAGGTTAAAATGGTTTATGGTGCTTATTTTATTCAATTAAACCAACTGGATATTCAAAGACTATGAATCCCAAAAAAAATTCTATATAAGATGATGAGTGGTCTGAAATAATTTTCATGTCCTTATTAAATTATGCATAACATGTGCTATATAACTAAAAATGGGTCTATTCTAGATGGTAATAAAATAGGACTCCATGCCCCATGTTCAAATAAAATTTTATGGAAATAGTTTTTCATTAAGGTTGTCTATTTAAGAATTAGATTAGAAGAAGTTGAACATACTTTTAATATATAAAAAGTGATCTTTACTAATTTGGGAATAAAGTTTTATGCACAAGTCCAACTAGCCTTAAATCTAAAAAGAATAAAACGAAGTGAAATAATAACAACTATTAATAATATACTCTATCAAGATTCTAATTTTTTTGGGGAAAATTAGTTAAACTTTACAAAAATATATGTTTAAGGGGAAATTGTCCATATCTTTTATAATTTTCATTTTATGTATTGATAGTTCTAGAACACCATTTTATTCACCATTATTATTTTTTAGTCTTCATATAGTGAAGTAAAAATCTGAGTGATTGTTTAAGGTGAGGTTTTATTTCTGTGATGCTAGAGTTTTTCACCTTAATAAATAAAATTATTTCTATTTTATAAATTTTTTTCAATATGCTATAATAATACTTATTATTAGATGTGACTGTTTTTTGTTTTAATTTTGTATATAATTTATTTTTTGGGAAATGAACCATCATCTCCCTCTATTAGGTTCTGGTTTATATATGTTAGATAGACTCGGGCTTAGGGGTGAATTAATTAGTGATTTTGAGTACATGTTGTAGGGGTAGTGGATACTCTTTGTTTTTCAGTAAGAACAAGGAAAATCTAGTATTTCCTAAGACAATTGGGAGTATTCAATATAAAAATAAAAAAATAGTATGAGGGTATATTAGGAGGATATTTTAGTCAGTAATATCCTCTCTCACGTGATTCAACCATGGGTGGGTGGGGATGTATTTGTGGATCATTTCTCTTATCATTTAATAAGAGAAAGTGTTTAATAAATTATAGATTAGTATAGTATACAATTGGAAAACCAACTCTAAACTGATCAACTATCATATAAGAGTTTCTTTAATCTCTTGGTTCCTTTATGTTTTTTCAGAATCAAATAAAAAAGCACCCCCTTTTCCTATAATTTAATGTGACAATTTATTTTGTTCACTTTTCTCTAGAGAAAACCTTGGTTAACCAATCTAATTCATTCTATCATAGGATATAGTTTATTTTTTCACACCTCACAAAATGTGTGTTTCAAAACATGGAATCTTTTTTTGGGATATAGTGTCAAAAATTTAATTATCAAATTTTATGAATATAAACAGAAACAATAATAATTACCCACTTGATCCTAAAATTGAAATATTTTTAATGAATAAAATTAGAAACATTAATTTTAATTTTGAATTTGAGGAAATCTATCTTGTATACTTGAGTGAAACCGCAAGTTTTCACTCCAATATTATCATCTTGGATAGAAATACCAACTACAATATTAAGGAAATTTTTTCTCCATAATTCCATTATTAAAATAACCAACTTACTGTGCTGGAATTAAAAAAAAAATTAGATAAAAATAGGAATAATAAAATTTCTTCCTAAATTCAATGACTTGGTAATAGTAGAATTGAGGAAACATATTAAATTTTTCTCATATGTATGTTCCATTTTAAAATACTATGGATTAGATGAGGATGAGGTAAACAATAGGATACTCCTATTTTCACTTAAATAAGTTGCTAAATAATTTTTATAAAAACTACAACTAGGTGAAGTTCATGACTAGGATGACTTAAATAAATGAATCATGTAATGATTTTCCCCCACTTCTATAATCATAACCATCGCAAAAGATATATATACCATCAAAAATGAAACTTTAGATACCCTCTATGAGAATGAGGATATGTTAAAGAATTTTTTTTCCATCTTCCGACATTAAAAAATCAAGGATAATAACTTATTTGTTTGCTTAGGATAACTGAACAAAGATAGAGACCTATTAGATCCCTTGTTTTGATGAGTTTTGATTGCGAAGTTATCAGTATAATCTAATGGATTTATAGGGAATACTTATAAGAACTTATTAAAATTTAGTATAAGTGGTACGAACACAAGAGGTATTGATGAGGTAATAAATTATCATATTTCACCTTCATTAGGAATTAATAATTAATATCTAACCTACTTTGTGAGTTATATGCCCATGAATCAAGTTGGTGAATAATAATTACAATCAAAGGTATGCGATTTATACACATCACCAAAACATTTTATTGAACAGTGTATAGAAGTGTGGATCATGGATATTTTTGTGGAAACCTTTCATCCAAAGAAATTATAATAAAAATAAGGATGTTTATATCCTAACTGTGTCCAATATACATTTATAAATCAATTGAATTAGGTTATAAACCCTAACAAAAAAACCCCATTCCAACATCAATTCCAAAATCCATCACCTTTTCAAAAAATGAGATCTTATAATCCACAATTATTACCAAAAAACCCACCCCCTTTACATGAAAATTGGTCCAATTAAAATTCATACATTGATAGATGACCTTGTGTGAAGAAAAAATAAGGATATTAGGTTGATGAATTTAATAATAGTGTAGACAAGTTGAAAAATAAAATGGAATGTCTTGTACAAATTATGTCTAAGAACTTAGGGATAATATAAACAAAAATAGTTCCAAACCCAAAGGAGAATTTTATTATGATAACAAATATAATTCAAAAACAAATCCCACCACCAGTCACCCATGAACCTGAACCATGTCCACTTGAACTGGAGGAAAATAAATCTATGGATTACAAAAATTCTAGGAAAATAACCTAATAAAAAAGATAAAAAGAGGAATAGGTTAAGGATGTGACAAGTAGTAATATAAATGAGATTTTATTGAGATGAAAAAAGGGACAATAAATACTCACCCCCATAATTTCCATCAATGATGGAATAATGAAATAACAAAATGGAAGGAAACACTTCAAAATTAAATCCTATAAAATTTCTAAAAGGTGGAAATTAATATCCCTTTGCGGGATGCAGTTAAAAATCCATTGGTATATGAAAATTTTAAATTTTTTAAAAAAAATAAGAGGATACATAAATGGAATGATAGGATAATATTTAGAATAAGTGCCGTGTCCTCTATCACACTATAGTTTCCATCCAAATGTCGAGATCTAGGGATATTTTCTATTCCCCACACAATTGACTCTAACTTTATCTGATCCTTTGTGTAATTTATGTGCTTCTATTAAATTATTTCCTCTCTCTGTTTTTTTTTCAAGTGGGGTATTTTAATTGCATTAGAGTTTTGGTAAATCTCACAAATTAAACCATTGTTTTTCTAGTATCAGTGTTGGAATATGTACTTGTGAAATTCAAATAGCTATTATTCCTAGCTAACTGTTATGGGATCAAAATATAAGAGAATATAGAACTAGGAAACTCACCCATCATTTTGAAGAGACATTTATTTAATACATCCAATATCATAATCATTGTCCATGAATTAACACTCACCATTGAGTTCCGAGACAACACTAGTCACTTTAATATTTTTAAGATTATTAGGCTCCCTTCAAAAAACAATCACTTTTTACACTATCCCATATATAATATTATGGACTTATTTAATAAATATGTATTTTTCATAAATTTATATCCTTATAAGATAAATTTTTATTGAAAATTCCATGGATGGTGAGGTTCTCTAAAATTCTAAAATTTCATGAAATTTATCTTTTGAAAGGTAACTTGTAACTTTTCTAATGAATCTGATAACTTATCAATTGAATAAAAAGATTATATGTCCTATTTTTTGTAGTAATTTTATAATTTATGACTATGACACCTCAATTTAATTTCACCTCTTGAACAACTTATAAATATTAAATTAATAAAATTTTCCACTGATTTAAAATATGTTTACCTCATGAAAAAAGAAAAACCAACAGTGATAATTGCTAATAATTTATTTACAATTTGTGAAAAATATAGTAAAAAACATTTTAAAAATAATTTCTAATAAATAAGGTTGATATTAATTGATATCCTAGGAAAAATCCCATCAAATTTCTCACATATAATAATTCTTGAGGGTGAATTCATGTGCGTCTAGCAGCCCCAAAGGAAGCTAAATCCCACCTTGATGAAAGTAGTAAAGAAGGATATAGTGAATCTATTATAATCATGGATCATCTATCCTATTTAATTTTCATAGTGGTTCCACACCATCCATTTATTTTCTAACAGAATATATCTTAACCATAATGATAAATGATAATAATGTAAAGACCCGTAAAATTCAAGGGAAATTTTTTCTTAATTTTCTTTGGATTTTTACAAGAACGTGGTTTCTGACGGCACTTGATTCTGAGGCCCGGAGTGCCCGGAATCAATTTTCGAAATTTGGCTCGGGTACGTTCAGTGAACGAACGAGCGGGTTTTCCTATCTTTTGAACTGGTGCTCGGAATTGAAATATGATGGCACCGATGAACTCGCAACGCCGGTAATCGCTTAAGGGAACCTTTACCGTAGTTGCGTTTGTGCGAAAGAAGAAGTTAATTAATGGGGTTTAATTAAGAAGTAAATAAAATTGTTGGATCAATTTTATTTTATATCAAGGTGGTTAATTTCTCCCATGGGAAGTTGGTGGTGGGGCCCACATCCACCCAACATCCCATGTTTGGATAATTGAAAGGGTGGGGACCACACAAGCCCCAACCTTTCACCTTCCCCCTTTAAACTCCTTAACCCCCATTTATGTCTTGCCAACTTAACTCCGCATTTATTTTTACAACTCATGTTAATAACTTGAGTGAGTTAAGTGTGGGTTTTTATTTTCAAACTCTTAAATTTTCAAAATCCGTTTTGTGATAATAAAATAAGTTGGGAACTTATTTTATTTGGGTTAGTTTTGGGTTATTTGAGAGCTTTTGGAGAGAAAGCTAAAGGAAGTCTTCTTCTTCTTCAACATCGATGAAGAACGCGAAGAACAAAGTTCTTCAACGAAGAACATCTCTGCCGAAGAACCCGACGTCTACTTCCAACGACGTTTCCTCTTCAAACACACCTCAACGACAATGGAATCGACGTTCATTTCCTGCGACGCCCGACCTCCGCGACGCTCGTCTTCCATGGCTCGATTGACGTGCATCGTTCCTAAACCGAGGTAGGGTTTTGAATCTTTTTAAGTTGGTGATTTCTTTCCTTCGAATAAGAATGATAAATATGATGGCCATGTTCCAATTTTTATTTAAATTAAAAATTGTGAAGGTTAAATGTTTTACGTTTTGGCCAACTGCGATTGAGATAAAGGGAGGGGATCGGTCCGCACAAACACGGCTGATATCCCTCCCCCCTTTTTGTTATTCTTCATTTTGATTAGCAAAGACAGTAATGCATCGTTGCACCACGTTTGAGCGAAAGAAGACGTGAACGATGCGGGCCATGACGAAGAAACGCGACGGTGTCGCGCTGCGTCAAGGGTACGAACGAGGCCGTGGCCGGAGTCGGGCCGTGGCGGAAGGATGTGGCATCGTCACGCCGCGCCAGAGGAATTTATAGCCATCCTGGAAGTAGCGGTCGGAAAAACCACCCACCTGAGAATTCGAAGAAGGCGGCCGGAACTACGGTCATCGGCGTCGGAAGGCGCGGGACCACGGGGTCCCGCGGCGAGAAACCAGCCAGCCCTGCGCTGGCCGGCCGTTACAGGGGAACAGCCGGGGGGTTACACCCCCCGGGTTGCACACGTGGCGCGGCCCCTTAAAGAGGGCCGCCGTTTTGAAATAAAGGAGCGGCGTAGCCCCTCCCTTGGGCGCGTTCGCGCGGCGCGCTGGCCGCGCTGGCCGGGCTGCCGCGCCGCCGCGCCGCCACACCGCTGGCCGGGCCGGGCTTCCGGGCCGGGCCGGGTCATCGGGTCGGGTCGCCGCCTGGGCCGGGTTGACCAGGTTCGGCCGACCCAGTGGGTACTGGGTCGGGCCGGGCCAGGCCCAGACCTCCTAATTTAGGACTACTTTCGGTCAAATGCCCATATCTTGGCTACATACCTCTGATCGACACACCTTCAGTTGCGTATCAATCCTTGGAACGAGATGGTCGTTTCGGTATATCGCACTCAACGATTCGGAATACTTTGTGTTCGGTGGGGTTGGTTCGTACATGAAACCAACCGGGCCCTCGGAGCGGAAACGCTCATATCTTGAGCTTTGGACGTCCGATCGACGTGCCGTCGACTTTGTTGAATTCCTCTAAGTGAGACGGAACTTTTGGCATACTCCGCCCAAGGTTTGGACGCAGGTGGAGTACGGTCGGGTTGGTTTTGCCTTAAAAACCAACCGGGCCCCTGGGATAAAAAAGCAAATAACTCTCAGACCAGGCGTCCGATTGACGCGCCGTCTGCGACGTTCAGTTCCTGTTGACGATACGGAACTTTTGGATACATCAACTCTGGAATTTGTGTTAGTTGATGTATCAGCCGCTCAGCTCGTGGAGCGGACCCTCCCGAACGAGCTTGCTGTGTGCGGGAACCCTGGTGCTGGTTGTGACTTCGACGACGACGACTGTGCAGAGATCCTCAGTGGACTACGATGATGAAGAGTGTTGGTCTTGTATCCTATGTGGGTCCCATCTTAGATGATTCAGTGCTGGTCATGTATCCTATGTGGGTCCTAGCATAGATGAATCAATGAAGAGTGCTGGTCTTGTATCCTATGTGGGTCTCAACCGTGCTAGTCTTGTATCCTATCTGGGTCCCAGCTTAGATGATTCAGTGCTGGTCTTGTATCCTATGTGGGTCCCAGCATAGATGAATCAATGAAGAGTGATGGTCTTGTAATCTATGTGGGTCCAAGCTGTGCTGGTCTTGTATCCTATGTGGGTCCCAGCTTAGATGATTCAGTGCTAGTCTTGTATCCTATGTGGGTCCCAGCATAGATGAATCAATGAAGACAGCTGGTCTTGTATCCTCAGTGGGTCTCAGCTTAGATGATTCAGTATCTATATCTGATCATCCCTTTCACCTTTTCGACGAAGTATACCTATGTGTATTGAATCCTGTGTTACTCTCCTTTGTGTATTGTGTTGAACTATCCTCTGTGGATTTACAGGTTACTCTCCTTTGTAGATTGTGTTGAACTATCCTGTGTGGATTTATTGTTTACTTTCCCTTGTGGATTGTGTTGAGCTATCCTTTGTGGATTACTTTTTCTCTCCATCATGGATTGTGTTGTGCTATTATGTGTGAGCTGAATCATGTGTTACTCTCCTTTGTGGATTGTGTTGAACTATCCTATGTGGATTTACTGGTTACTCTCCTTTGTGGATTATGTTGAACTATTCTGTGTGGATTTACTGTTTACTTTCCTTTGTGGATTGTGTTGAGCTATCCTTTGTGGATTACTTTTTCTCTCCTTCGTCAATTGTGTTGTGTTATTCTGTGTGAGTATACGTTTTTCTTTCCTATGTGGACTGGGTTGTTCTTGGGCTCGGATGTTGGAGCCGAATGAGAATTGATGACTTAGGTATATGTATGGGCATATACCTATGCAGTGTCGGTTGTTACTTCGTGATTGTATATTTCCTTTGTGGTTTATCCTTTGTGGATTTCGGGAGACCTTCGGGGGTCTCGGGGTCCCTACTGAGTATCTTATACTCACCCCTGCACAGGCTATGCCCGCACTTCGTTGTGTTGGTTGCAGACGACGGACAGCGTTGATCGTGGTGGAGGCTTGCGGAGCAGAACGGTACCTGGAGGTGGACCACTGGTCGGGACGTACTCAGAGCGGAGGGATGGACCGAGGAGCTGTGGAGGCTATATGTGCTTTCCCTTTAGGTGGGACTTCCAGAGGACGGCTCGACGCTGCAGCTTTTCTTTTCAGTTGTTGTTTTCCCCTTTCAGTTGTACTTTACAGTTGGACTTGTATTTCCGGCCCCTTTTACCTTCAGCACAGCTTGTTATAGTTTTTACTTAGTGTTTACTCTTTCCGTTTGCTTACTCTGTGATGGTTGTTTACTTTACAAAGGCAATGCCTTCCCTGTTTATCGGGATTTACGCCTTGGTGCTAGTTTCCAGCCCCTGGCCTATGGATGGCGGGCTTGGGGTAGTCACGACACGGGCCCCGAGGACGGGTCGTGACAAATTGGTATCACAGGAGTTCGGTTCTACCGCAGACTCTGATCTTTCTTCTGTGTGAAGAAATGGTGTTCAGCGTATTGGGTGTGGTTATCAGTCCAGGGAGTCCAGTGTTGGTGCGGAGGCCGACGTATTCGCACACCAGGACCCTGACTTCTGATTTCCGACATAATGCACGAAAACGTTGATTGCATGTGTGTTCAAGTTTTCTTAGTGATTACTTGTGTCAGCTCACCAGGTATACTGTTCTGACCGTGGCACACCTGTTTCCTTTTCAGGTTGGCCCCACGACGACAGCCAGCTAGGGTTTCGAGAGTCGAGCGTGACGACAGCCCACCGAGTGATGAGGCCTCGGTGCAGGGCCCTTTGTCAGCAGTGGCACCGGCGGTAGCTCTACCCACCGAGCCACCGATGCTTCCAGCACTAGCTGCTAACGATGCATGTTGCCTCAGTGCACTGCATGAGTTCCAGCACCAGCGACCGCCCAGGTTCCACTGGGAGATGGACCCCCAGGCAGTCGAGGACTGGCTGGAGACAGTAGTGAGAGTTTTTCGATTAGTGAGAACACCAGCAGACCTCATGGGGATCCTCGCAGCGAGCCTACTGCACGCGGCAGCGGGCCGATGGTGGAGCTTGCTGCTCCAGGTGCACGATGAGGCATCTCTACTCTGGATAGACTTTGAGAGCCTCTTCTGCTCAGAGTTTGTCCCAGCCACCCTCTGTGCGGTGTGCATCCAAGAGCTGCTACAGCTACGGCAGGGCAGCACGACTGTGGCCCAGTACTCGGCGAGATTTAATGATCTCTCACGCTACTCCACAGATATGGTATGGGGCTCGTTCTTCCGGGCCTGGGCCTTCGAGCAGGGACAGAGGCACGAGATCAGGGCTTTGATGATCTCCCTCAACATTCCGACACAGGCAGAGGTGTTGGAGAGAGCCCTTCTAGTGGAGAGTTTTCTCACCGAGCAGGCTCCAGTGACAGGGCCCTCCGCAGGACGGCCTGTAGCAGGGTCTTCTACTGCTGGCAGTAGACAGGGGACGTAGAGGTCCAAGCGGGCCAGACCATCAGATGGGCAGTCTTAGGATGAAGATTCGGTTGTGCGGGGAACCCAAAGGAGAGCCAGCTACACGAGGGGCAAGGATTGCTACGCATGCAGCGGGCGAGGTCACATGGCTCGAAACTGCCTGAATCGTCTTACAGATGAGCAGCAGGTGGTAGAGGGACCTCCCAGACAGAGGTTCGGCCACAGTGGTCTGCGGGATGCAGGAGGACGAGGCATAGGAGCTGGCCGAGTAGCGGATGGTGGGAGACACTTCGAGGTGTTGCCACCACCACCACCAGGAGGTCCACCCCGACCACAGGGAGTTGGTGGACATGCGAGAGCTCAGCTTCAGGAAGCTGAGTCTTTCGATCATTGAGCTCTGGGAGGAGATAGACAGAAGCGGAACTAGTGGATACGTCTTTTGTACTTCTAGTTCCTTGTTGTTGTTGTGTAGTGTCTTTGTATTATGAGCTGCAATAGTAAAAGACGCTTACCTTTGTGATGTTTTCATTCCTATCCTCTTTTGTGTTGTTACTAAGAGGTTCCAGTTTAGACTATTGACTTGACCCTCACTTGTGAGACATCTACTGGAGGAGACCCAATTACCACACACTGATGCCGACAGTGTGACTCAACCCTTGGAGGCGAGAGTAAGGGTTGGATCTCTTGGTAGTAGAGTCGAGGCCTTACGACGTCATCATTGGTATGGATTAGTAACATCCATGTCGGGATTGACTGTATTAGGTAAAGGAAGTGGTTCATCCAGGGGATGAGACCAGATTTCTCTTATCGGCAAAGAAGAAATCTTAGCAGTTCTTATGGGATCAGAGAAGGTCTAGGTCATCCAGGAGCGGATGAGGATAGCTTAGAGCTGGCAGAAGTCATACACTGACAGGAGGTGGAGGCCACTAGAGTTCGAGGATGGCGACCACGTCTTCTTGCGTGTCTCACCTCAACGTGGATTACGGAGATTTGGTCGAGGCAGAATGTTATCTCCGCGCTTCATTGGACCCTTCCAGGTCCTCGACTGGATTGGCGAGGTGTCTTATCGTCTGCCTCTACCACCTCAGTTGCACCGGGTGCACGACGTCTTCCACGTATCTCAGCTGAGGAGATACTTGCACGACCCGCCGCATATCATTGACCCTGGAGAGCTTGACGTCGATGATGGGGTGACTTTTGCGGAAGTCCCAGTGGAGATCGAGGATCAACAGGAGCGGGTCCTACGTGGATGGTCGATTCCCCTAGTGCGCATCATATGGCAGCACAGAAACCTCCAGGAGAGCACTTGGGAGCGGGAGGCTCAGATGTGTGCTCAGTACCCTCATTTGTTTCCCTCATTTTGATGTATCTTTACGGGGACGTAAAGCCCTGAGGTGGGATTAATGTAAAGACCCGTAAAATTCAAGGGAAATTTTTTCTTAATTTTTTTGGAATTTTACAGGAACGCGGTTTCTGACGGCACTTCATTCCGAGGCCCGGAGTGCCCGAAATAAATTTCCGAAGTTTGGCTCGGGTACGTTCAGTGAACAAACGAGCAGGTTTTCCTATCTTTTGAACCAGTGCTCAGAATTGAAATCTGATGGCACCGATGAACTCGCAATGCCGGTAATCGCTTAAAGGAACCTTTACCATAGTTGCGTTTGTGTAGAAGAAGAAGTTAATTAATGGGGTTTAATTAAGAAGTAAATAAAATTGTTGGATCAATTTTATTTTATATCAAGGTGGTTAATTTCTCCCATGGGAAGTTGGTGCTAGGGACCACATCCAACCAACATCCCATGTGTGGATAATTGAAAGGGTGGGGCCCACACGAGCCCCAACCTTTCACCTTCCCCCTTTAAACTCCTTAACCCCCCCATTTAAGTCTTGCCAACTTAACTCCTCATTTATTTTTACAACTCATGTTAATAACTTGAGTGAGTTAAGTGTGGGTTGTTATTTTTAAACTCGTAAATTTTCAAAAGCCTTTTTGTGATAATAAAATAAGTTGGGAACTTATTTTATTTGGGTTAGTTTTGGGTTATTTGAGAGCTTTTGGAGAGAAAGATAAAGGAAGTCTTCTTCTTCTTCAACTTCGACGAAGAACGCGAAGAACACCGTTCTTCAACGAAGAACATCTCTGCCAAAGAACGCGACGTCTACTTCCAACGACGTTTCCTCTTCGAACGCACCTCGACGACAACGGAATCGACGTTCGTTTCCCGCGACGCCCGACTTCCGCGACGCTCGTCTTCCACGGCTCGATTGACATGCACCGTTCCTGAACCGAGGTAGGGGTTTGAATCTTTTTAAGTTGGTGATTTCTTTCCTCCGAATAAGAAAGATAAATCTGACGGCCATGTTCCAATTTTTATTTAAATTAAAAATTGTGAAGGTTAAATGTTTTATGTTTCAGCCAACTGCTATCGAGATAATGGGAGGGGATCGGTCCGCACAAACCCGGTTGATACCCCTCCCCACTTTTTTCTATTCTTCGTTTTGATTAGAGAAGATGGCAATGCATCGTTGCACCGAGCTTGAGTGAAAGGAGACGTGAACGATGCGGGCCACGACGAAGAAGCGTGATGCCATCGCGCTGCGTCAAGGGTACGAACGAAGCCGTGGCTGGAGTCGGGCCACGGTCGAAGGACGCGGCATCGTCATGCCACGCCAGACAAATTTGTAGCCATCCTGGAAGTAGCGGTTGGAAAAACCACCCAACGTAGAATTCGAAGAAGGCGGCCGGAACTCTGGCCGCCGGTGCCGGAAGGCGCGAGACCACGGGGTCCCGCGGCGATAAACCGGTCGGCCTTGCGCTGGCTGGCCTTTACAGGGGAATAGACGGGGGGTTACACCCCTCGGGTTGCACACGTGGCACGGCCCCTTAAAGATGGCCTCTGTTCTGAAATAAAGGAGGGGCGTAGCCCCTCCCTTGGGCGCGCTCGCGCGGCACGCTGGCCGCGCTGGCCGCGCCGCCGGCCGGGCCGGGCTTCCGGGCTTCCGGGCCGGGCGGGGTAGTCGGGACGGGTCGCCGCTCAGGCCAGGTTGACCCGGGTCGGCCGACCCAGGGGGTACTGGGTCGGGCCGGGCCGGGCCCAGACCCCCTAATTTCGGACTACTTTTGGTCAAATGCCCATATCTTGGGCTACGGACCTCCGATCGACGCACCGTCAGTTGCGTAGAGATCCTTGGAATGAGATGGTAGTTTTGGTATATAGCACTCAAGGTTTCAGAATATTTTGAGTTCTGCCGGGTTGGTTCGTACACGAAACTAACCGGGCCCTCGGAGCGGAAACGCTCATATCTTGAGCTTTGGACATCCGATCGACGTGTCGTCGACTTCGTTGAATTCCTCTAAGTGAGACGAAACTTTTGGCATACTCCACCCGCGGTTTGGACGCAGGTGGAGTACATTCGAGTTGGTTTTTCCTTAAAAAACAACCGGGCCCCTAGGACGAAAAGACCAAAAACTATCAGACCAGGCGTCCGATTGACGCGTCGTCTGCGAAGTTGAGTTCCTGTTGATGATATGGAACTTTTGGATACATAAACTATGGACTTTGTGTCAGTTGATGTATCAGCCTTTTGGCTCGTGGAGCGGACCCTCCCGAACGAGCTTGCTGTGTGCGGGAACCCTAGTGTTGGATGCGACTTCGACGGCGACGACTGTGCAGAGATCCTTAGTGGACTGCGACGATGAAGAGTGCTGGTCTTGTATCCAATGTGGGTCCCAGCAGTGCTGGTCTTGTATCCTATGTGGGTCCCATCTTAGATGATTCAGTGCTGGTCTTGTACCCTATGTGGGTCCCAGCATAGATGAATCAATGAAGAGTGCTGGTCTTGTATCCTATGTGGGTCCCAGCATAGATGAATCAATGAAGAGTGATGGTCTTGTATCCTATGTGGGTCCCAGCTATGCTGGTCTTGTATCATATGTGGGTCCCAGCTTAGATGATTCAGTGCAGGTCTTGTATCCTATGTGGGTCCCAGCATAGATGAATCAATGAAGACATCTAGTCTTGTATCCTCAGTGGGTCCCAGCTTAGATGATTCAGTATCTATATCTGATCATCCCTTTCACCTTTTCGATGAAGTATACCTGTGTGAGCTGAATCCTGTGTTACACTCCTTTGTGGATTGTGTTGAACTATCCTATGTGTATTTACTGGTTACTCTCCTTTTTGGATTGTGTTGAACTATCCTGTGTGGATTTACTATTTACTTTCCTTTTTGCATTGTGTTGAGCTATCCTTTTTGGATTGCTTTTTCTCTCCTTCATGGATTGTGTTGTGCTATTCTGTGTGAGCTGAATCCTGTGTTACTCTCCTTTGTGGATTGTGTTTAACAATCCTATGTGGATTTACTGGTTACTCTCCTTTGTGGATTGTGTTGAACTATCCTGTGAGGATTTACTGTTTACTTTTCTTTGTTTATTGTGTTGAGCTATCCTTTGTGGATTACTTTTGCTCTCCTTCTTTCCTGTGTGCACTGGGTTGTGCTTGGGCTCGGATGTTGGAGCCGAATGGGAATTGATGACTTAGGTATATGTATGGGCATTTACCTAAGCAGTGTAGATTGTTACTTCGTGATTGTATCTTTCCTTTGTGGTTTATCCTTTGTGGATTTCGGGAGTCCTTTGGGGGGTCTCGGGGTCCCTACTGAGTAGCTTATACTCACCCCTACACGGGCTATGCCGGCACTTCGTTGTGTTGGTTGCAGACGACGGACATCGCTGATCGTGGCGGAGGCTTGCGGAGCAGGACGGTACCTGGAGGTGGACCACTGGGCGGGACGTACTCGGAGCGGACGGCTGGACCGAGGAGCTGTGGAGGCTATCTGTGCTCGCCCTTCAGGTGGGACTTCTAGAGGACAGCTCGACGCTGTGGATTTTCTTTTCAGTTGATGTTTTCCCCTTTCAGTTGTACTTTACAGTTGGGCTTGTATTTCGGGCCCCTTTTACTTTCAGCACAGCTTGTTACAGTTTTTACTTAGTGTTTACTCTTTCTGCTTGCTTACCCTGTGATGGTTGTTTACTTTACAAAGGCAATGCCTTCCCTGTTTATCGGGATTTACGCCTTGGTGCAAGTCGCCAGCCCCTGGCCTATGGAAGTCGGGCATGGGGTATTCACGACACGGGCCCTGAGGATGGGTCGTGACCAATAATGAATTAATACCCATAATAATTCAAAATATCATGAGAGTACATATAAACTGTTAGAAATTAAATCAGGTCACTCAAAAATATCATTAACCATAATATTGTTTTGACTATTTTTTCGAGATATATAACGTAAGAACGCATTATTACTTTTTGGATGGATTTTCAAGTTATTTTTGAGTACCCATTACTCCTGAGGATCAAAAGAATATGACCTTTAATTGTCCCTTTAGCACATCTTCTTACAAAAGGATTCCATTTAAATCATGTAATACTCTATGTAAATTTTACAGGTTCCTGATAAGTATATTTTCATATCACATTAAAGAGTACTTGGAGGCATTCTTGGATGATTTCATATATTTTGGAAATTATTTTGAACAAAGTTTGAAAATTTTGAAAACAAATATTGAAAACTGACATTTAAAATAATATTGTTTTATATTTTGAAAACTGCCATTTCATGGTTGAGAGGGGAATAATATCTGGGCATGTCATTTCATATAAATCAATTATAATTACCCTAACATTTATAAATGAAACTATCTTTTGAAATAATAAATTCCTTATTAACTAATGTAGTTACAAAAAACATATGCAATATATTTCATTGGGTATTTTGGATCGTTATAAAATATAGACAATGGGGATTAAAAGGACATTAAGTATCATAACCATTAATAATATATTCATTCTATAGTGAAAATTGAGATTAATTTATATTAAGGGTGTTAATAATATCTAATTAAAATAGAAGGAAGAAGAGATTTCTTTGGTCGGTAGGATCATACCCTATGAAATCCATTTATCAGAGCTTATGAGGGAAATAGAGTCACTGGGATTTCCCCTTAACAAATAACAGGTTGATATTAAATAAATTAAACTTGAGTAAAACCATTTATGACAGATGTTAAATCATAGCAAGATCATTACCCAAACCATGTTCTCAGAGCCACCCTAAGAAAGTACCAACATCACACACCAGAGCCTTATGGTTTATACTGGTGTAATAAGGGGTTATGTATCTACACCCTAGTAGAATTTATTTCAATATTTTCCTTGATAATAGAATAAATATTTTATTTTTCCCTTCTCATTATTAATTTATACACATGATTAAAAAATTAGTTTAATAAAAATATATATCGATATTAATAAACCAAAATTATATTTTTGTGAAATATATAGTTTCAATTAAAACACTCATTCTGAAATATTCAATAAATTATTGGAATCAATATTATTTTCGTAAAACATTCTTACGAAATAATATATATTTAAATATAAATGATATTATAATTTAATGTAGTCAAATATAATTTTTATAAGGGTCAGAATGTGGTTATTATGAAAAAACTAGTATTTTCCAATAAATAAGAATTTTTATTTAAAATTTTCAATTATCAAATATATATAATTATTTTGTTAAAATAAATATTTTTTTTGGAAATTATTACATTTAAATTAGAAAATGGTGAATTTTTTATAATTTTCTGAGATAGATGAATTTTTTGGTAAAAAGTAAATTCAGAATAAATATGAGGAATGTATTATGAAATAAAAATATGAAAAAAATAACATAATAAATACTATTAAAGGTAAACATGATCAAAAATATATTTAAAATTTTTATTTTTTTTTGAAGTTATTTGGATAATTTTACCAACATTAAATTAATCCCCCAAAACATATGTTATATTTTGTGGTTTTGAGAACAATTGTTTATGAACATTAGTTACTTCCACATCATCATGGTTATTATTTTATGGATTTTGGTTTTTAGAATAATAAAATATTTAATGCCACTCATATTTGGTTGAAACCATAGGGAAAACCCAATGAAATTTTGGTGATTTTTATTACTTTATTACTTAATGTCCAAAACCTATGTTTGGAAATTAATGAAGAATTATCCTCTCTTTTGATATAAATACCCACCAAACCTCCCATTAATATTCACTAAAAACCCATTGAGAATAAATTTCCTCTGAATATCCCACTTTAAATACCACCCAATGTTTTCAAATTCTCTTAAGAACTCCTCTCAATATTATAGAATCACCCTATCAAGTTAAGTGATTCTCTCTTATTCCTCTTTATTCAAGTATATTCAATGTATTAATCATTTTTATTTCTAATTATTCATATTTTCATATATTTTTACACATGTTATTACAATACTTATTATTCATAATTAATTATAGACCACCTTTCAATCCTATTAAACCCTTCCATGATCCTTTATATACACTTGTTATGTTGCCAAAATTATTGCCTGATTTTCTATGGAAAACTTTTGTGTTGTGAATACCCATCCCCATTTCCACTCAATAGTATTCACATTGATGTACATATCCTTCATTTATTGGTTAATTCCATTCATGTTTCCCACAATCCATAATTATGTGATTATATTTGTTAAAAAATGTTCTTATACATAAGATTTATGTGCCCTAAAAATCCATGTACATGATATGAATGTGACGGGTGGGACCAGAATTACATAGCCATCCAATGCATTGAGTAATTTTTTTATCTCATGAGATACCATTTTTGGTGCATGGGAAGTTATATTAAATATACTATGTTATGATGTTTTGGTGGTTAGTCAAGACTTGTGCTTATAATGTCATGTTTTATGTTATTGTCACATTTTAGGTTGCCTTGATATTATCATCTTATATCATGATTCGATGTTAATGTTTATGATTATAGACATTTTATATCACCTTTATATAAATCTTAAACCACATGTATTACTTTCATCATGTTATCATTTTATTATTCCATTATTGGGATTTATAGCTAACCCATTTCTTACGTACATCCCTAGGTTATCCCATGTAGTTTTATAAGATCAATGAAATTTAAGGTCATGTTATGGAATTTTAAATAATTTCATTACATCCATGTTTCATGTTATTGTGATATTTAACTAATAATTCAAATATGTTAGGCTTAAAAATATTTTTGTATTGTACTAAGTTTATCATTATTTAATAAATCATAAAATAAAGTGTATAAAAGATATGTATTTTCATAGTTGGTATCGGAGAAAGGTCTGGTTATTTTGGGGATTATGATTAAAAAACCATAGTGAAACCCACAAAGATAATAATAAACATAGAAAAAATTCCTCAATTTTGGTAAATTATATAGAGAGTAGTTTACAAGTAATGAAATCTCTATTTGGATATTATAAGTGGATGTGTCTCTAGCATAGTTTTACCTAGGGGTAATAACCCCCAAAATTGAGGATTGGTTGTTAACTCAATTATAACCCAGTTCATGATAAAGAGTTATTGTTTCACACCTAATTTTACACTATACGGTAATATGATTTGGTATATTAACATGCTCTTTACTAACCATTGTGAAGGGAACAAAAATTCCTATGAAATTTATTGTTAGGTAATATTTCATTGAAAAATTACATTAAAACCTAGAAATACATAGTGTAACAGAAAATATATCATTTATTATTTATCCCTTTCATGTTCTTAGTTTCCTTTTTATTTATTTAATAAGTTTAAAATACTAATTCCTAATTTTCCCTTTATTTTAGTCAATCACTCGAAATAAGAGGAACTAAGTCAACAACTAGTGTGATGGGAAATATGATGATAGAACAAATTAGATTCCCACACAATAGGAGTAAGAGTTGATAACATAATGAAAACACTTAATCAATTAACTCAATTATTGAATAGAAACTTGAATCATGGGTAACAACAATATCCCCTTAAGAAATAGAAAGTTTTAATTGATACCTTTACGTGAAAAAGGTCTCCGACATTCAGTGGATCTTTATATTCCTTAATAGTGGAACAATGGGTCAACTCTATTGAAAATATATTCTATTTACTTTAATTCTATGAAAAAACGACGGTCGTATGTTTGTTTGTCTCATAGAGAGATAATCTGATCAATGTTTTACATTGATCAAGAGTTTGAATCGTGATGAAAATATAAAATTGGTTGAGTGGAAAAAAATTTGGGAAATTTTTTTGATAAATATTTCCCTCACAATATCACACATAATATAGATAGGGAGTTCCTTGGCCATAAGAAAAAAATATTATGAATAAATTATAGAATATGAGGTAAACTTCAAAATACTTGTTTGATATGCCTATGTTTTTTTATTGGCACTAAAATTAATAGGGACTACTCATTCAGCCAAATTCGCAATAATATTTTAAAATATAATACATTGACAACTATGAAGAAATTTTCCAATGTGCCCACAAAGTTGAGATGGAGATCAAACAATCTCAAGGTACTCTTGGGTGTAGATATCAGAATTTAATAATAGATTTTAATTATGGGGATGTTATAGAGAAACATAATTGAATTAATAAATTCCAACATCAAACTTTTTAAAGGTGTAGAAAGAAGAATCCCCAAAATTGCCTAAGGAGGACGAGGAAATTATTTAGGTGTTGTAAGAAGGGGAACCAAACTAGTGATGTTTTGTGGGATAAACCCAAAAATGTGATGTAATAAAGGAATTATCCATTAAACCATCATAATATTGTAAAATATTACAATTACAATAATGAAGGAAACTAAGTAAACTAATGAACTAAGCTAAGGATCGAAGGCCAAGAGAGAAAGGGTGAGAATATTCCATTACAACTATAAAGATAAATACAAACAATAATGTGGTGAATGGAATACTAGTAAATCAATTAATAATATAAAATATACTATTTTATTTTGGTTCTACATATTCTTTCATAATACACAAGATTAGTAGAACAATTCAACCACTATCTCGAAACATGGAAGTCGAGTTATCAATGAAAATAGAAAATAGGAAAATTATTGCTACCTGTGTATATAACTTGTCCCCAATAAATATTTGTGGGTTATATTTTCTATTTAACCTTATTATACTACCTTTAGTGAAATTAGATACTATACTAGATGTGAATAGGAAATCGTTTTATAGAGATAACATAAATTTTTAGGAGAAGGAAATCACAAATTGTATTATGAATCAACATATGATTCTATAAATGTGTAAAAGGGATGATGGATCACCTTTTGAATCATTGTCTCAATAATGGATAGTATTTACTTATTAGTAATTGTATCTATGTCAAATTATTGATACTAAATAAAATATCATTCTTTGATGACAACCAATTATAATATAATATGTTTATGTGTCCCCTGAGAATTGTTTGGTCTTCCTCCTAGATGAAAGTTTGAGTTCTCAATTGCAATTATACCTACAGGTCTAATAATATCCAATAATATGTATAGAATTTCCAATATTAAACTTGATGAGATAAATAATCAACTATATGGAAATATAGATACAAGTTTTATATTCTAAAGAGCTTCATTCTGGGGTATGATGGTCCTTTTTTCAGGAAGATGGATGGGTCAATGTGCCTATATATTGATTATTGTTTTCTCAAGATGACCACAACAAATAACAAGTATCCTATTATATGTATTGATTACTTTTTTGATCAGTTATGTGGATCCCATTATTCCTCAAAGATGCATCCTTGATCAAGATATTATCTAGTAAATGTGAAGAAGGAGGATATTCCCAAGGATAATTTATGTGTAAGTCACAGGCACTTCAAGTTCATAGTGATTCCATTTGGACTCACTACTACTCTAACTATATTCATGGGATTAGTGAATAGATACTTGAGGGATTACTTAAAAAAATCGGTATTATTTATATAATATAATATTATCTTATACAAAATAAAGGAGGAACACGAGGATCATTTGAATGTTTTACTGAAGACATTGCGAGAGGAAAAATTGTTTGTGAAGTATTATAAATGTGAATTTTGGATTGATCAACTAACATTACTTAGGAATTTTATCACTATAAAATGGATATATGTGGATCCTCTGAATATAGAGACAATTAAAGTATGTCTTATACCAATATATGTGACATAAATTTATGGTTTCCTTGGATTATCTAAGTTCTATCATAAATTTTTCAGAAACATAGCATGATTATAAATACGACATTACATGATAACTCTGAAGGGAATGAGGTATTTCTAGAATGATGAATGTGAGTAGATCTTTAAAGAGTATTAAAATAATTCTATAATTAAACCACTTCTCACATTACACACTAGTGGGAAGGATTTCTGATCAATAGTGATGTGTACAAAAAAGAATTGGTTTGTATACTCATAAAAAAATAGTTATAGCCTATCTATGCCTCCCACCAAATAAATATTTGGGAGAAAAACTACCTCATTTATGATCTATAGTTAGATGAAGTGGTATTTGTATGGAATATTTGCTGACATTATATCTATGACAAAAAGTGTGACATATATATATGGACCATAAAAACCTCATGTATATATTCACACAGAAGGATATCAATATGTGCCAATAAATTTGATTATAGCTCATAAAGGACTATGAATATTCAATCCATTAACATCTCGAGAAGGAAAATAAAATATAAGATTATATAAGTAGAAAGGATCTCAAAACCCTATCTGTGATGAGGATTAAAAGGGATCCAATATTATTTGGTAGGAAAAGGATGGACATTAGAATCATAAAAGGAATTTTATTATACCATTATAAAATAAATTCTCAACCATATATTCTTGAGACGATAACGGAGTCCTAAAAATATGATAAGTATATATATATATATATATAAAGGTAACAAATATTCTGGAGTTCAATTTTATAAAAGATAGATTCATAAGGATTGTAACCTTGATATGCTTCCCATTAAACCCAAAACTATAAAGGGAACCTCTAGATGACTCACATAGCTCATCATTCTCTATTCATTTGGGAAGAATAATGAGTCATCGATATATGTAGAAAAAACTATGGTGGGATAACATAATGAGGGGTGTTGATGAATTTTTATATCGATGCTTGGTATACCAACATGTCAAGCATGAAAGATATAATTATAAGTTTTTGATGTAAAAATTGAACATACTAGCCTAGAAATGGGAAAATATAACCATAGATTTTTTTATAGGACCCCTATGATATCTAAAGTCAATTATTCCATTTGGGTGATATCCAGCCACCTCACAAAGTTAGTGCATTTCAATTCTATCGTATAAGATTTCCCTATTTACTAAATATCCAAAATATTCATAAGAGAAGTGGTAAGACTAGATGAATTATGTTGCAACCCAGGATTCTCATACATAGATATTACTTATTTTTAGATGATAATTCAATACATTACACAAACAAATGCCTGAGAATCATAATAGTTTAGTGCCTTTGGATACTATTTACACGGTCTTCTTAATTAGTGAAAGATCATCAATATGTCCCACAAGGTCTTCCAATTTAGTAATTTTCGTAGACATACCCTACTTAAAACCTTTTTTCATAACCTATGGAAAATTAAAATAATAATAGGTGAGCTTTGATGCTCTATAAGGGAAAAAAATAGAAAACATTTAAACATAACGTGAGAATAAGGGTATGAGAATATGATTATAACATATGAAAACAATACCTTGCATATCAAAAATAAAAAAATGATTCATGGAATAAATATTGGCAATTAATAAGAAATAAATAATAGAGAAGTAAAATAACATGATCCGTGAGAGCACAAATTAGGCATAAGATATGGAATTTTGGTTTATAAATAAGAATATAAATTCCTTTCCTTAGTAGTTCAATGATCATTTTTGAGACAGTAAAAGTGGAATGGATTCACTCCTCAAACCATTGCACTAGTCAAGGATTACTCCCATGACTATGATAGTATATAGAGTCCCATACTGAACTAGGTTGACTACCTATTCTAGTATTATTTATCTCATAAGATATCAATATTTAATAAATGCATTGTAGTGATATATAGGTCACACCCATCACATAATGAAAATCATACCTACATGTGCCACAAAATCACAAAACATTCATAATATTTTAACCCATGAAAATAAATGGTTTTCATAAACATTCATCATAACATAATCACTAAAAAATAGGTTTCAAAATCATTTCATCATTTCATAAAAGCATGGCCTATTGAAAAAGAAGTATATTTCATATGAATTTTCTCATGCAATAACCTACATAAGAGAAATAGTTTTCATCATCATTTTATCATGTTATAACCTATATAAGATATAATGAGTGTCAAAAACACCATGTCATCATAAATATAATCCATCCATAGAAACAATAAATATGGTATCATTGTATTATATCCCAAATGAAGATTAAATAAAATCAAAGGATGTCATCTTATATAGAAAATGAATTTTAAATATCATTTAAAACATTTTTTGGGGAAAGTAGATTTTCTTTGAAAATAATTTTTTTAAAGTAAAAATTCATAAATACTTTCTAAAATACATTTATTTGACAATAAATTTTGAAACTTATAAATAAATATTTAAAAATGATTTCAACAATTTCTTTAGGAAAATCTCATTTTAACACTAAAAAATCAATTTTTAAATCATAAATCATTTTGAAAATTGTTTTCATTTAAAATAACCATGAAATGTAATAAATGAATCATTAGAAACATTGTAACTATAGTGGGAAATTCTATTCATTCCATAAATGTTAAAATAAAGATTCTATTCACATTTTTAGTGAAATCCAAATGGGAATTGTTTGGAAAAGGATATGAAGATTCCTTTCAAATAATTTAATAAAAATTAAACCATGTGTAAAAATGTATTTAATAAATAATTTATATAATGTTAAAAACATCTTTAAAAAAAATTTAGAGAACATGATGTTGGAAGAAAGGGGTTTTCGACTGAAAATAGATATAAAGATAATTTTTATTAACAAAATCATTTTGGTCTCTTGAGTATATAAAGAAAGGAAAATGAAGGGAAAACATGAATTCTAATAAAATAACCATAGGAGAATATTTTTTTTTAGTTTCATGATGGTTGTATCATAATATTTCATCATTAAAAACATAATCACAAACAATCCTAATAAATAATGGTATTTTATCATAAAAATCATACCAATTTAGTAACATTAAATCATAATCCCCATGAAATAATAACATTAAATGATGCTTAAAATATAATGAGAATAAATAAATTCATTATGTTACATGTAAATGGGTTGTATATACTCCTCATAAAAGATGATTGATATATAACATGACATATGTCTCAAAAAATGAAAATTGAGATAGAAATACCTTACCACTTTGGTATCTTTTGAAACATAAACCTCATGTAAGAGAGATCCTAAAATGGATATGTATCTATATAATTTTCATTAAATGAAATATAAAATTCATTCAAGAAATGTTTATATATATAATATTAAAATATTTGTAGAATATGGAATGTACCCTATGGATATAAAAGTGAGATGAAAATCCCTTACCACATTAGTAATATTTTGAATCGTAATCCCCGATTAAGAAAAAAATAAAATGAAACATTAAATATCATGAAAATAATGAGATTCATGATATCAAATGTCAAAGGGGTGGTATATAAATCACATAAAACAAAAAAATTGGTGAATTTTAATTTGTCACCCATAAATAAAAGAGAGACTAAAAACCCCATACATTATGTCTTGACTTCCTCTATACATGTTCAAATCACTTGTATAATAAATATATATTTGTTATACATCTATTAAAGAACCAAAATCATATGTATCATAACATATATGATTTACTTGTAGTAACACAACCTGATTATCAACACGAACAATGCTTTCGGGTCTGGTGTATAATGACCCTTACTTTACATACATTGTTAACACTTCAAAATTGAAGCACACTTATTACAACATATGACAAAACCACAAGGGACCATATAGGTATAGTGTCTTTAGAAACTGGGAAACATAAACAACTAGTTCATAAATATTCTATAGTGTCTCCCATTTATTTCATCATATCTAGGGTCCCTTTTAGCATATTCTACTTAATATCCATCTTCCTGACCTGGGGAAAAGAAAACAGAAAAGGGTGAGCTCAAATGCTCAGCAATGGCAAATAAAGGAAATAAAAATCATATCATATCTTTTTGAAAATCATAACCTGCAAAAGAGATCATAATATCTTAACATGGAATAAATCATAGAAGTGAAAATGATATCCCCATAATCATAACATGAAACTTGAAACATTGTGGCATGCACACATAATCATGGAAAATCATTTCTTGTTAGTCATGACTCATTTCCAAGACTATCTTAGTGGACAAAGTCCCTTTCGGAACCGAGTTCACTCCTCGTTTCAGTCCTGTATCACTGAACCGAAATAACCTTCCGTTCCAGCCATGTCTATCTCATGAGATATAAATATTTACCCAATGCATTGGAGGGAGATATAGGTCCCACCCATCATATAATGAATCCTTCCTTATGTGTGCCACATAATCATAAATCATACATCATCGCATAACACATGTTACAAAAATGGGATTCTTGAAACATCTTGACATCATAAAACAAATCATATAAGGTAAATGACTTCATAAAAATAATTCCCACAAAACATAATCAAATCAATGTAATAATAGGGATAAAAATAGAACCCTTTATTATCTTATATGGAAAATAATTTTGATAAAACACTTGAACTCCATTCTTGAGGAAAATATCCTTTCTTCTTCAAAAACACTTTTCTTTTCTTAACATGTCATAAAATTATAAAATAAAAGAAGTTGATTAAAAATAAACTTGAATACTTTTAAATGAATATTCTTGGAAATAATGTTTTAAAAATCCATTCATGCCGTATAAGTTAAAAAAAACATTCTTCGTACTTTTGTCGGAAAAGTCAAAAAGTACCTCGTACGAAAAAAACGATAAAAGATTCCTTTCATATTCTTTACTAAAAACTCACCGAAGGGTAAAATTGGATTCAAACTATTGTAAGTGGATGGAAACAATATTACATATTGAGGTAACATGGATGTGGATGATAAAATACACCCCAGTAAATACTTACGAATAAACAATCTCGGATAAAAATGAGATTGTGATATTTCCCTTACCTTAGGTCCGATTTGCATTGTACGTGTCCGAAGCTCCTTTATAATGGTTTAAATAATGTTATTGAATTATTCCATAATCATACATATTGATATGAAATCATATATGGTCATATTCTTAGCTTCTTGTTAGTAATATTTCATTGTTACTTGTTACTCGAGTCTTTATTGCCTTTTGTTCCTATGCGTGTTTTGCCGAATAAATTCTTATTCTTCTTTTAAGGTTATAGATACCTTATATCCAGAATGGTATTAGTGTAACATATATCATATTTATTCATTCAATTCATTTATATAATTACTATGTAATGATGATCATGTAGAACGAGTCGCATCACATCGTGGAGACGGTATTCCGTACGTACGCACGAGTGATGATATCGTTCCTATGATCGTGGAATTGTATTGGAGTATATATATATATGTTATTTCAGTATCAATATTAATTTATAATAATCATAAATAGTTACTCATTACACTATTATACCCATCCTTGTAAGGTGGTGGTGGAAAATAGATTACACCACGGCGTGGAGACGGTATTCCGTACGTACGCACGCGCGGTGATTTCATTTTTCCGTAGGATGGATAGAAGGTGAATTAGGATTGTTTCATATTTAAAATAACATATAAGTATGTATGTAATACTGATGTTATTACTTTATCATGAAAAAACTAAAGAAGAAGAAGTTGAAGAAGAAAGAAATTGAAAAGATCAGTAATGGATATTACCTCTTCTTTGGAACGCCTCTTTGAATCCTCCACTTAGGGAACTAAGATTGGTCTTTGAAGAAAACCAGGACCTCTAGGATTATTCTAGGGAAGTGGAGAGGAGAAAATGGTAGGGTTTGGCCGAGCTTGAGTGCTCAAATTGGTGTGAAGAGGAGGGGGAGGAGGTGCCCTTTTATAAGGGAGGAGAGGGGCACCTTAGGAATATCTCAAAATATTATTTTATATTAAAGTCAAAATCGGTTTATAATGGTTCCAAAGGGTTTTATTTCGAAGCTAAAGTGGGGATGGGTCTAAATCATATCAACCAATAGGATTTAGACAAGTTTAGGGTATTATTTTAACCTTATCAATTAGATTTAACTCTAAGTTAAATAATTTAACTTTTACCGTGTCTTTTTGTTTTCTTACACTATATGGTTAATACACTTACCATAACATGCCAAACGAACCCCATATTGTTTATTATTAATATATATATCCCTATCTAAGTCATTTGGCAGAACCTTAGATTTTTAGGAATAAAATAACAATTAATAATATTTTATTTTATTTAAAAACAATTTTGTGTCAATTTTGACACTATTTGATATATGATTTTTGTGAAAGTCATAACAGAATTATATGTTCGAACCAAGTTGATTACATCAACACTAATATATCATAGTAACCTAGAAAATTAGTGTAATTCATAAAATGTCTCAAATTACATTTATTTTGGTGTTTATAACATCAATTATGTCAATATTTTATTAATAAGATAATTACTGCATCATCATTGTGTCATAAATAAATTAAATTATTTAATGTCTAAAAATTATAAATAAAATACCATTATGTAGGAAATCGTTTTATATTTCTAATGAATATTTATAGTCGAATTTATCTTATGTATTACCCCATATTAAAAATTATTTACTTATTAAACTTTGATTTTAACTATTTTAACCCTTCTTTAAATAAATTAATAATAAATGTCCTAATCTTACCCAAGTGGGCCTAAATGGTCATATTTTATTCCTAAGTTTGTTTTTGGTCGAATAAAACTTATCCGATAGAATTAGGACATGTGTTAGGGTAATAGTAATATCATATTTACCCTTAGTTACCCTATTTACTATTAACCGCGGTAAAAAAAGTAAAAAGTTACTATTCACCAAAAAATTATTTTTATCACCTTGAACCACATTTTACTTACTGATATCAACCGTGTCTGTCTGATTTTCGAAATTCCATTCACAGAAGCGGTAAAATTAAGTTTTATGCAAAATTCAGTTTTTAACCTACCACATAGGTTTCACTATTCATCAAAAATTGAAAGTTTTCAGAAAAATACCAAAATTTCACCTTAGGCTAATTTCGGAATTCCGAATCCAAAAATGAAGTCCATTTTGAAAGATAAAATTTATAAAAGTTCAAAAAGTGGTTATTACTATTCATAATGGCTAGTTTTAATAATATTTTAATAGCATATCGTTGTTTAGTGAAACTCAGTATTGCGTACGACGCAAGCTATCGAGGAAGGTCGCGATTGCGTGTAAAGTAATCCAAGCTAGTATGTAGTGAAAGATTCCCTTGATTCTATATAAAAACAAAATATTACTCATAAAAATATCGGGTGTTACATTCTACCCCCCTTAAAAAGAATTTCGCCCTCAAAATTCGTCACTTTGTAACAAACAGATGAGGATACTGCTCCCTCATCATATCCTCAAGCTCCCATGTAGCTTCTTCAAGTTGGTGGTTCCTCCATAAAACTTTCACCAATCGAGTGGTCTTGTTTCGTAGGACTTTTTCGCTACGATCCAGAATCTCTATCGGTTGTTCTTCATAAGAAAGATCATGCTCCAGCGGTACAACTTCTGAGCTGAGTACATGTGAAGGATCAGGTATGTACTTTCTCAGTAGAGATACATGGAACACATCGTGAACTTGAGAGAGATTCGGTGGAAGCGCCAATCAGTAAGCTACCTTTCCAACACGATCCAGTATTTCGAAAGGACCGATATATCTAGGGCTCAACTTCCCCTTCTTTCCAAATCTCATAACCCTCTTCCAGGGAGATATTCGTAAGAACACTTTATCACCAACTTCAAACTCTAGGTCTTTTCTTCGGTTGTCGGCATAACTTTTCTGTCGACTTTGAGCTGCTATTATGTGTTGTTCAATAGATCTGACCTTTTCTTCCATTTCATCAACGAGATCAGGTCCTAATAGCTTTCTTTCCCCAACTTCATCCCAGCAAGTTGGAGTCCTGCATTTATTTCCATAGAGAGCTTCATAAGGATCCATCTGAATACTAGAGTGAAAGCTATTATTATAAGAAAATTCCACCAAATGTAGGTGTTGATCCCAACCTCCTTTGAAATCCATAGAGCAAGCTCTCAACATATCTTCTAGGGTTTGAATTGTTCTCTCAGACTGACCGTCTGTCTGGGGATGATAAGCAGTGCTGAAACTCAACTCTGTATCCAGAGTATGCTGAAGACTTCGCCAGAACTTCGAGGTAAATCTCGGATCCCGATCAGATATAATAGAAAGTGGTACTCCATGCAATCTTACCACTTCCTTTACATATATCCTGGCAAGCTGATCTAGAGAGAAATCCTCTCTAATAGCAATGAAGTGTGCAGACTTTGTAAGACGATCAACTATGACCCAAATAGCATTATTGCCTTTGGATGTTTTAGGAAGTCCTGTGACAAAGTCCATAGTGGTGTTTTCCCATTTTCATTCGGGTATGGGTAATGGTTGTAACATCCCCTTAGACTTTTGTCTCTCAGCTTTAACTTGTTGACAAACCAAGCATCGAGAGACATATTCAGCAACATCTCTTTTCATGCCATCCCACCAGAAGTACTCTTTCAGGTCCCTATACATCTTCGTGCTTCCAGGATGAATAGAGAATGAAGAACTATGAGCCTCATCCAGCAGCTCCTTCTTTAATTCGGGGATGGGAGGAACACAAACCCGATTCCTGAACTTTATTATCCCATCACAATCAAGGTTGAATTCAGGAACATTTCTCACCTTCTTTTGTAACTCTAAATCTTCTTTCTGTGCCACTTTAATCTTCACATGTATAGATGGTTGAACATTCATTTGAGAAAGATAAGATTTTCCCCCTTCCATTATAATTCCAAGATCCATCCTTTGTAAATCCATAAATATTGGATCTTTTGTGATCCTCATCATGGATAAACTAGCATTGTCTTGTCGACTTAATGCATCTGACACCTTGTTTGCTTTCCCAGGGTGGTAATGGATTGAGCAGTCATAATCCTTAATCATCTCCAACCATCTTCTTTGACGCATATTCAGCTCCTTTTGTGTGAAAATATACTTTAAACTTTTATCATCAGTATAAATATCACACCTTTCATCATAAAGGTAATGCCTCCAAATCATTAATTCAAAGATTACCGCAGCTAACTCCAAATCATGTGTTGGGTATTTTTCCTCATGGATTTTCAACTATCGTGAGGCATAAGCTATCACCATATCATTTTGCATAAGAACACACCCCAATCCCTTCTTGGATGCATCACTATAGATCACAAACCTTTCTCCACTACAAGGCAGTGTGAGCACAGGTGCACTGGATAACCTTCTTTTCAACTCCTTGAAATTCTCTTCACATTCCTCTGTCCAAACAAACTTAACTCCTTTCCGAGTCAACATGGTGAGTGGATTAGATAATCGTGAAAAATCTTTTACAAAATGTCTATAATATCCAGCCAAACCAAGAAAACTTCAGATCTCAGTTACTGTTGTTGGTCTCGACCATCTTTCGATAACCTCTGTTTTTGCTGGATCCACAGATATCCCCTCTTTTGATATTATGTGACCCAAAAATGCAACTTTTTAAAGCCAAAATTCAAACTTGGTAAATTTGGCATAAATCTTCTCCTTTCTCAGGGTCTTCAATATAATTCTCAAGTGATCTTCATGCTCTTCCTTACTCTTTGAATAGAAAAGAATATCGTCTATAAAGACTACCACAAATTGATCAATATAGTCTCTAAAGACTCTATTCATTATATCCATGAAGATATAAGGGGCATTAGTAAGACCAAATGGCATCACTATAAATTCAGTGTCCATACCTTGTATGGAAATCCGTCTTTGGTATATCCTCCCTTTTGACCCTTAATTGATGATAGCCTGAACGAAGATCAATCTTGGAAAAGTATTGAGCTCCGCGTAGTTGGTCAAATAAGTCATCAATGCACGGGAGAGGATATTTGTTCTTGATAGTGATCTTGTTATGTTCTCGATAATCAATGCAGAGTCTCATTGATCCATCTTTCTTCTTAACAAATAGAATAGGTGCTCCCCAAGGTGACGCACTAGGGCGTATGAATCCCTTATCAAGATTCTCCTGGAGTTGCTTCTTCAATTCCTGCAACTCAATTAGGGCCATTCTATAAGGTGTCTTTGAAATAGGCAAAGCACCCGGTACGAGTTCTATTGAAAACTCAACTTCACGATTTGGTGGAAGACCTGGTAATTCCTCTGGAAAGACATCATCAAACTCCCGTACGATGGGCATATTCTTACTCGTGAGTTTCTCACCAACCATTTGAGATAAATAACCTTAATTTAGTGTAATCAAGACCCATAAGATGGAAGAAATTTCCACTAGAAGGTTATATTCATCCTTGCATCGATAGACGATCGTAGATTGATCTAGAATATGAAATGTGACTTCCCTTCTTTGGCAATTGATATGAGATCCATGTAGAGAAAGCCAATCCATGCCAAGAATCACATCAAATTCCACTAAAGGAAGTATCACAATATTTTCAGGAAGCACTTTCCCACAAACTTCGATCGGAGATGAATTATAAACTTTTGATGCGACTGTTGTGCCATTAGGTGTTGTCACAGCTAACTCAACATATAATTGTTGAGGTAATACGGTGATACCCTTAGAAAATTTTTCAGAAATAAAAGAGTGGGTGGATCCAGAATCAAATAAAACATTTGATACTTTAGATTGGATGGTAAGTGTACCTTTCACCACTTTGTTATCGTACTCCACATCGCTGATAGAAATTGCATGTGACTTTCCTTTGTCTTTAGCCATAAGATTTTGTTGACGTCGACCATCATCATCAACCCTTGGATTTGGGAATTGATTGGCATAATGCCCCATATCCTTGCACTTGAAACATTGAAGTGTAGTAGGTTCATTTTGTGTATCCCTTCCTTTGTTTTCATCATTAGACATCTTCTTCCGATTATCGCGGCATTCAAATTCCCGATAACCTTCCTTTCCACATTTGAAACATTTACTTGTCCCTTTAAGACAACTCCCTCCATGTTTCTTTCCACACTTTGAGCATAAGGGAAAGCTCATCTTCTTTTCAGTGTGCTCTTTAGATTTTCCTTTGAATTCCATCTTCCTCTTCTTATCAAACCCATGTGACTGATGGGTTACTCCAATCTCCATCTCGACTTTGAGAGCACATCGAAGAATTTCCTCGTAGCTATTGAAGTCCCTTATGGATAACGCCCTTCGAAGACTTGGTTTTAAGCCACTAAAGAATCGATCGATCTTACTCTCAGGTTGGATAATAATACCAGAAGCGTACCTTGCAAGTCTTGTAAAATTTGCTTCATAGGTACCAACAGATTCATCATCCATTTGCTTCAGTTCAAGAAACTCTTTCTCCATCATTGATCGGAGAATATGAGGGAAGTACTTATTGAAAAATAAGTTCTTGAACTCCTCCCATTCCATGGACTCAATTTCATCCCTTTGCCTCATATTCTTAATAAGATTCCACCATTGATCAGCATCTCCTTCCAAACGATACACTGCTAGGATGACTTTATCATGTTCAGAACATTGAAGAACTGAAAATATCTTTTCAGTAGTACTAATCCATTGTTTAGAAACTAATGGATCAGTAGACCCACTGAAAGAAGGTGGACGCTGCCTCATGAAGGATTCAACAGAATGTTGCTCCTTCCTTTGCTCGTTTGGAAGTCCTGCATGATTCATAGCTTGAGAAAGTTGTGTGAGCATGGCTACAAGATTTTTCATTCCAACTCCCATATCGTTTGGTTGCTTAGGGGGACAATCATTGCATTGCCCATCGCATTCCTCATTAACATGGTTCCTTCGGGTTCCAACCATTGACTAAAACCAAGAAGAATAGTGTGAGCAACACTAATTATAATAGGAAAACCACATAATCAAGGATAAAATTTCACACTTAAGGTCTTATCCTACGGTATTCATGGCCATTTCTAAAACACTAAGATTGTGTTCTATGCTTAGACTTATCCTTAGGGTTCTTACTAAGGTTTTCACATCCTAGTTTCCAAAGGTTGACTATACCTTTCCTCTGATACCAACTATAACGACCCATACATTACATACATTGTTAATACTTCAAAATTGAAGCACACTTATTACAACATATGACAAAACCACAAAGGACCGTATAGGTATAGTGTCTTTAGAAACTGGGAAACATAAACAACTGGTTCATAAATCTTCTACAGTGTCTCCCATTTATTTCATCATATCTAGGGTCCCTTTTAGCATATTCTACTTAATATCCATCTTCCTGACCTGGGGAAAGGAAAACATAAAAGGGTGAGCTCAAATGCTCAGCAAGGGAAAATAAAGGAAATAAAAATCATATCATATCTTTTTGAAAATCATAACCTGCAAAAGAGATCATAATATCTTAACATGGAATAAATCATAGAAGTGAAAATGAGATCCCCATAATCATAACATGAAACTTGAAACTTTGTGTCATGCACACATAATCATGGAAAATCATTTCGTGTTAGTCATGACTCATTGCCAAGACTATCTTACTGGACAAAGTCCCTTTCTGAACCGAGTTCACTCCTCGTTTCAGTCCTGTATCACTGAACCGAAATAACCTTCCGTTCCAGCCATGTCTATCTCATGAGATATAAATATTTACCCAATGCATTGGAGGGAGATATAGGTCTCACCCATCTTATAATGAATCCTTTCTTATGTGTTCCACATAATCATAAATCATACATCATCGCATAACACATGTAACAAAAATGGGATTCTTGAAACATCATGACATCATAAAACAAATCATATAAGGTAAATGACTTCATAAAAATAATTCCCGCAAAACATAATCAAATAAATGTAATAATAGGGATAAAAACAGAACCCTTTATTATCATATATGGAAAATAATTTTGATAAAACACTTGAACTCCATTCTTGAGGAAAATATCCTTTCTTCTTCAAAAACACTTTTCTTTTCTTAACATGTCATACAATTATAAACTAAAATAAGTTTATTAAAAATAAACATGAATACTTGTAAAGGAAGATTCTTGGAAATAATGTTTTAAAAATCCATTCATGTCGTATAAGTTAAAAAAACATTCTTCGTACTTTTGTCGGAAAAGTCAAAAAGTACCTCGTACAAAAAAAAACGACAAAAGATTCCTTTCATATTCTTTACTAAAAACTCACCAAAGGGTAAAATTGGATTTAAACTATTTTAAGTGGATGGAAACAATATTACATATTGAGGGAACATGGATGTGGATGATAAAATACACCCCAATAAATACTTACGAATAAACAATCTCGGATAAAAATGAGATTGTGATATTTCCCTTACCTTAGGTCCGATTTGATTTGTACGTGTCCGAAGCTCCTGTATAATGGTTTAAATAATGTTATTGACTTATTCCAGAATCATACATATTTATATGATATCATATATGGTCATATTCTTAGCTTCTTGTTAGTAATATTTCATTGTTACTTGTTACTCGGGTCTTTATTGCCTTTTGTTCTTATGCGTGTTTTGCCGAATAAATTCTTATTCTTATTTTAAGGTTATAGATATCTTATATCCATAATTTTATTAGTTTAACATATATCATATTTATTAATTCAATTCATTTATATAGTTACTATGTAATGATGATCATGTAGAACGAGTCGCATCACATCGTGGAGACGGTATTCCGTACGTACGCACGAGTGATGATATCGTTCCCATGATCATGGAATTGTATTGGAGTATATATATATTATTTCAGTATCAATATTACTTTATAATAATCATAAATAGTTACTCATTACACCATTATACCCATCCTTGTAAGGTGGTGGTGGAAAATAGATTACACCACGGCGTGGAGACGGTATTCTGTACGTACGCACGCGCGGTGATTTCATTTTTCCATAGGATGGATAGAAGGTGAATTAGGGTTGTGTCATATTTATAATAACATATCAGTATTTAAGTAATACTTATGCTATTACTTTATCATGAAACAACTAAAGAAGAATAAGTTGAAGAAGAAAGAAATTGAAAAGATCGGTAATGGATATTACCTCTTCTTTGGAACGCCTCTTTGAATCCTCCACTTAGGGAACTAAGATTGGTATTTGAAAAAAACCAGGACCTCTAGGATTATTATAGGGAAGTGGAGAGGAGAAAATGGCAGGGGTTGGCCGAGATTGGGTGCTCAAATTGGTGTGAGGAGGAGGGGGTGGAGGTGCCCTTTTATAAGGGAGGAGAGGGGCACCTTAGGAATATCTCAAAATATTATTTTATATTAAAGTCAAAATCGGTTCATAATGGTTACAAAGGGTTTTATTTCGAAGCTAAAGTGGGGATGGGTCGAAAGCATATCAACCAATAGGATTTAGACAAGTTTAGGGTATTATTTTAACCTTATCAATTAGATTTAACTCTAAGTTAAATAATTTAACTTTTACCGTGTCTTTTTGTTTTCTTACACTATATGGTTAATAAACTTACCATAACTTGCCAAACGAACCCCAAATTGTTTATTATTAATATATATATCCTTATCTAAGTCATTTGGCCGAACCTTAGATTTTTAGGAATAAAATAACAATTAATAATATTTTATTTTATTTAAAAACTATTTTGTGTCAATTTTGACACTATTTGATATATGATTTTTTTGAAAGTCATAACAGAATTATATGTTCGAACCAAGTTGATTAAATCAACACTAATATATCATAGTAACCTAGAAAATTAGTTTAATTCATACAAAGTCTCAAATTACATTTATTTTGGGGTTTATAACATTAATTATGTCAATATTTTATTAATAAGATATTTACTGCACCATCATTGTGTCATAAATAAATTAAATTATTTAATGTCTACAAATTATAAATAAAATACCATTATGTAGGAAATCTTTTTATCTTTCTAATGAATATTTATAGTCGAATTTATCTTATGTATAACCCCATATTAAAAATGATTTACTTATTAAACATTGATTTTAACTATTTTAACCCTTCTTTAAATAAATTAATAATAAATGTCCTAATCTAACCCAAGTGGGCCTAAATGGTCATATTTTATTCCTAAGTTTATTTTAGGTCGAATTAAACTTATCTAATAGAATTAGGACATGTGTTAGGGTAATAGTAATATCATATTTACCCTTAGTTACCCTATTTACTATTAACCGCGGTAAAAAAAGTAAAATGTTACTATTCACCAAAAAAGTATTTTTATCTCATTCAACCACATTTTACTTACTGATATCAACCGTGTCTATCGGATTTTCGAAATTCCATTCACAGAAGCGGTAAAATTACGTTTTATGCAAAATTCAGCTTTTAACCTACAACTTAGTGGTTTCACTATTCATCAAAAATTGAAAGTTTTCAGAAAAATACCAAAATTTCACCCTAGGCTAATTTCGGTATTCCGAATCCAAAAATGAAGTCCATTTTGAATGATAAAATTTATAAAATTTCAAAAAGTGGTTATTACTATTCATAACGGCTAGTTTTAATAATATTTTAATAGCATATCGTTGTTTAGTGAAACTCAGTATTGCGTACGACGCAAGATATCGAGGAAGGTCGTGATTGTGTGTAAAGTAAGCCAAGATAGTATGTAGTGAAATATTCCTATGATGATATATAAAAACATAAAATTACTCATAAAAATCTCGGGTGTTACATGGTGCCTCTAGCATTAGGCGTGCCTTCCCGTACCCCAAAGGTCGCCGACTAAAAGTGAGGGTGTGAAAGGATTGCTTGTGGGGGTACTATGAAATATAGTGATGCTGATATAACTAACCAAGTATATATATAATATGAAATTGAATAAAATAATAAGAATGCGCAAACCAGTAACCCACTAATGGTGGAAGCACAAGTAATAATAGACAATAGTGGAAGCATAACTAAGAATAGCATCAGAAATAAATAAACAAATAATCATGCCAATTATTGAATCTGAAATAGAAAAAGAATTCAATATAGTTCATACAATACAATATCTATAAGGGGTATCCAATGGATAACCATAGTATATACATACATATAATCATGTTGAAATAGAAATGAAAACTAAAATAGAAAAATATAGCTGAGGAAAGAACCTCAATGTCCCATGCCAACATCCCTTGTGAAACATTCTCTATTATCTAGCTCTTGATCATGGACCTTTACTTGAACACAATCACATAAAGTCTACACACATCCTAAATGGCCTATGTAGGATGTGAGAATGAGTCTCAGTATGCCACCACCCACATGTGTGTACCTTTTATTTTTTACTAAGTATGTGTGTAATAAAAATGGATAAAGAAGGTAACACATGTAATTTAAATAAAAATAGATACTTTGGTGCTCAACTAACACCAGGAAGCTATCACATGCTTCATCCATCACTAGAATAACTAATAAGTAGAGGATCCTTAGGTCATAGATAATGAAATCCCATATTATCAATAGCCCATGTGAACCCTTAGGTTCCACCTCAATATTTCATCAAGCACGTAGTTCCAACAACAAAATAACTCATGACCTAAAGTCATTCCAAATCACATAAAATCTTAGTCCCCCAGACCCCTTCTTGAAGGCACCCATCATCATGAAGCCTGACGCCCATAGGCACATTGATATCTGTCCCAAGATAGTAACCACCATCATTTTAATAACCGATGATTCAGTAAATGGCAATACCATTCCTCCAAACTGATCCTGGACAAATGACCTAAATCATGGAGAGCCACATCCCCCAACTGACAGCCACAACACTATCTTATAATGGATCCTCCCCGTCCCTGTATATTTTTGTGGAAAACACCCCCATCCACTAATCTCATCTGTAACTATCGAGGGCATCTACCCATAAGAGTGGTCAAAACCACATCATCACAAATTCAATCATTGTACACGTGAGTCTAAGATGCAATTTTCTCAATATATGTGAGAAGGAATCACTAATTAGAACCTAAGACACTTCTATTATAGCACATCATGCCCTTGTGATCATGTCGCTCAGTATGATTCCTTGTCCATACAACATTCCATGATACTTGCCCACATCTTGATGACCCTATCAACACAAATGATGATGGATTCACTGATCTAGTGATCAACATAACTCAGGAAATAAATATAGTAGGCCACACCCAACACTATGATCATATCACTACAAAATAGATAGTCATCGATATCTCAATCCTTGAGCCAAGCTTATCATGTTCCATTATAACTCAGTAGTATATCACAATAAAAACACACATATATAATTCATTTTATATTATCTAAAAAATTCAATGTAATTGAATTGTAAAACTCAAATTGGACAAGGAATTAAATTTAATATATAGAAGCTCACCATGTCCTAACCGCCCAGGGTCTCAAGTCTCATACCTGGATCAAACAATTTTTTGACTCTATTGAGAATTTTTATTGGCATATCATAAGGTTAATTTTAATTATTTATAATAAACCATGAAAATTATAAGGTCGTGCTTGATCAACACAACAGTTCACTAGAAGTCCCCCCCAAAAACTCATGAAACCAAAGAGAAAAGTATTCATCACCTACTTTGTACCCATAGATGTAGTAACATCCAATCAAAGCCTCTAACTCTAGCTAATTTGTAAGAAATAAATGTTTCTAATGAACACCCTAAAAATAGGTCAAAAATACATGAATGAATTTAACGATTTGTGAGGTGAAGGAAAGGATAAATATAAGCAATGAAGAGGAGAGCCTTACCAAGATGGATTCTACTCCCCAAATGTATTAATGAACATAGGTAGGATGAAGAGATTGGATCAAAATCAATCCGAGGAGGAAAAGTGAGGAGACCCTTGCTATACGCACGATTTGGAGAAGAGTAAAAAAGGAAATTAAGTTTATAGAAGGAAGGTAATTTTGGTCATTTCACCTCTTTAATGGGCCTCATGGTTAGATTTCATGGTTTTCCAAACCTTGTGGAAATAGTGATAGTCCATCTGCTTAGGATCTAAGCATTTCATGGTTAGCCTGCATGGTAAGGCATAACCGTGCACTAATCTTGCATGCTACAGTGTAAGGGAACATATCAAATGGAACTAACTATGCGGTTTGAATAGGGTTTTCCATAATCATGTGAACACCATGAAACATACCTATTAAGAAACTACATATGTTCATGCATGGCCATACTCCTCATCTTGCATGATTTTCCAAATCATGGTCTGTGAAAAATGTGGGCACACAGTTTTAATTAGGAGGCCACACGGTTTGATCTAACCATGTTCCTCAGTGAACACTTTTAAAAAACATTCCCTTTGGGCCTTCAATGCACCCAAAAACCATCCTAACATTAGATAAATTTGTTAAACCTATAAACCCATCCAAAAAATAAATTTTGTGTTAAAGAAAAACTCAAAATTAGGTTATGTTGATCGAGAAAGAAGTTTGCACCCCCACCAAACTTCAAAAATTCAAAACGGGGGAGGATTATAACCCGCTCCAAATACCTGGGATGACAAAATCTCTCACCCATATAATATCTCATAAATATGAAATAAAATGAAACATGAAGGTGGTAATAAATATGACTATCCCATTAAACTATCCCATACTACCCTGGGAAAATGGCACAGGTCAATTACCTCAAGCGGTCTCCCCACCTTATGAGTTACCAACCCCGGTCAAATCCAAACCCAAAATGTAAATTAATCTAATGGTCCATTGGCCATCTCCAGGCTCTATGTACTTCTATGAGACATTTTCGCTCCTTCACCTCATCAGGTGATCTCATACCCACACCCATTAGAATCATGCACTGTATCAGTGGCCGTTGTGGGTCCATGGCTCACAATGGACCAATGAGGTCATGCATCTCAGTATATGCTCAAAATTGTCTTAGTTCCTCTAAGATCAATCAAGTTTCACATCTCAATGATGAACAGATGCCAACGCACCTCAGGTAAATCACATATCCTCAATGCCTTGGTGCCAATACACCTCGATAGTAACACATCCAAAGATGCTAACATATAGATCTCAGTTCCACTCACCACACACACAGACATAAATATATATATATAATTCATTCTAGTTGACTAAAACCCATTAATAGGTGTTTGGTTTTTCCATAGTCACAGACCGCGCACCTCATGCACCCAAAAATGACATGCATCTAAAAAGGACATGACAAATATTACACAAAAAATTAATATATATTCCCACAATGTACCTCTGACCATCATCGTCTCACCATCCTGCTCATCACCTAAAAGATCTATGGAATTCAGCTTACATGAATCCTAAACTACCTGTAGTCTAACCCCCCTATGGTGATACACAATTTACAATCCATTAACCCCACTATTTGGTCCAACTTTCTCTACTATGTACTCCACATGTTGCTAAAACTCGGCTATCATCACCTGGTACTACTCAAAATATAATATTAGTACCATGATTCCACCCTAGTACCTAACTACCAGATGTCTGAGATTTCTTCTTGAGGAACCTCTCAAGATACCTGACCTATCCACATATCGAACACTCTTTTAGAGGCTACTAAAAATATGTACAAAAATTTCATAGTTACCCGCATTGGAAGCACACTATAGATGATCCACTCTAAGATAGTATTCTCAAGTACCTGGCCTAACTACCCTACTAAAAATCATCTAATACTCGCTTCAAGCTATTTGGAGCATCTCCAATGAAATCTTTATAAGGAATCACCCATCTCGAGTAAGACAGATCCATCAAGTTTCCCACAACTATGAGTTCCTAATTCACTGTCTTTGAGAATGAGGACAACCCAAAGATGTTCAACTACACCTGATTGGAATATGAAATTACATTCTCATAACGCCTCAACCTCTTGCTGTCATCATTGACCATATAATGTGAGAAGTGATAAAACTCATTGAATGTCAATGAATAGTCCATGACAGACATGTCACCCTACTGTAGGCTCTTGAACTCATGAGCTCTCTCTTCCCTCAGCATCTCTGGAATGAAATGATTGAATAACCTAATCTAAAAGTCCTACTAGGCCAGTCCCTCATGTCTACCAACCTAAACCTACACGCCCCACTAGCACTTACCTAGTCCTCTGAGAATTTAGGTCTTCTGCTTTACCCTCCTCCCTAGAGGCATTTCTAGCTACTCGAAGCTCATCTTCTTATATTCTATCATGTTCTCATACTCTTGTGGACCAAACTCACCCTAAAATAATGACATTTGTTTCAACTACAACTCTCAATTAATATATTCTATATAAGGCTCTACTTTTTGAGATCCAATATTGATCCCCTGGATCACATGTACCAGTGGGTGTACCAACGGATCTTGATCGACCCAACTCTTATAAGTCTCAACCTACAAGTGATCCTACTTTACTAATCCATTACTAACCTGAGACTCCATATGAATCCATCTATGTGGAATCCCACTAAATACCATTACATGGTTAGACATTTGAGATTACATTAATACATATATCACAGATAAAGAAAGTTGTAACCGAAAATTTCATATAACTACCCTTACACTTTCCTAATCTAAACCATGCCAAATGGAATCACATTCTCATGGCCTCCTTACCTACCCATACAAGATCCAAGTATCATGTAATCCTTAGGCCATCCCCATATATTTGAACCATGTAACCTCAATCAGATGACCTCATCACCCAACCTGGTGATTGACATCACCCCATTTCATCATACCTACCTTCTCCTATTAGAGTTGGGCCTATATATAAATATTTCACACATCACATATTACAATAATTTTATCACATCCACATGAATATATATATCTCTCATCCTACTATGTGACTAATAATAATCATAGAAATTCATAATGATACCCCTATCCATACCATGCCAAGGTTATAAATATTTTACATTTCATACCAGACCAAGGATCAAAGGTTAAATGCCATAACAGATAATAATAGCTTCCAAGTGTTCCACTCAAGGTGGAGATCCTATAAACTATAAAACTAGAAAAATAAAATAACAATTCCTACCCCTAAAACTTGGTCCTCCCACCATGCATGGTGATACTAGAACCAAAGCACAAGATATAAACCTAGTTTTGACAAAATCCTAATCTCAAGTCTACCATATCCCAACAGTAATACCAACAAAAAACAAAAGCATTTGGTACCATTAGTTGCTAGTTTTATGGTCATTATAATTACCAATCAATAACTAATTTGGTAAAAATTGTATCACCTCATCCTAATTAGGAACTTGAATAGGGCTTTCAAGTTAGGTGTTATTCACCTTAAGCACACCTCCCTGTAAGGAAAATGATTCTGATTAGTAGCAAGGGTGTGAAAAAGAGTGATAGTGGGAATACTATACTCTATGGTGATAATGATATAATGGTCCAATTATATATATTATATGTAGTCGAAGAAAAGACTTAGTAGCCTCAAACCAGCAACGTGCCAATAGAGGATGTACAAATAGTAACAGACAATAGTGGAAGCATAACTAAAAATAGGAGTAGAAATAAATCAATTAATCAATGTTCTAAATGTGGAATTTTAAAACAAAAATGAATCCAGTACATGTATTATAGTAAAATATCCATAAGGGGTAACCAAAGGCTTAACAAAATATATAAATATATATAAAAATTCTGAAAAAAACGAAAACTAAAACAGAAAACTCTAGTTGAGACAAGAAAAACAAGGTCCCGTTCCAAAATACCATACTAAAAAACCCCTAAGGTCCATCTCACGATCACATGCCTTTACCAAAACGCTATAGCATAAATTTTATATGTGTCCTGAAGGGCCCATATAGGGTGTGAGAATGATTTCATGTAGGCCACCACCCACAAGTGTGTACCGTACATTTGTGACTAACAAGGTGTGTAAGAAAAATGAATAAATAATGAAGTTTCTGTAATTTAAATAAACGCAATCTTCCATAGTTTTCAAAATCCCCCATGAAGATATCCAACGCTTCGTCCATCACTAGAATAATTTAGAAGGATATGATCTTTAGCTTCTACCTCACGACATTTACATTTTTTAATAGCCCAAGTAAACTCTTAGCTTTCATCTCAAAATATCACATGGAACCACATTATAACAAAAAAATAAATGACATCCAAAATGAATGAAAAAATAATTAGAATCCTAGACACTCGGACCCCTACTTGAAATCACTCATCAGCTCAATGCCCGATATCCAAAGACAAATCAATATCTGTCCCCAATGAGTAACCATAAACAGTTCAACAACTCATATCCTATGAAATTGTGATACTTATCTTCCATACTAATCATGAACCAATGGTATCAAGCACTCTGAGCCTCATCCCTTAACCGGAATCCTCAATGTTATCCTTTGATAAATCCTCATAATCCACATGGATTTCTACATAAAGAACCCACATCTATTTACCTAAGCAACAACTATTTGGATCCTTTACCTACATGGGTGGTAAAAACCACCTCATTGCTGAGTCAAACTGTGTTATTATGACTACTAGTGAAATTTTTTTGAATACATGTGAGATACATTCTACAATTAGAACCTATGACACATCCATTCACGTACTTCATTCCCCTACAACCACGTCGCTCAATCTGATGTCCATGTCATCCAATGTTCCAAGATCCTTTTTTATATCTTAATAATCCTTTAACCTCAAAAAATGACTAAGTCGCCCAAAAAGTGATCAAAATCACTCATAAAATAAATATAACGGGTCACAGCCAGCACAAATATCATGTCACCTCAAAACAGATAGTCATCATTATCTCTATCCCTAGGAAAAACCATCATGTTCCATTAGAACATAGTAGTACATCACAATAAAAACACACATCTATAATTCAATTTAAATTAACTAATAAATTAGATTTAATTGAATTTCAAAACTCAAATTGGATAAATAATTCAATTTAATATAAAGAAACTCACCCCAGCCTAACCACCCAACATATCGAGCCTCTCGTATGGCTCAAACCATTTTTAGTCTCTATTGATCATTCCCCTAATAATCTCATATTATTAAAATTTAATTAATTAAAATATACCATGTAAATATGGGGTCTTTCTTGGTCAATCCAATGGTCCAATTGAAGCCATACCCCCTAAACACTCGTGAAACCACAAAGAAAAGTATCCACCACCAACCTTGTACTCATAGATATAATCACACCTGATATTAGCCTCCACCTCCGTTTGATTTTTAAGAAATCAATGTTTTTTATAAATTCCCTATAAATAAAGAAAATGGTTCGAATAGATTTAGAAGTCTATGAGGAAATTAAAAAGATAAATAGAAGCAGGGGATAGGAGAGAATTACTGAGATGCATCTAATGCCCCAAATGGATTGAAGAATATAGGTTAGATGAAGAGATGGGATTAAAATCAAGTGATAGAAAAGGGAGGAGACCCCTTATTGTATGATTGATTTAGAGAATAAGAATGGAGAAAATTATGTTTATATAAGGAAGGTAATTTTTTAAATTTCACCTCTTTAATGAGACACATGGTTTTCTCTCATGATTTTTAAAACCATACAGCAACTGATCGGGTCTAACTTCTTAGGAGAAAATCCCCTCACAGTTATTCCTAATTGTACAGTAATCATACATGCTAAAATGAAAGGGTACTTCCAAAATAGAACTAAACATGTATCTTATGAATGGTTTTCTCTAACCATGTGCAAACCGATTGATAATACCTCTTCAAAAAAATAGAGATTCAAGCACGACCATGCGCCTCATCTTGAAGTTTTTTGAAAATCATGGTTAAGAAAAATAGGGGGTGCACGATTTTCACTAGGGGGCCATACTGTTTGATATAAACATGAACCTCAATATAAACTTTTATAAATTAGGTCCTTCAGGCCTATAATGCACCCAAAACCCATCTGGACACCACAGTAATTTGTTAAACTTTTAAACCCATCTAAAAACAAGGTTTTGGGTTAAAGAAAATATCCGAATTAGCTTCCGATGATGGAGAAATAAGTTAGAACACCCACCAAACATAAAAAATTAAAAATGAGTGATTATTTTATCCCAATCCAAATACATGGGGTTTTTCATTAATTATTTCCTTTTATTACCTATTTATATACAATTTTATGATAAAATTACGTTTTGGGTTTTAATTGCTTTATTTTTCATATATGTTTTTATTTCAATTTTTTTCCTCTTAAATTGATCATGGTTATATCATCTCAATAATTTTAAGCATTATATAAATTTCATATATATTCATTATATATATATTTTTTACTATCTATAAAATTATTAAATCCCTCATTCATAGATATGGTAAGTTATACAAACTCATAAATGGTGTTTCTATTATTTTTACTAAAATAAATAAATAATGGTAAATGATATATTAACATTAAAGAAAAAATTTTATTTCATATATATCACATATTTTTATTTAAACATATCCTCATTACGTTCTATGTAAATCATACATGAAAAATTAATCGCATCGCTTCGTGAGGTGGTAGTCTTCCGTACACATGAACAAAATTATTGTATCCCCCATGGAATAGAATGTAAAAAGATTTATGTGACATAACAATTATAGAATTATAATTATATTGAAAATATCTTATTTATTCACTTAATCTATCCTTATTACCATTAAGGTAAAACAAAAACAAAAAAACACATCACATCAGTTCGTGAGGGGGTAGTTCGTTTTATACACGAGTGACATTATTGTTTTATAATGGTTTATGTGGTAAGAAGTTATATGTGATATTATAATTAAATAAGTATAGTAGTATCATAAATATCATATATAAAAATAAAATACATCATTATATCCTGCTGTGATATGTGTTGTTGGGAAATGAATAAAATCAGATCACGAGGTGGTAGTCCTCTGTACACACGAACAACGGTTTCATATTCCATTTGATGGAATAGTAGATGTATATAGGTTATTTAAATAAAAATAAAATATCTAAGTATATATAAGAGACTTTTAATATTTAACAATTATAGTTTAATTTTAATTGAAGGAGGTTTGGGAATATATAAAATAAAATGCTCAGTTTGAGACATTGCCTCTTCTTCGGACAACTACTTTGGGTTTGCACCAAAAGCCTTCCTAGGATTGATTTATGACCAAAATAAGGATTCTATTATGATATTATGGATTTAAATAATTTTTTTATATTTTTATTAGCTCAACCAATGGGTTTTGGAATTGTGAATAGGAGAAGTTAGGGTGGCCTTTTATAAGTGAGTTGAGTGTCACACATGTAATTTTTGAAAAGAAAAAGGTGTACCCATGATTATCACATGTCAAAAGATAATAAATGGAAAAATTTTATACAATGTAATATTTAAGGTCTAAATATTTCCATAAAATAGGTTTTTTATATGTTTTTGATCATTTTAACACTTATAGTTATAGTTTAACCCTCAATAAACCAATTTTTATCTTAACCACGGTAAATAATTTTACTTCTTTTATTATTAATTTTGTTCAAAAAATAATTTTTACATAATAGATAATATAAATGAATCTTATTTAAAACATATAATTCGTTTATCTAAATTAACTTCACATAATTGTAAAATAATAATTTAAAATTAATCCCACAGACGCAATGAGAAAGTGGGTTTTCAAAAAGAAATTGTTCGAAAGATTAAAAATATTTTATATCAAAATTCAATATTAAAATTATTTAAATGACCTAAATAGTAATAATAGATATATAATTGAAGTAATTTTACCTTTAAACCCATCTTAAAATAAGTTCAATGTTTTTAAATTCTTTAAGAGAAATGGAAATTCTTAATAAAAACTAGTATTTCCACTATTCATAGAATATTTTAACTTCTTAGAAAATTCACAAAAATACACCCTTGGATAATTTTTAAATGATGATTTACAAAATGAGATTAATTTTTTCAAATAAAATTTCTAAAATTGTCAAAATTTATCTTTAAAAAAATATAACAAAAGATAATAAAACTATTTTTTAGAAAAAATATAGTAATTATGTGTACAATTGGATTTGTTATTATCCATTTTCTAAAAAAAATAATGTTATACATTTGATTGAATATAATATATATATATATATATATTTATTTATTTATTTATTTAATTTAAGAAAATTTATTAGTTTAATTATTTTTGGTAAAACATTTTTGTACACGTTAAAAATAGTTCCTCAGAAAAAGATTTCTTTTATTTTTAAATAGTTTATATTTTTTTCTAATTAATTGTTCACCAAAGAATTAATTATATATATATGTTTAAACAATATAATTTCATAATTTATATTTTTTTTATTGAGACCCTTTATTCCAAACTCTATGTGATAAATATCATATTAAATAACAATATTTTATTAATATTTCCTTTTCATTTAAACTTGTTGGTGAATGTAACGCAATCTACACTTAGTGTTTTGTGTAAAAAAAATATAATAAATGTTTTATTTAACAAAAAATATAGAAAATTTTTAATTTATTTTGAAAAATATATTTCAAAAAATATTGGGTTGTTTTATTCTACCCCCTTGAATAAATTTTTTTCTCACAATTTAAACTTGTTCCAAAAAAACTAGGCTTTAACATATGAAAATCTATTTTTGGGAAACCCAAATCTTTAAATAGTTAATAAAAATTTATATTGAAAATATATAAAGGATTTGTGAAGGTCATCTACACTTATACATACTAGGATTCCAAATAGTATAACATATGCCGGAAGTGAAAACATGAACATATAAGATAAAACTAACACCCAAATACTGTTAGAGAGAGATATAGAACATGTTCAAGATAAAGCTAACGAAAAAAAATCCATAAACGGTGTGAAAACATTCATTGAGATCATCAAAATTTATTGTAATTGGACAAAATTTTATTTCAAGATATTTTTCCTAACATTGGGGAATTTTTAGGAGAATATATACTTACATGATTTCATTTAATTTAATGAGAACAATCTCATCCTTTGGTTATTCCTTGATCAATTTCCACTTCATATCTTACTCTAATAGATGAATTTACCATATCTTAATCACTAAGAAATAATAATATACATAAAAGAACTATAATTCATTCCTTCTATATCTTTTTATTATAAAAAACAATTTGGTTATCACAAGTTATTAATAAATCTTCATATAGTGAAATAATAAATTAATCTCTAAAGAATCATCTAAAATTCAACTTAAAAAATTTCATAAATAGTTAACCTTATAACCCTTACCAGATTACAAATTTATAAAGAATTTAAAATTAACATTTATCTCCAAAATATCATGAAGTATTTATTGATTGTCACATACCAAATATGTAAATAACTTAGTAGTCAAATATTTTATTGAAACATGGTAATAACTATAATTAACGTAAAACTTAATAAAAATATACATACTTCTACATTATGTGAAAAACCCAGATATTGTTGAATATATTTAATAAATCCAATAATTATATAAATATAATCCATAATAATAGAAACAACTTTTTTGAAATTTCATTAATCGATTCTAGGGTCATAAATACTACCCAATTTACTTTATTCATATCAATCATCTCATTATTCAAACTAAAAACTATTTTCTTAACATCAGAAACATATTATGGGTTATCTTATATTAATAAAAATATAACATTTCCATGAAGTCACTTTTATAGGTCATCATCACTAACATATAACTTTTCTAGGTCATCCTTTTATATTTCACGATTCATATAACATAATTCTTGAATTCCAATACATAGACACTACAATCATCTCATTTCCTTCTAAAACCATTAACTAAGCTTCATCATCTTATTCCTTAATATCTCTTTCATAAAATATGAAATTTAAATCATGTCTTACCATTTTTCAACCTCAATTTAATCATGATTCTCAAGTTTAACATAAATAATACTGTTAGAACAACCCATTACTTTCATATTTCATTTGTAGTATCCTTATTATCAGTAGTATACCAATGAATCATACAACATTTTTTATTCTCGTCATGATATTTCCCTTTAGGAAATTTATTTTTATAATGACCATAATTTAGACATTTGAAAAATTCAACTGCTAGTGATATCATAGGGAGAAAAATATTTAAATCCATTGTGTTATCCAAAATTTTCCTTTTTCATTTGCAATTACTTACTATGTATCCTTCATTTCCACAATGAAAACATATTCTCGTTCCTCTAATACATCCACTTGATTGTTTCTTCCCATATTCTCAACATATAGGAAGTAGAATATTCTTTCATCCATGGTCACCAACACCCAAAATCCCAATGAAATTTATACTTATCTTATTCAGTGAGATTGGAAGTTGTTTAAAGTGAAAGTTGTTAATCATATATTTTGATAAATGGTTAGGAATAATCATAATATCCTTAACTTGAGTCATCATACCATTTCTCTTCTCATTAACACAATTTCTATCACATTGAAAATTAACCCACTTATAAGAACTCTAAATCATGATAACTTATTTTTAATATATGACACATTAGGTTTATCCTAGGTAATTCATGGTAATTATTTAAATTCTTCTTGATGGTTCATAATGATTATGTGAATTTCTAAATTCTATTGCCTAAAAATGTCAAAACAGGTGTGCAACATGGTCGGTTTTCATGCACTAGTTGACAATCGAGTCTAACTCAATGCACCATATTCAAATTCAATATCACTAGTTACATCTAGGATAGAACCACACCCACTTTTAGTATCTATACAGGGATGTAATTTATTAGAAACTATTGGCTCTATCTTTTACCAAAATTATAAGAAATTTTTTATACTTTGTCTCATCTTTAGTCTTATCCATAGATACATCCTTAAGGATATCACTAAATATTTCTTATCATTTTTTCCAAAATATAACTAAAACGTTCCTATGGTACCAATTTTAGTGACCCAATATTTTTATACACATTTATTACAACTTTTTAAATGAATATTCATTACATAATATAAACATGTTCCTGAGGATTGTAATGGTTTTGTGCCTTTGGAGACTAGGTACTCAATATTCTTATTTAGTGAAAAATTTTCAATGTTTCCCAGAAGATATTCCCATTTACTAAACATCATATACATACCCTATATAAAAACCATTATTCATAAACTTGAAAAAAAAAAGAAAAAAAGAGTGTGGTTAGATGCTTAGTAGGTGTAAATAAAGGAAATTTTGAAAATATAACATGAGCATAAGGGTATTTGAACATGATAATAACATATTAAAACCATAACCTTTATATAAAAGATAAAAATATACATTCTTGGAATAAATATTATTATTTCATAAGACATGAATCATAAGGAAATCAAATAAAGTTATCCATGAGAACAAAACATTGGCATAAGACATGGAATTATAGAATACACCTTAGAATAAACAAATAATTTCCTTAGTAGTTCAAGGCACATTGTTGAGATGATCACAGTAGAGTGGGGTCACTCCAAAAAAGCATAATAGTAGTCAAGGTTAACTCCCCAGACTATCATAGTAAATAGAGTCCCTTATTGAACTAGGTTCACTCTCTATTATAGTTCTTTTTATGTTATGAGAAATCAATATTTATCCAATACATTGAAGGGAGATATAGGTCCCAAAAATAACATAATTAAAATAATACATATGTATTCCAAAAGATCATAAAAAATTCATCATATTGGAACCCAATAAAATATATAGGTTGCATAAAAATTCATTACAACATAACCTGTGGAAAAGAAACGGGTTTTATAATCATTTCATCAAAGCATCACTTGTGGAAAAATAGGTGGGTTTCATAAGAATGTTATCATGGTATAACCCATGGAAGATAAATGGGTTTCATTAGTATTATATCATGGTATAACCCATATAATAGAAATTGGTTTCCTATGAATCATGTAATCATAAACAAAATATATCAATAGAATGATTAAATATGGTATCATTGGATCATATCCCTGATAAAGATTAAGTAACATCAAAGGTTTCCATATTTTATGAAAAATGAATTTTATATATCATTTAAAACATTTCTTAGGGAATATAACTTTTATTTGAAAATTACATTTTAAAAATAAAAATTCAAAAAAAATTTGGAAGTCATTTTCTTTGAAAATAATCTTTGCAACATATAATTGAAGCTTTAAAAATAATTTAGAACACTTTTTGAGGACAATGTCATTTTTTCATTTAAAATCACTTTATAAACATAAAACTTTGTGAAAATAATTTTATTTGAAAATAACCTTGAAAACATATAAATGAAGATTCAAATAAAATAATGTTCATGAATATGGGAAAATTGTTTCATGTTATACACATTAAAAAAAGGATTCCTTTCACATTTTTAGTAAAATCATAATGGGTAATGTTTATAAAATAGAATAAAGATTCCTTAAAAAAATTAAAAAGTTAAACATGGGTAAAGATGTATTTAATAAATAATTATTATAATGGCAAAGAAACCTGAAATAATTTTTTGAAAATATTATTTGGGAATAAAAATTGTATTCAATCGAAGAGAAATAAGGGTGATTTGTCTTAAAAGAATTATTTTTTGTATCATGAATACATAAATAGAAGAAAATTGAGGGAAAACATGTCTTTCCAAGACATAATTATAGGTTAATAAAAATAATGATTTTCATGAGAGATGGATCATGATTTTTCTTCATTGAAAACATAATCGTAAACAATACTAATAAACGATGAGATTGTATCATCAAACTCTTACCACATTGGTAACATTTAATCATAAGACCCAGGAAATTATAATATTAAATTAAACATTATATAATAATAATAATAAATTATTTCATTCTATTAAATTTCTTAAGGTCTATATATACACTAAAAAATTAATATGTGTATAGCATGATAGATGTCTCAAAGAAGGAAAATTGAGACAAAAATCCCTTACTGCATGGGTATATTTTGAAGCATAAACCCTATAAAAGAGATATAATCAAAAGGATATGTAAATCAAAATTTTTTTCATTATAATAAATATAAATTTCATTCATAGATAGTATATACATCACACATAAGAAACAAGTGGTGAATATGTCATATATCTCATGGATATAAAAGTGAGATGAAAAATCCATTACCACTTTGGTAATATTTTAAATCATATGACCCATAATTAATAACATAAAATGAAAGTTTATATATCATTAAAATAAATATATTCATGATATAACATGTTAATGTTTTAATATATAAACCACAAAAAAATAAATGAGTGGTCAATTTTCATGTCACCCATAAATAAAAGTGACACTAGAAATCCCTTACCTTAACTATTGAATTTATTCATACACCTTAAATCCTACAATATAATAAATATAAATTTATTATAAATGTATTAAAAAAAAAATATATGTATCATATCATATATTATTTACTTATTTCCTTGTATATCCCATTTATCAATAATTCCTTGTTAAAGTCACATTTCGGTTAATAACCTTTTGATTTTTCATGTATATTTTGATTTGTAATTTTTTTCATCTTAATTTGATCATGGTTAAATACTATGAATAATATTAAACATTATATATATATATAATGTATATTAATTATATATTTATTTATCATAATTCATATATGATAGAGATAAAAAATGAAATACAACGTTCATGGAGATGGTAAGTCGTACGTACGCATGAGTGGTGTTTCCATTTTCTTACGGAGAAGAAAGAAGGAAGGTTAAATTTGATATTAAAATTAGAAAATAATTTTTATATAATATATATAACATATTTTTTATTTAGACCTATCCTTATTACCTTACACGTAAAGCATATGTGAAAAACAAACCACATTGTTTTGTAAGGTGTTGGTATATTGTACACTTGAATGACGTTATTGTATCCCTCATGAAATGGAAAGTAATAATTTATATATTGTTTAATAATTAAAAAATTAAAATTACCCTGAAAAAAATATTTACTCTATTAATCTATCTTTTTTAACATCCAAATAAAACAAATATGAAAAACACATAACATTAGTTCATGAGGTGGTAGTCCACCGTAAACATGAGTGATGTTATTCTTTTCTAATAGGATAAGGTTAATAAGTTAGATGTGTTATTATAATTATATAGGTATAATAATATCATAAATATCATATATAAAAATTAAATCCATCATTATATCCATCCATGAGAAGTGGTGATGAAAAACTAATAACATCGGTTCGTAAGGAGGTAGTCCTCGATAAACATGAATGATGATTTCATATCCCAATTTATGGAAGAGGAGATGTATATCAATTATTCCATTTATATAAAAATATTAATATATTTAATATACTTATTTTATTATATCATCATTTTTAATTATAATTTATGTACTTCGTAGAATAAATAATATAAAATTCATGATTAGGGATGCTACCAATTCTTTGAACAACTACTTTTTTTACACTGAAATCCTTCCAAGATTTGATTTTTGAAAAAAATAAGGATTATAGGATGACATTAGGGAATTAAGGAAGTTGTTTTTGTATGTATATTTCTATCCAATGGTGTTTTTATGTGTGAAGAAGAGATGAGAGGGGGTGTAATTTTATATGTGAGTTGAGTGAAACACTTGTAATTTTTGAAAAGAAAAATATGGTCCCGGGTTTTACAAATAACACCTGGATCCAGAATTGGAAATTATATAATATATAATATATAAGGTTTAAATATTTCTATAAATTGGTTTGGATATTTTGTGTTTTATTTTTGACCCTTATCTTTTGAGTTCAACCCCTTCTCCCCTTGATAAACCCATTTTTACCTTAACTCCGATAAATGATTTTTACTATTTTTTACTATTCATCATTGTAAAAATTTATGTTTTCCATATTAGATAATATAAATTATATTTGATTCAAAATATGTAGTTTATTATTTTTTTAATTCAATTCTTATAATTAGAATTATTTAATTTAAAATTAATAATACAAACGCAATGAGAAAGTGGGTTTTCAAATACAAAATGTTCAAAAATTTACAACATATTTATATAAAAATCAATATTAAAATGATTCTAATGACCTAAATTTAATTAATACATATATATATATATATTAATTAATTTTACCTTGAAACTGATCTTAAAACAACTTGGAAATTTTTAAATACTTTATAATAAATGACAATTCTTAATAAAAACAATTATTTTTTCTATTCATCGAAAAATTTATCTTCTTAGAGAATTATATAAAAATAACCATAAGATAATTTTGAAAATATTATTTCAAAAATGATATTTATTTTCCCAAATTAATTATTCTAAAAGTGAAAAAATTAGTTTTAAAATAAGTGCACAAAATTTTAGAAAAATATTTTTTAGAAAAATAGATTTTTAATCCTAAAATTAGATTTATTTTTATCTCTTGTCTATAAAAAAATAATATAGATATTAAACATTTGATTGAATATATAAAGTATAAATTTCATTAAAAATATTAACCAAATTTTATTTATTTAATAATTAGGTAAAACACATTTTTTTCATAAAAATAGTTTCTCATAAAAATATTTCCTTTATTTATAAATTGTTTTTATTTTAATTTATATTTAATTCACCACAAAAGAATTAATTTTATATACAAGTTTAAACCATATTTTTTTATAATTTAATTAATCATATTTAAAATCTTTATTATAATGACTATTTCATATTTCTCATATTAAATAATAATATTTTAATAATATGTCATGTTTCATTTAAACTCATTGTCGTGTCTAACACAAGATACACTTACTGTTGTGTGTATCATAGGATAAAATCAATGTTTTGTGTAATGAAAAATATCAAAAATATTAAATTTATTTGAAAAAAATACATCAAAAAATCTTATGGTTCTAAAAAGTACCTCTCTCTATTGTATCTGATCGAGATACAAGGATTACCTCGAAGTTATGGAGAATACTTCAACAACAATTTTATAAAGAGTTGAGTTCTATTATTTCTTATCATCCTCAAACGGATGGTCAATCTAAGATAACTATTAAAACTCTAGTGGATATGATGAGATCATTTTCAATGGATTTCCATGGATGTTGGTATAAACATCATCACCTAGTGGAGTTCCCATATAACAAAATTTTCCATTCTATTATTAAAATGGAACCATATGAAGATATTTATAAGAAACGGTTTTGGAATATAACACGTTGGGATGATGCAAGAGAGAAGAAGATATGGGACATGATCTTATCCAAGAGATGATAGATAAGGTTAAAACCATTCAACGTCACATAAAATCTACCCAAAATCGATGAGACCAAGAGGTTGAGATTAGAGATAATTTATTCCTTCATATATCATCATGTATGAAATTCATTAGGATTTATAACAAGGGAAAGCTTATTTGAAGATTCATTAACTACTTTTAGATCTTTCATCACATCGAATCTGTAGCCCATAGACTAATAGTCCCACCTAACATATCTCATATAAATGATGTGTTCCATATATCCCTCTTGTGGAAGTATAAATCAGACCCCTAACATTTATTGAATCTGGAGGTGTTTCCTTTGGTAGAGATCTTAGATCATAGGGACAAATTTCTAAAAAACATGAAAACTCACTAAGTCAAAGTACAGTGGTGGAACCATAATTTTGATGATGAAAATTTGTAACTATGAGAGGTGATTATTGTAACACCCCAAGGCTTTATAAATAAATTTAAATGCATGAATTTTTTTAAGTAGATATTTATTACTAGTGTTGTGCCCAAGTGATTGAATTTGTTGTCAATAACATGTCACTATGTGTCAACAGATGACATAGAGCCTGAAGACTAATGGTTGGAGATGCATCATTACATCAGACGATTGATGAGCTGATCTTTAAGTTCCAAGAACTTGTATCAACTGGATACAATGTCACCACATTATTAGAAGACCATGCATTGTTAAGATAATGCATGAGGAGATGAAGATGATCCATCCACACCTCCTAAGTGGATGAAGTGGTTTAATGAAGAATATGCACTATCTCTTAGTGCATGATGCATTGAAGATGTTCCAATTTGATCTCTGATTGGATCATTGAAGAATTTTGATGAATTATTTGATTCAGGAGCATCGGTTGAAGGAAGACCCTTCGGGAATTCCATTCTTAAATATTGAATACATGATGAAGAAGAATTGGAGGAATTCTAATGAAGAAGAAGAAAAGAGAAGAGAGGAGGAGAGGAGATATATAAGAAGAAATGGATTAGAGGTTGAAGTGGAATTTGGCATTGGAAACTTGGTTACTTTGTTTTATACAAAGTCCTAAGATTTCCCCTTAGAAAAAATATGGGCCACCAAGGAGGCCATCCGAGGGTGAACACCCAAGGCACTTGTGGGACTCATGGTCACCACGCCCATGGGGATCCCTCAAGGCGAAGGCAGCAGCCCGGAGGCAGGGGCGCACCCGCAGGACACAGCGTAGGCGCCAGGGGCACGCCCGGAGGAGCGCATAGTGGGTGCCAGTGGCGCGCCCGAGTGGCAGGGGTGGGCGCAAAGCGCGCCCTCTAAGAGAACATGGTGCGGGGCGGCACCGTGGAGGGAGAAGATACAACTGAACTGAGGATGGGAGCACTTGGGTGATAAACCGCGGAAATATCGGCCGCCGATTCGATGTGGGACGCGCAAATTTCACCGGGAGCGCATCCTGGCCGCACGATCGATCGCGCGCTGGATCGCAGCCGCTCATCTCATCCGCCGCGTGCCGCGTTCTAATCCAGCCGTTGATGATCTTTTCAACACCGCATCCGACGGCTCTGAGGCGTCTCTTTCCTCGAGCTCGGCCGAGGCACCTCCCGTGACGCTGCCTGAACCAGTGGCCCTCCGAGCACTGAAGTCGAGCTCCCGGCCACCTCCGATCAAGCTAAAGCCACCATTGTGATCGTCTGGCCATAACGAACATATTTATGCATTAAAATATGCATGAATGTAATGAGATGATGAATTCGGTCGAGGCCGAGGCAAACGAAGTTGCGAGGCATCGTGTGTTCGTGCTTTGCATGAATGGGCCTAAACAGAGACATGCATGCGTTCGAAAATTCATGCACGTGAAGGAAACCGAAAAATGGAAAACCCGCATTAAAACAGAGAAGAAGAACGAGATACGCGGAAGATATTTAACGCGTTTGAAGTTTTCAAAACGCCGATGATTTCGGGCATTCGAGTATTGGATCCCGCGGACTCCATTCATACTCCTCTTCTATAAAATGAGAAGTCCAGCGCCCTTGGAAACGCTGCTGATTCTTTGAGAACTCGAGAGTCCCGTGAAGCCATCTGAGCTACGCGAAGTACCTCTGCGCAGCCTCTTGCGCGACTGAGAATCCTGGAGCCACCCGAGGCCCCGAAGAAGTCCCATGCACGCTACCTCTTGCGCGACAGGAAGAAGAGATCGGGCAGTGTACTTGCGCGCCCCTCGCTTGGTTACACCCTGCGTGCCCACGGGTGTCACGCCCTGCGCGATAGAGGCCGTCCGCACACCTTGCGCGGCTATTGAAGAAGTGAGGCCGCACCCCTTGCGAGCCTCTTTTGGTGTTTGAGTTTGGGTGAAACATTTACCACACTTGGGAGTGTGTGTGCAAGGAGGAAGACCCAAGGCTTAGCCTTGTGTGTGCACAAGTGAAGAAGACCAACTTTGAGAAGAAGAGGAGTACACACTTAAGTGTGTGAATGCAAAAGAACTGATCATTCTAAGTGATTTGTTTTTTGGTTAGCAAGACCAACAAGATCTTTTGAATACTGTTGAAGCTACTTGAAGTTTTGAACAACACCTTTAAAGAAGTGAAGTGGAGCCATGATGAAGATGATGCTGTGGAGTTGGGGGGTTTAACCAACTTGTAATTGGGGGGTATAACCAATTACTGTGTAAACATCTTTTGGCATAGTGAAGAATCCGTGTTGGGGGGTGTAACCAACACGGCAAGGAGTAGGTCTTTGTACCGAACCTTGTAATCTCTGTGTTCTGTGCTTTCATTATCACTGCACCCCTAAAAGAGTAGATCTAGGCCTTAACCAGCTGCAGAGGTTGAATTGATAATTCAAAGGGAACAATTCTTAAAAAGAAAAAGTTATCACTGATTCACCCCTCCCCTCTCAGTGATCACAACCGATCCAGGCATTTCAAGTGGTATCAGAGCGGGGTTCCCTCTGTTAGGATCTACTTCTGAGAAAATGGACAATCTAAATTCTGTTAATAGTAGGGGTGTCCCTATATTCGATGGAATGAATTATCACAGCTGGAAAAATCGGATGTTTCCCTACCTTCTATCTCTCAGCCTTGATGTTAGAGATGCAGCCTTATTTGGATTCCCTCCTCTTTCTAATGAAGCTGCTATGACACTCGATGAGAAAATAAATATGGAAGTTTATGGTAAAGCTCAAAATGCCATTCTTATGTCACTCTCATAAAAGGTATACACAAAAGTCCTGGGACTCAAGAATGCTAAAGAAATTTGGGACAAATTGGAAAGTAGTTATGAAGGCAACATGAAAGTCAAGGAAGCCAAATTAAAAATTTGGAGAAGCAAGTTTGAAGATGTCAAGATGGGAGAAGAAGAAAATATTGATGATTATTTCACAAGAGTCAATGAAATTGTCAGTAACATTCGGGGCTTTGGAGAAAAGTTGGAGGACTCCACTATTGTTAAAAAACTAATGAGAAATTTTCCTGACAGGTTTGACCCCAAAGTCTCAGCATTAGAAGACAGAGATGATATATCTCTTGATGAACTACACAACATTCTCATTGCATATGAAATGAAGAAGATCCCAGTATTCAAGAAGAAGATCAAGGATGAGATGGCTTTTGAGGCCATGAGACAACTCAAGATAAAAGATGACGAAGTCCTAGAATCATGTGATTCTGACAATGAAGAAAAGGATGAAGATCTCAACACGATTATTTCTCTTTTTTCTAAAAGGTTTGGAAAAACTAAATTCAGGGGAAAAGGGAAATCACCATTGAGATGTTTCAATTGCAATAACATCGGACACTTTGCTGTTAACTGTCCTAAGAAAAGATCTAGTGCTCCAGATATTGAAGATAATAAGTCACAAAAGAAGGAATGGAGTAGATACCCAAGAGAAGGAAACAGATCTGGTGCAAGAAATAAAAGGATCGTTCCTGGTGAAAGAAGAAGCTATGTAAGCAAAGAGGAAGAATCAGACTTCACTTCAGCCAGTCAATCAGAAGAAGAAACGAATTTTATGGCTCATGTGGGAAAAGGGTTTGACACCTGCAGTAGTGAAGATGATGAAAGTGAACGAACAGAGCTCGAACACATATTGAAAGATGAACTAGTGGCTTGCCTTGAACAGAACACTGAACTCAATAAAGAGAAGAGATTGTTACAAAAGGAAACCAAAAGGATTACTGAGGAGTTGGAAGAATATATAAAGAAAGAGACAATGTACATTGATGAAATCAAGAGACACAAACTGAAGGTAGCTGAGCTGGACAAGATAGAAAAAGATCTTGAGGAGAAACTTCACCTCAAAGAAGAAGAGCAATCAGTGACACATTCCAAGTGTATTGAAGCACAGAATAGCTTGACAAAGATGATAGAATACTTCAACAAGGCTGTTGAGGTCATGGAAGAATCATCTTATACTGGTGCTCAGAGGCAGGTCAATTTACCACTAAGTAAATCTCTAAATACATCTGTTATTTCTAACAATGCAGGTTCAAAGATAAAATTGAGACAAACATGGCATGAACCAACCTGTGTAAAATCATCTTCAATGGAAGAAAGGAAATCCCCAGGAAGGACTACTCAAATCTTGGACAGAAAATTACAACATGACTCTTATCAACAAAGAAGGTCAAGGTTCAGAGGCTACTGCTGGTGTTGTGGTGTGTTTTGACATAAGGCCTATGCATGCTGGTATAACATGTCTCTTCCAAGCATGAGGCATGGGTCAAGGGGGAGACATCCTGAAACCCAGAGTGTTTTGCAGAAATCATCAAAACCCCCAATTCAGAACACATTTGACTGCCTGAGTGAAGCTTGTGGAAGATGTGACCAACAAGGTCATAGAGCTGATAAATGTATGACAACTATTCCTAAACAAAAAGTCAAAGACATGAAAGGGAAAGGCATTCAAGAAACCAATGATGAAATCACATGCTTTGCTGAAGTGGCTCTAAAAGCCAGCAGTAAAACCAAGTCATGGATTCTTGATAGTGGATGCTCATCCCACATGACTGGTGATACAAAAATTCTAAGCAACATTGAAAGTCATGAGGGAGGAACCGTGGTGTTTGGAAATGATCGTTCTCTGAAAATCAAGGGAGTTGGAAAGGCTATGATTGCAACAACAAATCTAAAATCCAATGATGTGTTGTTTGTTGAAGGATTAAAGCACAACCTACTGAGTTTAAGCCAATTATGTGATGATGGACATGAGGTGTTGTTCCAGAAGGACTCATGCATCATCAAGAGCTCAAGGGATGGAAAAATCATCACTCAAGGAAGAAGAACCACTGGAAACATATTTCAAATTGGTGAGTCCATCAATTCTTGTTTTCTTAGTTCTAAAGATGAAAACAATCTTTGGAACAGAAGACTTGGCCATCTAGGTCAAAGAAGTATGAGTAAAATTCTGAAGTATAATATTGTACGAGATCTACCCAAATTAAAGAGAGAAAGAGATGAAATTTGTGACACATGTCAGAAGGGAAAACTGACCCATAGTTCACACAAATGACTAGATATCATGTCTACTGGGCCTCTTGAACTCATTCACAAAGACATATGTGGACCGATGAGACAAAAGTCTACAAGAGGAGATCTCTATTTTATAACCTTCATTGATGATTACACTCGGATGACCAACGTCATGTTCATGAAACACAAGTCAGAAGAAATCATGATGTTCAAAAACTTCAAGAGGCAGGTTGAGAAAGAACATGGAATCTGTATCAAGAAAGTGAGATCAGATAATGGAAAAGAATACACTTGTGATAATTTTGAAAGCTATTTGTTCAAGCATGGAATCAAGAATCAATACAGTACACCATATACTCCACAAAAAAATGGAGTGGCTTAAAGGAAGAATCGAAGCATAGTTGAAATGGGGAGGACTATGTTGGCTGAGCACAATATCTCTAAGTTTTTCTGGAGAGAAGCAGTATGCATAGCTATACACATACAAAATAGATGTCTCCTAAGACCAGAAACACAAATGACAGCCTATGAAATGTGGTTTAACAGAAAACCAACTGTTAAGTACTTCAGAGTCTTTGGCAGTCCGTGCATCATCAAGATTAAAAACATTAATCTGGGAAAGTTTGAGGAAAAAGCAGAAGAAGGAATCTTCATGGGCTACCTACCTGATGGAAAAGGCTACAGATGCTGGAATAATAGGTTGAACAAAATGATTGACTTCAGTGATGTCAGAATAATTGAAAACAACACCAAACCATACATTTTGGATAATGATGACTCAATGAATGACTCAACCTTGGAACAAAAGAATGAAGAATTAACTGAGCCACTACCAACTGCTGGTGAGATCAACTCTGAACACACTAGTGATGAAGAGGAAGGTAATGAAGATGAAAGAAGGAGATACAATAAATTGAAGAAACATGTCGACACAGAAAATGTCCTTGGTAACCCACAGTCCTCAGTAAAAACTAGGAGAAGATTGAGATTGGAAGATCACACTGCATTGGTTTCTCAAGTGGAACCTCACACAGTGGCTCAATCATTTGAACATGAGGAATGGATACAAGCTATGCATGAGGAACTCAATCAAATAGAAAAGAACTCCACTTGGGATCTTGTGCTAAGGCCCAAAAATAAAAATGTAATTGGGACAAAGTGGGTTTTCAGAAACAAACTCAATGAGAAAGGGGAAGTTTCAAGAAATAAGGCCAGACTTGTATGCAAAGGGTATTCACAAATGGAAGGAATCGACTTTGAAGAAACGTTTGCACCAGTTTCAAGACTGGAGACTATCAGAATGTTCTTAGCAGTTGCAGCACACAAGCAGTACAAGGTTTATCAGATGGATGTGAAATCTGCATTCCTAAATGGAGATCTTGAAGAAGAAGTGTATATATAACAACCAGAGGGATTGGTGCTAGACAAAGATGGTAGCATGGTATGCAGATTGAAGAAATAATTGTATGGTTTAAAGCAGGCTCCCAGAGCCTGGTACTCCAAGTTGGATGGTTGTCTTAAGAGCATGAAGTTTGTCAAAGGAACAGTTGACAGTAATCTCTATGTCAGAGAAATGACCACTGGCACTCTCATAGTCATTATCTATGTGGATGATATTATTTTTGCTGGTGACCAGGAAGGACTATGTGAAGAATTCGTTGAGCAGATGAAGAGAACCTTTTAAATGTCCATGCTTGGTCAAATGACATATTTTCTAGGATTTCAGGTGGAACAAAGGAAAAAATGTATATTTCTTTCACAAGAAAAGTATGCAAGGGACTTAGTAAAAAGGTTCGGAATGGAGAATGCAAAGGAAGTCTCAACACCCATTTCTGTTGGAACCAAACTATGCAAGGATTAAGAAGGCAACAATGTTGATCAGAAAGAGTTCAGGAGAATTATTGGAAGTCTCCTTTATCTCACGACCTCAAGGCCTGATATAACATATACAGTGACTTTGTGTGAAAGATTTCAATGTGACCCAAAAGAATCTCACTTATCAGCAGCTAAAAGAATCTTGAGATATGTGAAAGGAACCCTCATCTATGGACTCTTATACAAACACAGTACAAACATAAAGTTGTTGGGATTCACTGATGCTGATTGGGATGGTGATTACACTGATAGAAGATCCACATCTGGTGGAGCCTTCTTTCTGGGAGAAGGATGTGTTAGTTGGTATAGCAAGAAAAAAAAATTCTGTAACATTGAGCACAACCGAAGCAGAGTATGTGGCAGTTACACATGCATGTACACAAATGATTTGGATGCAGGTGCAGCTAGCAGATTTGAGAATTAAAGCTGGAAAACCATTGAGGATCTTATGTGATAATCAAAGTGCAATTGGATTGTCTAAGAATTCTATACAACACTCCAGATCCAAGCATATTGATATAAAATATCATTTCATCAAAGAAAGGGTCGCCAGTGCAGACATCAATCTCGACTACATTTCTACTCAAGATCAAGTGGCAGATATTTTCACCAAAGCTATGCCTACAGAAAGATTTGTTGAACTAAGGCAGAAACTTCATGTTCAGCCTTCTCTTCTCACTTGAGGAAGAGAAAGGTCCCTCCTTATTCCCTAAATTTATATGTTTTTGTACTGACATGCAGGGAATTGAAGGATATGAGTGCATCCCTTGAGGGGGAGCATTAGTTGCTGAGTCAAGTAGTTATGCATTTTGGGAATGACTTCCTATTCATCCCTTTGCATTTGTTGGCCAATAAGGGGGAGAAATAATCAGCACATACACATTGTGACATTCTTCAAGATGTGCTTCGGAGTATTGACAACCAAATACAAAGGGGGAGATTGTTGTGCCCAAGTGATTGAATTTTTTGTCAATAACATGTCACTATGTGTCAACTCATGACGTACAGCTTGAAGACTAATGGTTGGAGATGCATCATTACATCAGACGATTGATGAGCTGATCTTTAAGTTCCAAGAACTTGTATCAACTCGATACAATGTCACCACATTATTAGAAGACCATGCATTGTTAAGATAATGCATGAGGAGATGAAGATGATCCATCCACACCTCCTAAGTGGATGAAGTGGTTTAATGAAGACTATGCACTATCTCTTAGTGCATGATGCATTGAAGATGTTCCAATTTGATCTCTGATTGGATCATTAAAGAGTTTTGATGAATTATTTGATTCAGGAGCATCGGTTGAAGGAAGACCCTTCGGGAATTCCATTCTTAAATATTGAATACATGATGAATAAGAATTGGAGTAATTCTAATGAAGAATAATAAAGGAGAAGAGAGGAGGAGAGGAGATATAGAAGAAGAAATGGCTTAGAGGTTGAAGTGGCATTTGGCATTGGAAACTTGGTTACTTTGTTTTATACAAAGTCCTAAGATTTCCCCTTAGCAAAAATATGGGCCACCAAGGAGGCCAGCCGAGGGTCAACACCCAAGGCACTTGTGGGTCTCACTGTCACCACGCCCATGGGGAACCCTCAAGGCGAAGGCAGCAGCCCTGAGGCAGGGGCGCACCCGCAGGACACAGCGTAGGCGCCAGGGGCACGCCCGAAGGAGCGCATAGTGGGCGCCAGTGGCACGCCCGAGTGGCAGGGGTGGGCGCAAAGCACGCCCGCTAAGAGAACACAGTGCGGGGCGGCACCGTGGAGGGAGAAGATACAATTGAGGTGAGGATGGGAGCGCTTGGGTGATAAACCGCGGAAATATCGGCCGCTGATTCGATGTGGGATGCGCAAATTTCACCGGGAGCGCATCCTGGCCGCACGATCGATCGCGCGCTGCATCGCAGCCGCTCATCTCACCCGCCGCGCGCCGCGTTCTAATCCAACTGTTGATGATCTTTTCAACACCACATCTGACAGCTCTGAGGCGTCTCTTTCCTCGAGCTCGGCAGAGGCACCTCCCGCGACGCCGCCTAAACCAGTGGCCCTCCAAGCACTGAAGTCGAGCTCCCAGCCACCTCCGATCAAGCTAAATCCACCATTGTGATCATCTGGCCATAACGAACATATTTATGCATTAAAATATGCATGCATGCAATGAGATGATGAATTCGGTCGAGGCCGAGGCAAACGAAGTTGCCGAGGCATCGGGTGTTCGTGCTTTGCATGAATGGGCCTAAACAGAGACATGCATGCGTTCGAAAACGCATGCACGTGAAGGAAACCGAAAAATGGAAAACCCGCATTAAAACAGAGAAGAAGAACGAGATACGCGGAAGATATTTAACGCATTTGAAGTTTTCAAAACGCCGATGATTTCGGGCATTCGAGTATTGGATCCCGCGGACTCCATTCATACTCCTCGCCTATAAAATGAGAAGTCCAGCGCCCTTGGAAACGCTGCTGATTCTTTGAGAACTCGAGAGTCCCGCGAATCCATCCAAGCTACGCGAAGTACCTCTGCGCAGCCTCTTGCGTGACTGAGAATCCCGAAGCCACCCGAGCCCCCAAAGAAGTCCCCTGCGCGCTACCTCTTGCGCGACAGGAAGAAGAGCTCGGGCAGTGTACTTGCGCGCCCCTCGCTTGGTTACACCCTGCGTGCCCACGGGTGTCACGCCCTGCGCGACAGAGGCCGTCCACACACCTTGCGCGGCTATTGAAGAAGTGAGGCCGCACCCCTTGCGCGCCTCTTTTTGTGTTTGAGTTTGGGTGAAACATTTACCACACTTCGGAGTGTGTGTGCAAGGAGGAAGACCCGAGGCTTAGCCTTGTGTGTGCACAAGTGAAGAAGACCAACTTTGAGAAGAAGAGGAGTACACACTTAAGTGTGTGAATGCAAAAGAACTGATCATTCTAAGAGATTGGTTTTTTGGTGAGCAAGACCAAAGAGATCTTTTGAAGACTGTTGAAGCTACTTGAAGTTTCGAACAACACCTTTGAATAAGTGAAGTGGATCCATGATGAAGATGATGCTGTGGAGTTGGGGGGTTTAACCAACTTGTAATTGTGGGGTATAACCAATTACTGTGTAAACATCTTTTGGCATAGTGAAGAATCCGTGTTGGGGGGTGTAACCAACACGGCAAGGAGTAGGTCTTTGTACCGAACCTTGTAAATCTCTGTGTTCTGTGCTTTCATTATCACTGCACCCCTAAAAGAGTAGATCTAGGCCTTAACCAGCTGTAGAGGTTGAATTGATAATTCAAAGGGAACAATTCTTAAAAAGAAAAAGTTATCACTGATTCACCCCTCCCCTCTCAGTGATCACAACCGATCCAGGCATTTCAACTAGACTCTAAATATATTTTTTCTACTTCTACGTTTTGAATTTTGAAAAATGGTCATTTAAAATTGTGTTTAGTAATTTATTTAGAGTTTGATGGAACCAACTTTATTTTTATTGAATAGTAACATACCATTATGAATAGTAATAAGAATATTAACATGACCCTGATGAACATTAAATTTTATTATTATTTTATTTTCTATAGGATTTAAGATAATGACATCTTGATTTAATTTTTCAAGGTGATATAAAATGAGTTATAGTATTAAAATTGTAAATTTTTAAATAATGTGTGATTTTATTTAAAAATTAAATTAATCTTACATAAAAAATAATTTTAAAAAAATGGAGTCCATTTTTGAATTCTACACATCAAAAAATGTTTGGTGTGATTTTTTGGGATATTTATGAAATTCTTGAATTTTTGATGAATAGTGAAATACGGTAAAATACCGTATATAAAAATTGTCAATTAAATAAACTATTTTTTACATCATGACTTATGTAATCCCATTTTCATCAAACTAAAATTATCTATTTAATATTTTAATAACAATATTGAATTTTATTCATAATCTTGGACCAAAAGTTTAAAATAATAATTAAAATAATGTAAAATATCTCCTCTCCTCCATTATAAATGCCACCCTCATTCCCCACATCCTCTTAAACCTCTCAACCCTTGATAATTTTATAAGTTATAAATGAATTACCTCCACAAGGATATTCCCCACGTATAATACCTTCTTTACTCACTAAAATTCCAAAACCAAAGGCCTTTAGGAGGATCTCAATGAGAAGAGATCCGGAGGTAAGAATCCTCTTTCATTTTCATGTGTTTTCTTTTCAGTTTTCTTTCTTTCATTTTAACTGCTTCACATTCCATTATACACGAGGCATGAAAGATCCATTTTATTATATATGATATATTTTTATCTTATTTTTGTAAAAAATTCTGCAAAATTCATCTTCTCCTCTCCCACTTATTCTCAAAATAAAAACACCATCTGTGATTTTTCAATTTGCCGACATCATGGATGAGGTGTCCTCAATTTCCTTTAATTCCTTAAAAGGTGGTTGTAAAACCATTTTAATGGTTGGAATAAATTTTAATTTGTATAATATAACCTCTCATAGGTTTTAGAAATAGTTTATATGAATACTTTTAAATAATAAAACCAAGGTTCTTCATAATGATCAAAATTCCCCAAAATACACTAACGGTCATCACTAATGATTTATCTAATGATTCATCCTCATAACATATAAACAAAATAACATATGGAATAATTAAATTTTATGTAAACCTCTTAATATAATCTCATTTCACTTTTATATTTTCACTTTAATTTGACAATAAAATCCATTACGAACCTGCCATGAAAACCATGTAATGAACTCACCTGAAAGAATCAAAATAACAAAATATTATTAATAAATGTGTCTAATGATGTTATAAAAAGATCATATAAGGTGTTATAAAGATAAATAAACTTCTTTAAAATATTAATAACACTCTTTTAACCATTATACATGGGGTTTAAAAATGTTTTAATTTATATGAACCTAAGGTAAGGGAATTTATAACCCAATTTCCAATATTTGGGATAACCTTATATTGTATTCATTATGTGGTATTAAGATTATTTGTGTGATGAATTTTTGTTTATATTATATTGTATTAATTTTATTTAAATTTCATACACATATCCATTCCTTTCGATTAATTATCACTCCAATTATATTTTTAAGGGACTTTCCTTTTGAAATCCTTTTAAAAGTCTCTTTAATAAAATTCAGAAAGACTATTTTTTTACATATATGGTATGAGTGTTATTTCCTAATTTCAGGATACTTTATTACCATTATATATTCCATGGAATTATTTATATTGGTTTGATCCCATTGTAGCTCATGATATGTTTGGTTGAGCCCATTTTAGCTTATGATATGATGGGTGAGCCAAATTATAGCTCGCCAATGCATTGGGTACTCCGGAAATGGAATTTGACCAATGGTTATTCCACTTGTAAGGGTGATTGTAAGAGTGATATGGTAAAAATTTTACAAGGAAACTACATTATGTTTCTAGAAATTTTATTGAGTTTTTATGAAATGGGTTTTATGTGTTTATATGATATCACATGACTAACAATTTAATTCCTTATATACCTTTCTAATATAGTTCTGATCATCCCAAATTTTTAAATATTTTTCACAGTTTATAAGGATGTGTAAGATAAAGAAGGTTATGAAAAAATTTCAATGAAATTATGTTTTTATTTATGTTTTTTATTTTTGAAAAAGTGGATACTGTTTTAGTAGTATCCCCATGTATGATTCTGGGATGTTATGTATAGTTTGTGTCCTAATTTCTCTAAAACTCTAAATATGAAAAGATCCAAAATGTGTAAGAAGGTATTTAATTATATAAAACTCAATATTATGTAATGTTTTACAGATGGGTCCTTATATTTGGTATCATATGATGGTTTAGATAACTTTATGGGTTAGGATGATGTTAAAAGAATACCATAAAGGATTTCTACTACATGGTTAATTTAAAATGTTATATAATTTAAAGATTACCATGTCACTTTGTCTAAGATATATATATTCATAATGGCTTTCCATAGAAGAAAAAGGAAAGCTGGATTAGGAAGGCACCAATTGGATGATTTCTATCCGAATATGCGGCCTAGAATGGTGGGAATCAGAACTGAGCAGTTTGTGACAATAATGACTTAGTTGAATCAATAAATAAATGATCGTGGTATCCATGAAAGAGAGGAACATGATCTAACTTGAAGAAACATGTTTTTTGTGGGGACTTTTATGAGGCAACATCCACCATCATTTGGTAGAACCACAGATCCAGGGATAGCTGAACGATGGATCAATGCTCTAGAAAAGAAATTTGATTTAATGGTACCTTTGGAATTTCCAATGGTAATGCTATCCATTTATCATTTGGAAGTTGAATTTGATTAATGATGCTATCTAGTTAAGAATACAAGATAAAGAGATGATCTTAAAAGTCTAGAATGGGATGATTTTAAGAGTCTTATTCCGGGAAAATTATTTTCCTAAAAATTTTGACTCCATAATAGAGAAACAAATCATAAAAATGAAGCAGAAAGATAATGAATTTGAGGTAGACATATGAAGAAAATTTTAAAAAAAGATCTAGGTATGTACTAGATTTTACTCTGGATTTTGATAGTAAAATTAATATATTTTACTCTAGTCTGAACAATTTCTACAATGATATTTGGATTCACAAAAGTATAAAATCTTTGAGAAAGATTTCTGTTATGCTAAAAAAGTGGAGATGGAGTTTTCTAATAATAATTTTCCTTGTGATGAAAAGAATAAGAAGCCTTCAGGTTGGTAGGCATTGGGGATGAATTTTTCAAAGAAATTTGGAGGTAAGAAAATCAATTTCACTTCTTGTGAAAAGTGTGGTAAAAAGAATACTGGTGAATGTCTTGTAAATTCAAGGAAATTCAACCGATGTTGAAATTTTGGACACATGCCTCATGATTTCAAGGAAAATGATCATAAAATTAATGAAAAACTGATGGTGAGATGCTTTAACTGTGTGTAATTGGGCCATTTTGCTTATGTTTTCCTGAAGCTAGTCACTCAGGTATGGAATCAGCAAGATTGGAAGTAGAAGGGTGTGGGAAAATCCTTTGCAAACACTCCAACATATTTTGAGCTGTAAAATGGCATGGTATTAGGGACATTTCTTATTTTTATAGATTTATCAAATGTTTTGTTTTATTTGGGGTCTACACATTCCTTTATTTCTGATAAATTTTCAAAAAAATTGGGACTTCCACCTCATGAAACGAAACCAGAACTCTTGGTAGAAACACCTAGAGTAAGTATTGTGACATGAATAAACTATAAGAATCTAACTATCTTTTTATATGGAAAGAGTTTAACTGAAAACCTATTTTAATTTATTTAGTGTACTTTGATGTTATTCTGGGTACGAATTAGCATACTTTTTATCAAGGTATGAATGATTGTGAATTATTTTTTCAAAAAGAGTTTTAGTTTTTGTACAAGAATGAATCCATACCATTGATAACATATCAAGAAGATATAAAACTGTTAAAAGACAGAAATTAATGTTATCTTTCACATATTGTTGAAAACAAGGGAACCATTCTAATTTATGATGTTCTAGTTGTAAATGGGTATCTAGGTTTATTTCTTGATGATTTTCCTAGTGTTATTCATGATTGGGTGGTTGAATTTACTATTGACTTAGTTCTTGATGTTAAGACAATTTCTAAACCTACTTATTGAATGGCTCAAATGGAACTTTTGGAATTAAAAAATCAGTTATATGAATTATTGGATAAAGGATTCATCAGACCTAGCACTTCACCATGGGGTTCTTCTGTATTATTTGTTAAAAAGAAAAATGATTCAATGAGACTTTTCATTGATTATAGAGCCTTGAGTAACGTCACTATTAAAAACAAGTATTTTTTCTCATATCAATGATTTGTTTGATTATCTATAGGGAGGATGGTATGTTTCGAAGGTTAACCTAAGGTAGGGGTACAATCAGTTGAAAGTAAAGGATGCAGACATCTCAAAGACTGTGTTCCATACTAGATATGGTCATTATGAATTTCTAGTTATTCATTTTGGGTTAACTAATGCACCTTATATATTCATGCATATTATGAATAGAATATTCTATGATTTCTTAGATAAGTTTTTGGTTGTGTTTTTTAATGAAATTTTGTTATATTCTAGGAGTAGATAGAAGTATGAAAAACATCTAAGGGTTGTTTTTCCAACCTTAAAAGAGAATAAATTGTATGGAAAATTCAGAAAGTGTAATTTTTGGTTGAAACTGATTTCTTTTCATGGTAACATGTAAAATAAGTGTGTAATAATAGTTTATCCTACCCAAAAAAAGTTTTTAATTAATGTACAAGACCAAAAAATATTAAATAAATTCATAGTTTTCTTAGATTAGCAGGTTATTACTAAATATTTTTTAAAAACACCGCATGGTTATATATCCCAATAAATAAAATTACATAGAAAGGGGTTAAATTTTTTTGGATATTAGAATGTGATTTTTGTTTTTAAGAACTTGATAAGAGATTGGTGAATGATCGAGTTTTGGCCTTACCTTCCCAAAATGGTGATTTTTTCATCTACAGTGATGATTCTTTGAAGGGACTTGGTTGTGTTCTGATACAAAATGATCAATTAATGGTATAAGCATCAAGAGAACTAAAACATAATGAGTTAAATTATCCCACACATGATTCGTAATTGGTAGTTCTGATTTTTTCTTTGAAAATCTGGAAGAATCATTTATATAAAGCCAAACATCAAATATATACTGACCATTAAATTTAGAACTATATATTTGCTCAGAAAGAATTAAATATGAGGAAGAGAAGATAGATTTAATTGATAAAATATTATGATTGTGCAATCAATTACCATCTAGGAAAAGCAAACAAAATATAGGATTCCTTGAGTATAAAGCATCATGCATCATTAACCACATTACATTTGGAACACGACCCCTTTATTAATGATTTGATGAATATTTTCTTGGATGTTGTTGGTGCTTGAATATAAACTTTTTTATTTCAGGTTCTAGTGAAGTCATATTTGTTTGATAGAATTAAAAAATCATAGAAGGAAGACCCTCAACTATAGAAGAAGTTAGAATTGGTTAAAATGGGTAAGTTTTGAGAATTTAACCTTGATAAAGATTTTGTTTTAAGAATTTGAAAAATGTGGTGTGTGCCTTGTGATTCATATTTTAAGAAATATTTATTGTGTAAATATCATAGATATCTATTTTTAGTTCATACTAATATTACTAAGATGTATATAGACCTTAGGTAGTATTACTGGTGGGATTGAATGGAAAGAGATATTTTAGATTTTACTGTGAAATGTTTTACATGTCAATAGGATAAAGCAGAGAGGAATTTACTGAACGTGATGCTTCAGCATTTTCCAGTGCCATAGTGGAAATGCAAAAATGTATCCATGAACCTCATAGTGAGACTAAAAAATACTTCTAGAGGTAACAATGCGATTTGGGTGATTATTGACTAACATACTAAATCTACACTTTTTCATCCTATTAGAGATACAATATATTTGGATTAGATTTCATGACTATATCTTAAAGATAATTTCAAGTTACATGGTTTTACTCTTTCCATTTTATCTTATCGTGATCCCGAGTTCACTTCTAAATTTTGTAAAGCCCTTCAGAAGTTTTTGGGAATAGAATTAAATTTCAGTACAGCTTTTCATCCTCAATCAGATAGGAAGTCAGAATGGACGATTCAGAATTTGGAGGATATTTTTTGATCTTGTTTAATTTATTACCATGGAAGTTTGGATCAACATATTCCATTATTTTTGTTTTCTTATAATAATATTTTTCATTCCAGTATACAGATGTACCTTTTGAATAATTATATGGGAAGCGGTGTCGAACTCCAAATTTTTTGGACGAATTCTAGGAAATAATGTTGATGGGACTAGAATCAGTAGAGGAAGTGGCTGAGGAAGTTAATATGATCCAACAAAACATGATGATAGTTCAAAATAGATAGAAAAGTTATGCAGATAACAAGAGGAAAGACTTTTCTTTTGAGGTATGTGATCATGTTTTTCTTAGAATCTCACCATGAAAAAGTGTTAATGTTTTTGGTAAGAAAGTGAAGTTGAGTCCATGGTTCATTGGACCTTATGATATCCTAGAAAAATTTGGACATGTTTCCTACCGAGTAGCATTGACTTTTATTTTATCAAAAGTACAGAATGTTTTTCATGTTTCGATGTTGAGAAAGTATATGCTAGATTCATCTAATGTTATTAGCCCAAATGCATTTCAGCTGAAAGAGAAACTTTCTTATAAAGAGAAACCAGTTCAAATTCATTATCAAAGGGAACATCTATCAAGGAATAAGGTAATCCACCGGGTAAATGTTTTGTAGAGAAACCACAAGGCTGAAGAATAACATTGGAAATCTGAAAATGTTATGAGGGAAAATTACCTACACTTGTTTAATAAGTAAATAAAATTATGAGGACGCAATTTCTATAAGGTGGGGAGAATGTAACACCCTAAGGATTTAAAAAAATAGAAATGCATGATAATTTTTTTAATTAATTATTTATAACTATCCATTATACATAATTTTTCCGCTTCTATGTTTTGAATTTTGAAAATGGTCATCTATAATTATGTTCAATAAGTTATTTGGAGCCTAATAGAACCAACTTTATTTTTGTGAATAGTAACATACCCTTATGAATAGTAATATGAAAAGTAATATGACCCTAATGAATATTAAATTTTATTATTATTTTATTCTATAATGTTTTTAAGATAAGAACATATTGATTTAATTTTTCAGAGTGATATAAAATGTGTTATATTTTTAAAATTGTTAATTTTTTAATAGAGTATTATTTTATTTAGAAATTAAATAAATCATATTTAATAATTTATTTTTAAAAAATAGAGTTAATTTCTGAATTCTGAATAGCAAAAATTTGTTGGGGTGAATTTTTAGGATTTTTATTAAATTCAAGAATTTTTTATGAATAGTGAAATACGGTAAAATACCGTATATAAAAACTATCAGTTAAATATACTATTTTTTACATCGTGGATAATTTAATCCCATTGGTTTCGAACTCACATGATCTATTAACAATTTTTATAACAATAATGAATACTATTCATAGTCCTGGATAAAAATATTAAAATAATGATTAAAATAATGTAAAATCCCTCCTATCCTCCACAATAAATACTAACTTCATTTCCCTTTTCCTCTCACACCTCTCAAACATTGATAATTGTCTATGTTCAACCAAATTCCCTCCCAAAGGATATTCCCCACGTCCAATACCTATTTTTTTCACCAGAAGGTAAAAACTAATGGTCTTAAAGAGGATCTCACGAAGAAGAGATCAAGAGGTAAGAATCCTCATTCATTTTCATGGTTTTTCTTTTCAAATTTCTTTATTTCCTTATACTCTTTTTAACTTCCCTTATACAAGAGAAATTAAAGCTCTAGTATCTTATATATTCTATATTTTTATCATTTTTATGGAAAAATTCATCATCATTCTTCTTCTCCTCTCACACTTATTCTCATAATAAAAACATCGTCTATAATGTGTCAATTTATTGACATCGTGGATGATGTGTCCCCAATTTCTATTACATGCTTAAAAGTTGGTTGTAAAACCATTTTAATTGTTGTAACATATTTTAAATTTTATAATATAACCTCTATTAGGTTATAGAACTAGTTCTTATGCATTCTTTTAATTAATAAAACAAAGGTGCTTCATAATGATCTAAATTCACCAAAATACACTAACGATCATCACTAATAGTTATCTAATGATTCATCCTCATACCATATAACCAAAATGATTTATGTAATAATTAAATTTTATTTAAACCTATTAATATCATCCCATTTCACTTTTATATTTTCACTTCCATTTGATAATATAATCCATTATGAACACACCATGAAAACCATGTAAAGAACGCACCCGAAACAATTTAAATAAGAAAATATTATTAATAAATGTGTCGAATGATGTGATAAAAAGATTATATATGGTCTTATAAACATGAATAAACTTCTGTAAAATATTTATAACACTCTTTTAACCAATATACATGGGGTTTAAACACGTTTTAATTATGATGAACGTGAGGTAAGGGAATTCTTAACCCAATTTCTAATCTTTGGGTTAACCTTCTACTTTATTCATTATGTGGTAATAAGATTCACTATGTGAGGATTTTTTATATTATGTTGTATTATGTGTATTTAAATTTCCTACACATATCCATTCCTTTCCAATTATTCTCACTTCAATTATATGTTTATGAAACTTTCCTTTTAAAATACTTTTAAATGTCTCTTTAATAAAATTTATAAAGACTGTTTTTTACATATATGGTATGAGTTATTTCTCCTAATTTCATGATTCTTTATTAACATGGTATGTTCCCTGGACATATTTATGTTGGTTTGAGCCCATTATAGCTCAATATATGTTTGGTTGGGCCCATTATAGCTTATGATATGATGGGTGATCCCCATTATAGCTCTCCAATGCATTGGGTACTCCAAAGATGGAATTTGACAAAATGGTTATTCCATGTGTAAGGGTGATTATAAGAGTGATATAGTAAATGTTATTCAAGTAAACTACATTATTTTTCCTTGAATTTAAATTAGTTTTTATGAAATGGGTTTTATGTGTTTTTATGTTATCACTTCGCTAACAATTTCATTCGTCATATCCCTTACTGAGCTTTTTAGGCTCATCCCAAGTTTTTAAATGTTTTTCACAGGTTATAAATATGTGTAAGAGAAAAAAGGGATAAATTTTAAATGTTATGAAGATTTTTCAGAGAAAATATAATTTTATTTAATTTTTATATTTTGTAAAAAGTGGATATTGTTTTAGTATTATCCTCATGTATGATTATGGGATATTATGTATGTTTGTTCTCTCGATTTATATAAGACTATAAATATAAAAATAACCTCACTATGTTATAATGTATTTTTTTGTATAAATCCAAAGATTATGAAATTTTTTAAAGCTAGGTCCTAATAATTAAATAGAATTACCCTTGCCTTTTTTAGTGTCTGGGATGAAATTTTTAGGGGGGAACTTTTAAAAGGGGTATAATTCAATGATATAAAATTTTATAAATTAAAATCCATTTTAAGGAATAAATTCCTTATTATGTAATATGGTTATAGATAATAGATTTACTATATTTCATTTGTTATTTTTCATCATTATATATTATAGAAAGTTAGAAATCAAAGGATATTAATCATCATTACCATTGATAATATAACAATACCAAAATATCCATTAAGATTAGTATATATTTAGGGTTTTAATAATATCTCGTGGATATATAAGGAAGAATTTATGGGTTTGACCAGTAGGATCATAGCCTATTAAACCCATTTATCAGATCTTTTGAGGGAGATGAAATCACTGGGATTTTCCCTTAAGCAATTCCATGCCCGTATTCAATAACCAAAATATGATTGAAACCGTTTATAGTAGAATTTCAAGGTTATCGATATCACCACTCAAACCATGTTTTCTAAAACACCCTAAGAAAGTAACACCATTAAATACCTTACCCTTCGGGTGTATGCAGCTATAATAAGGTGTTATGTATCTAGAACCTAGTAGAATGAATTTTCTATATTTTACATTTCAATAAATTAATGATTATACTTTTCCCTTTTTGTTATCACTTTATACACATGTTTTTATAATAATTTTAATAAAACTATATTTTGATACAATGAAACCAAAATTGCATTTTTTTGAAATTTATAATTTCAATTAAAACACACTTTTTTATAAATTAAAAAAAAAATTAAAAAATTCTATATTCATAAAATATTCTTGTTAAATAATATTTATACAAATATAAATGAAAATATATTTTAATGTAGTCTAATGTAATTTTTAAGGGTTTTAAAGTGTTTAGTATCATAAAAACTAATATTTTCTGATAAATAAGATTTTATATTTCAAATTGCATATCATTATATTTATGAAATTAATATTTTTCAAATAATATTATTTTTCAAATTTTAATGTTGAAATTAGTCGATGGTGTTTTTTTCATTATGTACTAATATAGTAAATTATTTTAGTAAAAAATAAATATGGTAAAAAGATACAATATGTATTATAAAATCATAATATAACCAAATTAATGTAATAAATACTATGAAAGGAGTCCTTGAATGAAAATTTATTTCCCCTTTAAACAATTTTTTTATTAAGTTATTTGATAATTTTTACAGACATTTAGTGAATCCTATAAAACATATATTATATTTATGGTTTTAAAAATAATTCCTTATGAACATGACTCACTTCCACATAATCAATGGTATTATTTTAATTATTTCATTTTTTATCCTAATAAAATATTTAAAATCAATTTTAGTGTTTATAAACATTGGAAATATTTTTAATTTAAATTTCCTAATTACATAGTGTCCAAAACCTACCATAAAAAATAAATAATTAATTAACCTCCCTTTTTCTATAAATACCCACCTAAAATCCCCTTCATAATCACTCAAAATCCATTGATAGTCAATTTACTCTCCCTATCCCTCTTTAAATACTTTTCAAGGTATTCCCATGATCTTAATAATCTTTTATCAATATTTTAGAATCACCCTATCAAGGTAGTGGATTCTCTCCTCTACCTCTTTATTCATGTATTTTCACTGTATGATGCATTTTTATTTCAAATTTTTCATGTTGGAATATGTTTCTTCACATAAATTTATTATCCTTACAATACCCATGTATTAATATTCCTCCTTTCGCTCTCATTAAACCCTTCCATGAACCTTTATGTACACCAATTATGCTACCAAAATTGTCCTGTGATTTACCAGTAAAAATGTTTTTGTTGGGAATACCCATACCAATTTCTAATTTTTGGTATTCACCTATATGTAAATATCCTTCATTTAATAGGGACATAAATGTATGTAAACTACACTCTTTAATTGTAGGGTTAAATTTTAAGAAAAAGTTCTTATTTTCGTGATCTACGTGACACACAAATTCATGTGCATAATTTGAAGGTGACGGGTGGGACTTGAAATATATAACCTGCCAATACATTGAGTAAAATATTTTTATCTCATGATATACCTTTTGTGGTTAATGAGTGGTTAGTCTAATCACACTATGTTATGATATCTCAGTGTTTATCCTTGTCTTATTCTTATAATGTCATGTTTTCCATTGTTTCCACATTGCAATGTTTCCTTGATGATAGAATATTTTAACATGATTAAATGTTAATGTTTGCGATTCCCAACCATTTATGTCACCTTGATATGAATCCTGACACACATGTATTACTTTCATCATTTTATTGTTTTATTATTCTCTTACCTAGATTTATAACTCACCCTTTCTAACGTACGTCCTTTGGTTATCCCATTCTGTTTTAAAATATCTTAGTAATTTAAGGTCATGTTATGGAGTTTTAAATAATTTCAGTTAATTATTGCTTCAACATATTATGTTATGTATCTAATTACCCAAATACACTTGGCCTCTTGATCTTTTGGTATTGTATTTGGTGTATCTTTATGTAATAAATCATGAAATAATGTATAGAAGAGATCATGGCTGTCACAGTTTGTATCAAGGGAAGTTATAGTTATTTTTGGGGATTAGGATTATGAATACTTAGTAAATTCTATATAGATAAGATTAAAAAAAGAAAAACATCACTAAATTTTGGTAAATTATTCAGTGAGTGGTTTATAATAAAATAAATCATTGTCTAGATAATACAAGTGGGTGTGAATCTAGCATCGTTGTACCTAGGGGTAATAACTTAGATGAGGTAGAATTGGGTGTTAACTCAATTGTCACATAGTTCATGATAATGTGAACACACTGCACACATATTCTGAAACACTCAGGGTATATTCTTTGTTAAATTCATAATCTCTTTATGAACCATTATGAATTGAATGGAAATGCCTATGAAATTTAATGTTATGATATAAGTTATGTATAACATATATTTAACCTAAAAATTCATAGGTTAAGGAATATATTTCATTTATGAGTTATCTATTTAATGTTCATAGTTTTCTTTTTATGTGTTTAATAGTTTGAAAATTATCATCTATAATTTTATCATTATTTTATTCATTGGATAGAAATATGATGAACGAAGTCAACAAACAGTGTGATGAGAAATGTCTTGACTACCCAAATTATATTCCCAACACAATATATGTGGGATTTAAGAACACCATGACAATACTTAATCAAATAAGTAATGTTGTTAATAGAAACATGAATTAATTGGAACTCAAAAACTACCCTAATAAAGTTTAAGATACAAGTGAGACATTTATGGGATAAAGGACTCTTAATTTTACTTTATCTTAAGATCCCTTAGTTGTGGGAAAATGGATCAACTATATTGAAAACATATTTCCTTTCCATCAATTATCTGAGAAATAGAATATCATTTTGATAATTTGTCTCATAAAGGGAGATGCAGATCAATGGTGGATATTTATCAAAAGATACAAATCCAAAATAATAAATCAATGTGATGGAGTGGAAATAATTTAGGAAAATTTACTACATGATTCTAGTTATATTAATTTTTTCTTTTCAAACAAGTTTAGTAGGGAAGTACTTATACCACTTCAAAACATGGAAGTCGATCTATTGATGAAAATGATAAATGGGGAAATTATTTCCTTCTAGGTATATAAATTATCCCTAACCAATATTTTCCCACTAAATTTCATAGTTAACCATATAATACTCCCTTTAGTATAATTTAATGTTATTCTATGTATAAGTTGTATTTAATCATATATGTCCAGTTTAAATTATTGGGAGAAGAAAATCACATTATTTATTGTGAATCAACCTATTATTCAATAAAAGTTTAAGAAGGAGGATGGATCACTTTTGGAATCATCATCTAAATTATTGGTATTATTGCGTTATGATTAAATGTATCTATCAAAATTTATTGAGTGGAACGAAAAGAACATCCTTGATAACATGTATATTGTAAGAGAATATAATGATGTGTTCCCGGAAGAATTTTATATTCTTCCTCCTGGCTGAGAGTTAACTTATAAATCAAACTTATACCCATATATTTCTAAATATACAACACTGTATATAGAATGGCCATTGTTAAACTTAATATCTAAAGAAGAAACTACGTAATAATTTAGATAAAGGTTTTATATTCCTAAGTGATTAACTATGGGGTTTGTATGTTATTTTCATCAATAATAAGGATAGCTTAGTACACCTTTGAATTTCTTAGCATGATCTCAATGAGATCATGGTATAGAAAAATTATACTCTACCATGGATTTATTAATTTTTTGATCACTTACATGGAGTTGAGTTTTTCACTAGGCTTGATCTTTGGTTAGGATATGATCAAGTAATGTTTAATAAAGATAATATCCCCAAGACTAATTTTTATATAAGTTATAGGAACATTGAGTTCATAGTGAGGCTGTTTGGACTCACTAATTCTATAATGATCTACATGGATTTAATGAATCTATTATTTTGGGATTAACTCAATAAATATTTGGTAGACTTTATGAACAATATTCTTATCTACTCCAAAACCATGTATGAATATGAGAATAATTTGAATTTGGTAGTGATGACCTTGTGAAAGGGAAATTTATATGTATATTATTTTAAATGATATTTTTAGATGGAGCAAGTAAAAATAATGGGGTATGTTATCACTAGTAAAGGGATATATGTGGATCCTTCTAAGTTAGAGATAATTAAAGGATTCCCAAAAATAATATCTATGGTGGATATTCATTTTTTTCATGGATTATCTGGGTACGAAAATGGATTTTTGAGAAACTTCTCATGTTTTTCATGTTCAATAACTAAGATAAGTGAGAAGGGAGTAACGTTTTTTCAATTTATGAAAGTAATAATATTTTAAATAGTTAAATAAGATGTTGATCACTACACCTGGGCTAACATTACCCACTAGTGGATAAGGATTTGTGATCTATAGAGATGAATCAAAAAAAACATGGGTTTTGTACTCATAAAAATGATAAATTGATATCCTATACATATCTATGATTTATGATCCATGAGAATAAATACCTAATAGATGATTTTGAATTGGCTACAATGATATTAATATAGAAGATTTGGAGACATTTTCTCTATAAAGAAAAGTGTGACATATATATGAATCATAAAACCACCAAGTATATATTTGCACAAAAGAAGATCTATATGTTATAATTAAGGTACGTATATCTAAAAAATGTTATAAATTTTCAATCTATTACCATCCTAGGAAGTGGAATAAAGTGGAATATGCTTTAAGTAGAATGGACCCTGCAACCCTTTCTATTATTATGATTGAAAGGTGTCAAATCTACAAAGACAAGAAAAGGATATTCATGGGAATAATATATATAAATTCATACTGTATTTCTCAAATAAATTCTAAACCATCCATAAATAATAGGAACGAAGAGGCCCAAAAAACAATTAGGATATAAAAAAATGTAACGAATAATCTAGAAATAATCTTTTCTAAAGAGAGATTCATATGGTTGGGAACCCAGATATGTGTTCCTTCAAAATCATAATTTAATATGGAAACTCTATATTATTCTCATATCTCATCCATCTCTATTTATCTAGGAAGTACTGATATGTACTTATATTTTATGAAAAACTTGTACGGGGATAAAATAAAGAGAGGTATTTTTTGAATTTGTATCTCAATTCTCAGTATACCAAAATGTCAGACCAAATGATAGAAGTGTACTATTATGATACAACCATTTCCCATACAGCTATGGAAATGGGAAAACATGACCATGGATATTATCATAGGATTCTTGAATATATTTAATGTTAAAAACACCATCTGGTTTGTAGTCAATCACCTTATAAAGTATGTTCATTTCATTTATATCAAAGATAATTTCTCTCTTGAAAAACTCGCTAAAATATACATATGAAAAATGGTAAGGTTTCATATAGTTTCACTCTGTATAGTATATGATCTATAACCATGTTCTACCTCGAGGTTCTGGATAATCCCTCAATAAGTGTTAGATATAGAGTGAAGTTTTTGTACTTATTATCACCCTTAGATTAATGGTCAATCTAAGAGAATAATTCAAACTCTAGAGGATATATTGAGATCATGTTTAATGTATTTAAAAGTATGTTGGGATTATAAATTTACCCTAGTGTTGTAATCATATAATAACGGTGTCTATTCTAAAATTATTACGGCACCTTATAAGGCTGTGTATAGGAAGATTTGGTACACTCCAACATGCTCGGATGAAGTTGGAGAGAGGAAGTTGATGGGATATTATCTTATCCAAGATATGAAAAAGTAGGTTAAAACTACTCTAATTCATATGGAATCTTACCAATGTTAAAAAAACTTTCTGCAGGCAAACATCGATGATTCCTAGTGTTTGAGATTGGAGATAAGTCGTTCCTCCTAATATCATCGTGGAAGAATGATGTGAGTTTTTGGAAGAAGAGAAATCTTAGACCAAGATAAATTTCCCCTTTTGAGATCCTTGATCACATCATAGTTGTGTCATATTTATTAGAACTATCACTTAATCATTCACATGTACACGATGTGGTCTACATATCCCTCTTAAGGAAGTACATATCATGCCCTACACATGTATTTAATCCTATGGTGGAACTTTTATATAATTATCTTTCATATGAGAGGAATCTTCTGAAGACCTTAGATCATAGATACAAATTTCAATGAAATAATACAACTTACCTGGTCAAAGTATTGTGGTGGAACCGCAGGTTTGAGGATGCAACCTAGGAACCATAAGAGGTGATGAAAAAAAAGTACCCTTATCTCTTTTAGTGTGCAATATGAATTGTTTGGGAGAAATTTATAAAGGGGGGGGGGAATAATTTAACAACCTAATCGTTTAAAAATGAAACTAAATTTTTAATAGATAAATTTATTATTAAGTAATATAGTTATAGAAAAAAAATAATTTTATTTCATTGGTTATTTTGGACCATTTTCAAAATATAGCATACTGGACTTTAAAGAACATTAATAATCATAACCATTTATAATATATTCATTCAACAATGTATGTTAATATTAGTATATATTAAGTGTTTAAAAATATCTAATTGACACAGAAGGAAGAAGTGATGGCCTCAAATAGTAGGATAATACCATATAAATCCCATTTATTGGATATTCTGAGGGACATGGAATCAGTTGTATTTTTTCTTGAACAATCCCAATCTGAGATTCAATAACTAAAACATAAGAAAGAAATTTTTTGGGAGAATTTAAATCTTATCAAGATACCCACTGAAACTATGTTCATCAAACCAACACAAAAAAGTACCACCATCGCACACCATACCCTTAGAGCATACACTGGTGTAATAAGAGGTTATGTATCTTGACCACAGTAGTATGAATTCTTATATTTTCATTTTTAATAACATTATGATTATATTTCTCCCTCTTTATTATTACATTATACTCGTGATTATATAATGAGTATAATAAAAAATATATTTTGAAACGAAGAAACAGAAAATTTATTTTTGGAGAAAATTATTTTAAATTAAAATAATATTTTTTTTAAATTAAGTAATTTTTGAAATAATTTTTTTTTCAAGAAAAATTCTTAATAAATAATATATATTTAAAGATAAATTATAATTTAATTTAATTCAATCAAATTTAATTTTTATAAGGGCATAAAGGGGTTAGTATCATAGAAACCAATATTTTCTAGTAAATAAGGATTTTCATATAAAAGTGTAGATTCTCATTTAGAGAAAATTATTTTTGTAAAATAAATATTATTTTTTAAATCAACACATTGAAATTAAACAATGGTTAATTATTCATAATTTTATGAGATAGGGGAATTTTGGGGTAAAAATTAAATATAGTATAAATATATGTTATGTATCATGACATCATTATAGTCTAAAGATGATGTAATAAATACTATGAAGTAACTATCAACCAAAAATAGAGTTAACTTCAAACTAATATATTTTTTATGTTTTTTGATTAATTTTACAAAAATTTAATGAATCCACCAAACCCTATATTGTATCTTGTGGGTTAAAAAATTATTTAGGAGCATGACTCACTTACAAATCATCAATGATATTATTTTATGGAGTTTTCTTATTATCCTATAATAATATTAAAAACCAATCCTCTTTTTTATAATCCATTATAAAACCCCATGGGATGGTTTTGGGTTTTGATTACATTATTACATTGAGTCCAAAAACCTATGTTTAGAAATTATTAAAGAATTCTCATATATGATTCTACAAATACCCACCCAACATCACAATAATATTCACTAAAAACACATTGAGAATTAAATTTCTCTCTCTATCTATCTCCAAATCCCTCTCAATGAGTTCTTGAGTTCTTAAGAAGATCGTACCGAACTTTTGGAAGTACCTTCTCGGGGTAAGGTATTGTCTCCTCTTCCACTTTTAATAAGTAATTTATTTTTATTGATCCTTTTAAATTCCAATTTTTCAAGTTATTATATGTTTTTAAACATACATTTATTGTTTTTATGATTCCTCAGTAATTTTATACCACCTTTCACTCTCATTAAATCCTTTCATGAACCATTATGTACACCCATTATGCTATTGAAATTATTTAGTGATTTTCCATGCCAAACTTTTGTATTGTGAATACCCATCCCCATTTCCACTCAAAGGTATTAACCTAGATATACATATATGTAATTCATTGGGTACTTCCATAAACATAACCCAAACTCCTAAATCATGGTAATAAATGTGATGAAAAACCTTATTATGTGTATGGTCTATTTGGAACACAAATTCCTGTATATAATATAAATGTAATGGATGGGAAAAAATTATATATTCCTCCAATGAATTGGGTAATGTTTTTATCTCATGAGATATCATGTATGGTTCAATTGTGGTTATCCTAAAAACACTATTTTATGATGACTTTGTTGTTTTCCTTGACTTATGCTTATAATTTCATGTTTTATTTTCTTTCCACATTCCAATGTTACCTTGATGGTTCCATCTTATATCATTATTTGATGTTCATGTTTATGATTCTCACCCTTTTATGTCACCTTTATATGCTTATTGAATCACATGTATTACTTTCATAATGTAATTATTATATTGTTACTTGGGATTTATAGATCACCCCTTTCTTATATATGTCCCTCGGTTATACAGTGTAGTTTTATAAGATCAATGGAATTGAATTTAATTCTATGGAGTTTTAAATAAGGTATGGGTATCCCAGTTTCAAGTTATTGGGATATGTATCTATTTATACAAAGATACTAGGCCTCTCAATATTTTAGGATTATATTAATGGTATCTTCATGTAACAACCAGAAATTTTGAAAAAAATTTGTTCCCAAATTTTGTGTGTATTTTTATTTTATACTCAAAAAAACTTTTTCATTTAATGAAATGAGTATAATTAAAATGATATCGTTGGGTTTCGACTGTTAAATGACTATTGGTCAATATGACCGTTGGAAACTAAATGTTGTGATTATTGTCTATAAATACAAGTGATATTGGTTAATCGATATAGAAAGAAGATTCGATGGACTAATCTAGTAGTCTTGGGCTAATTGAGGCCCATCTGACAGAACTTGGAAAAGATGTAGCACCACTGGGATTTTCTTTGGACCAAACCCAAGATGAACTTCATCGTGTGAAACTAGAACAGAATCGTCTTCGCGAGAAGTTCAAGCTGATATAAATCACCACTCGGGCAATGTTGGCTGAGCCTCCCCAAGATTCCCCCACCTTAGCACACCTTACACTTAGATCCTATGCTGGTGTTATAAGGGGCTATGTAATGAGACCTTAGCTACCTTTTATAATCCCTTGATTAAAATAAAAAAAATTCATTTATTCTTATGGTAAAGTTTGATAATTTTCAAATGTCTGGATAAATATAGTATGCATATTATTGATGAATTTTGGAAAAAGGATATTTTAAAATATTTATGTAAAACATAAATAATTAATGATGTGTAATGATTTTTAAAAAATGGTCTTCTACAAATGTGTTCAGTAAGAAATTTAGAGTCTAATAAGATCAACTTAATTTTTGGAGAATAATAAATTATGAATAGTGATATTATGCTTAAGATTAGTAATGTGACCAAATGGATATGTAATCTCACTTAAACAAAGTATTAATATAATTTAGGCACCTTGATTAAGTAATGTGATTGAATAAAATCAGTAAATAACTGTTTCAGAAATGTTTAGTCAAGTATTTGTTTTTTCAGGTGAATAGTGTTTTTTTAATTAAAAATTAAATAAAAATTATTTAAAAAATTGTTTTTATAAAATGTAGTTCATTTTTTGAATTCAGAGCATCAATATTATGTTAAAGTAATTTTCGGGGATTTTTCTGAAAAAAAATGTATTTTCAATGAATAGTGTTTTTATTTAAAAATTAAATAACAATTATTTAGAAAATTATTTATATAAAATAGAGTAAATTTATGAATTTAGAGCATCAATATTATGTTTAGGTGATTTTTTGGGATTTTTCTAAAAAAGTTGAATTTTCGGTGAATAATGAATTTTCATTTTAGAGTTTCGGGTGTTTAACGACATCATTAAGGATGTAATAATTATGTAATCATTGTGGTCGACTTATTAATCGTAATATAAGGTATGAGGTTTCCCAAGTGGACAATACCATGGGAAAATACCATGGGCAAGCCCATGGTTTTTCCAAATACCAACAATGAGGTGTCCCTTGGCCATTAATGCCTTGTCCCCTCACTTCCCCTATAAATACCAAGCCATTCTCTCATAATTTACATTCGAAAATCCACCTCAACGAAGTTATGGTATTCTTACTTCCCAAGGAGTCCTTCCAAGGTTTCCTCAACCCTCCCAAGGTCCCTAACTTCAAGATTTTAAAGTTAATCTTCAAGGTAAGGGATCCTACCTCTCTCTTTCTTTTCAAGTACTCTTTTTATGTCATTTATTTTATGCTCCATGTTCTTATGTTGGAGGACGTTATTTTATATTCAAATTACTGTAATTTTTATTTTCATATGATCAATTACCCTTCTTACTCTCATCAATTCTTTTTAAAAAATTTTAAGTGGCGCTGTTAGGCTGCTGAATTTTTTATAAGGGATTTTTTCACTCTTCCCATTTTCAAAGTTCTACTTTCATGTCAAGTATTTCAAGTTCCATTTTTCCATGTTGGTGTATGATCTCCATATTAATCATACTATACTTTTATGTTCATATGATTAGAGAACCTATTTTATCTCATCAATTCATTTTTTTTATGTTTTAAGTGACGCCATTAGGCTGCCGAATTTTCATTAGAGAAATCTTATTTTTGTCTTCCTTTCAAGTTTTTCATTTCACAAGGCATGTATTTTAAATTTCATTACCATGTTCTAATATCCTATATATTCTGTCCCACTACTATTTTATGGATCGTTTATGAGTGGATGACCCATGTCCCCTCTCTTTTCAACGTTTTCTAAAACCATGTAACATAGCCGTTATGCTGCAGAAGTTTCGTCTCAAAATGTCTCTCTCTTTTTCTCAAATTCTTTTATTTTATTATGTGAATAATCAAATATCTTTCTTCTACAAGGGTATTCACATATATTTCAAAATTTTCTATTTTAAAATATTTTTTTTACATACATGAAACCCACTTTCCTTTTCTATGGGTTTAAAGTGACATAAAGTTCACCTCTTCAAAGAAGTTTTTAAAATGTTATGATTATGAAAAGAAACCCATTTATTTTATGCTATATGGGTTATTTATGAATAGTTTGATGAAGAAATATGTGGCTCAGATGATGATAAGGACAAATTTAAGGGTGCACCCTGATAGCACTCCAATGCATTGGGTAAAGACTTAATCTCTATAGATGACCATTTTTAATGATACCTTGGTGAATAACTTTGTAATTTTTTGATGACACCTTGGGGATGGACCGTGGTGAAACGGAAATGATTTCCTATGTTAAATGTTGTATCCACATATTCAAGTTATGAAATACATTATTTCTATTATGATATGCCTCATGATTTGTTTCTAATTCCTTAAAGTTCTTTTTCGTGACTTTATTAATGTATCTCAAGTTCACATGTTAAATGTTTCCCCTTGTTTCCCTTACTGGGCCTTCTGCTCACCCTTTCCGTTAATGTATGTCCCCAGGTTATGAGATGCAGTAATGAACATAGGATAAACAATGAAGAAGCCTTTCAAGTGTTTAGAAGAATATTTTTGTTGTTTTCAGGAATTATGTTCCTGATTTCCAAGATACTAGACTTTAAGGATCCTCTGTTTGTAAAATGTAATGAAAAGATATATATTAAAAAAGAGGGATTCTATAGTTGGTATCAAAGGATGGTTTAGTTATTTATTGAAATTGGGATATGAAAAATTTAGGAAAAACCCAAAATAAAAGTTTAAATATAGTAAATGTTCCTGGTATTTTGGTGAGTATTGAGTTAGTGGTTTATCAAGAAAATGTATCCATATCTAGATACGAGAAGGTAGAGGTGGCACTGGCACAGATGTACATAGGGGTAAAACCCGAAAACACCACTTTGAGCTAGACTCTAATGGGAACTAGTACACGACAATGGGCCTTGTTGTCCTCTTTTTTACAACACTCCTGGGGGATATGTTTGGTTAATCGCAAGCTTTTTATGAATCATTATGAAGGAATTATAGAAAAATGTAATTGTCTAAGCATGAAGTTTTAAGACATAAAATCCTTTTAGTTAAAGGATTCGTAAATGAAATAGGATTCTCATGAAGGATATATTCTTTTTAAAAAATTCCCCCATCATCTAGGAATACGTTGGCGTATTTCCTGTGGAGTTACCTGGACCTCCCCCAGAAAGAGAGGTAGAGTTCTCCATTGAACTCGTATTAGGATCTCATCCATTGTCAAGGACCCCTTATTGGATGGAAAATGTTGAGCTAGAGGAATTAAAGAAACAACTCCATGATCTTTTGGATAATGTGTTTATCTGACCAAGTGTGTCTCCTTAGGGAGCACCAGTTCTCTTTGTGATGAGGAAGGATGGATCAATACAGCTATGCATTGATTATAGAGAACTGAATGGGATCACAGTGAAGAAAAATACTCTCTTCAAAGAATTTATGACTTATTTAACCAACTTCGTGGGACATAATTATTCTATAAGATTGATCTTTGTTCTAGTTATCATCAATTGAGGGTGAATAATGATGATTTTCTAAAAAGTACCTTCTAATCAAGATATGGGCATTATGAGTTTGTTGTTATTCCCTTCGGACTGACTAATACACCTACTATTTTTATGGATCAAGAATAAGTTGATTTTACAAACTTATGTTTTATCCAATGGATATCCTTTATATAGGAAAATGACTTGGTGATTAAACGATGAAGGTTATTTTGGACAATGTTTTCTCTTTTAGAGTACTCTATGGCTAAAGAAAATAAAATACTACAGGATTTTTTTGTGGAGTATTGGTTGAAATTTTTATTTTGTAAGAATCTATGTATTTACTGTGGACATATGGTGATTTGGTTTATTTATGGAAAATGATTATCCTAGCATAGAGAATATGTGATTAGGTTAATCACACTTTAGTATGAGACGTTAAGAATAGTTTATGTTATTTGGAGATAAATGTTGAAATTTATTGAGGAATACTATGTGATTAAATCCTTCTGGGTTTTGGGTTTCAATATTAGTTTAGATTATTTTGGGGAATTAAAAGAACGATTGTGTATTGAATGGTCTTTCTTGATCTTTGGGTACTATTTGTTGAATTTTGGAGATTAATAGTAGTTTTTTTAGGATTATCCTTTTTGGGGATTATATGATCTCTTACTAACCATTTTGGTTTTAGTTGATGTCTAAATACAAGGGAAATATTTATATTTATCATTTTGTGGATTATGTGATTCTCTAGAAGTTGATTCTTGTTATTTTTATGTGACCAAGTCTTTTTGAATGCTCTTTGTTTAGAGAAAAGATTAGTTTTGGTAGATAATTATTAAAGGATAAAACTCTACTTGAAGGTATGTACATTTCCTTATGTTTTTATTCTATGTAGTAAATTATTTCCTCAAAATTATGAAATGGAATGTAAAACAAAAATGTTTTTGGTTTATGTTTTCTACTGGTTAATCAAAGACCGTTTACACACATCATAATTTTCTGATTTCTTTGTGGTTAACTTTCTCCTAATCATGTTTTCTATCACTCTCCATCAGAACATGACCCTTTGTTTTCTCTTCTATATCCATGTTTACCTAAATGGAATCCTAGTATGGTTTAACTCATGTGACCTTTGTACTTCCCTTTATTTCTTTTAAATTAATTGTTTTACTGACTCTTTTTCCGATGTGGGACTTTCAATGAAATTTTCAAGCCCATTTTTAAAAATTGTGAAGACTCAATTTCTTAAGGGGGGAAGAATGTAACAACCCAAAATTTTGAATAAATTATGTTTCCAAATTTTGTGTGTTATTTTATTTTATACTCAACAAAACTTTTTCATTTAATAAAATGAGTATAATTAAAATTAAACCATTGGGTTTTTACTATTATATGACCATTGGTCAGTATGACCATTGGAAACTAAATGTTATCATTATTGTCTGTAAATACAAGTGATATTTGTTAATCAATATAGAAATAATATTTGATGTCCTCATCCTGTAGTCTCAGGACGATCAAGGCCCATATTGTAGAACTTGCAAAGGAGGTAGCACCACTGGGCTTTACTCTGGACAAAACCCAAGCTAAAATTCATTGTGTGAAACTGGAACGGAATCACCTTCGCGAGAAGTTCAAGCTGATAGAAATCACCACTCGGGAAGTGTTGGCCGAGCCGCCCCAAGATTCTCTCACCTTATCACACCTTACACTTAGATCATATGTTGGTGTTATAAGGGGCTATGTAACGAGACCTTAGCTACCTTTTGTAATCCCTTGATTTAAATAAAAAACTTTGATTTATTCTTATGGTGAAGTTTGAGAATTTTCAAATGTCCAGGTAAATATAGTATACATATTATTTGATGAATTTTGGAAAAAGTATGTTTTACTATATTTATGTAAACCTTATATAATTAATGATGTGTAATTATTTTCAAAAAATGGTCTTCTACAGGTGTGTTTAGTATGAAATTTAGACTCTAATAAGATCAACTTAATTTTTAGAGAATATTAAATTTTGAATAGTTATTTTACCCTTAGGATTAGTAATGTGACCAAATGGATTATTAATGTCACTTAAAGAAAGTATTAATATAATTTAGGCACCATGATTAAGTAATGAGATTCAATAAAATAGGTAAATAACAGTTTTAGAAATTTTTAGTCAAGTATTAGTTTTTTCGGGTGAATAATGTTTTCTTAATTAAAAATTTAAAATAAAAATATTTAGAAAATTATTTTCATAAAATGGAGTTCATTTTTGAATTCAGAGCATCGATATTATGTTAAGGTAATTTTCATGGATTTTTCTGAAAAAAATGAATTTTTGGTGAATGGTGTATTTTTTAAATTTAATTAAAAATATTTAGAAATTATTTTCATAAAATGGAGTTAATTTTTGAATTCATATCTTCGATATTATGTTAAGTTAAATTTTTGGGATTTTTCTAAAAAAGTTGAATTTTCAGTGAATAGTGAATTTTCAGTTTAGAGTTTCGTGTGTTTAACGACATCATTAAGGATTTAATAATTATGTAATAATTATGATAGACTTATGAATAGTAATATAAGTTATGAGGTTTCCCAAGTGGCCAATACCATGGGAAAGCCCATGGTTTTCCAATACCACCAATGAGGTGTCCCTTGGCCAATAATGCCTTGTCCCCTCACTTCCCCTATAAATACCAAGACATTCTCTCATCATTTCCATTCCAAAATCCTCCTAAACTATGTTCTAGTCCCCTTACATCCCAATGAGTCCACCCAAGGTTCCCTAAAGCCTCCCAAGGTCCCAAACTTCGTTATTTCGAAGTTACTCTTCATGGTAAGGGATCTTACCTCTCTCTTTCTTTTCAAGTACTCTCTTTTATGTCATTTATTTTTTTCTCCATGTTCTTATGTTGGAGGATGTTATTTTATATTCACCTTACTGTAATTTGTATTTTCATATGATGAGATACCCCCTTACTCTCTTCAATTCATTTTAATAATTTTTAAGTGGCGTCGTTAGGCTGTCACAATTTTTATAAGGGATTCTTTCACTCTTACCATTTTCAAAGTTCTACTTTCATGTCAAGTCTTTCAAGTTCCCTTTTTCCATGTTGGTGTATGATATCTATATTCATCATACATTACATTTATTTTCTTATTATAATATACCCTATTTGATCTCATCAATTCATTTTTTTAAGTTTTAAGTGACGTCGTTAGGCTGTTGAATTTTCATACGAGAAATCTTATTTTTGTATTCCTTTCACGTTTTTCATTTCACATGGTATGTGTTTAAAATTTCATTACCATGTTCTTATATCCTTTATATTATGTACCTATACTTTTTTATGTATCGTTTATGAGTGGGTGACCCATGTCCCCTCTCTTTTCAATGTTTTCTAAAACCATGTAACATAGTTGTTATGCTGCAGAATTTTCATCTCAAAATGTCTATCTCGTTTTCTCAAATTCTTTTATTTTATTAAGTGAATACTCAAATATCTTTCTTCTACGGGGGTTTTCACATATATATCAAAATTTTCTATTTTAATTTCTTGTATTTACATACATGAATCCTGATTTCCTTTTCCGTGGGTTTAAAGTGACCTAAAGATCACGTCATTAAAGCAGTTTTTAAAATGTTATGCTTATGAAAATAATCCCATTTCTTTTCTGCTGTATGAGTTATTTATCAAATTTTTGATGATTAAATATGTATCTCACATGATTATAAAGACAAATTTAATGTTACACCCTGATAGCGCTCCAATGCATTGGGTAAAGACTTAATCTCTAGAGATGGTCATTTTTAACGATACCTTGGTGAATAAACTTGGTAATTTTTTAATGACACCTTGGGGATGGACCTTGGTGAAACAGAAATGATTTTCTAAGTTAAATTTTGTAGCCACATACTCATGTTATGAAATATGTTATTTCTATTATGATATGATTCATTATTTCTTTCTCATGCCTAAAAGTTCTTTTTCATGACTTTATTGATGTATCTCAAGTTCACATGTTAAATGTTTCCCCTTGTTTCCCTAACTGGGCCTTCTTCTCACCCTTTCCCTTGATTTATGCCCCCATGTTATGATATGTAGTAATGAACATAGGATGAACAATGAAGAAGCCTTTCAAGTATTTAGAAGAATGTTTTTGTTGTTTTCATGCATTATGTTCCTGATTTCCAAGATACTAGACTTTAAAGATCCTCTATTTGTAAAATGTATTGAAAAGTTATGTATTAAAAAGGCGGGATGCTATACTTCATGTAACAAATAATGAAATTATGTTTATAAAATATATGGGTTTTCATATGCATTGATGTGGATAAATAAAAAATTGAACTGATAAATTCATTATCTTACCCAAATTTTTTTAAATGCATTAGATCATTTTAATGAAATGTATGATTATTTTATAGGTTTATAAAAAAATTAATAATATTTTTCTCCCTCAATTTATATTTATTTTGAAACATGATAATTTTAATTTAAATAGTGAGTGATGGGGATCCTTTGATGAGTTGAATAGTATATTTATAACTCCACTGGTGATGCTACCACTAAATTTGGAAGAACCATTAGAGATAAATTTCTTATTCTCTTAACCAAGAAGTTGGAGTAGTCTTTTATAGATAATTTAAAGAAACACATAAGTCATTTTTTAATCCTTAAAAAAATTATATGTCTCCCCATTCAACTATATATCCACCAAAAATTATATTTTGGTAGTTTTCATTATTTTCAATATATTTAGATCATATATTCTTGGAAAGAAATGTAAAATGTTTTCTAATCACAAATCTATTTTATATTTGATGAAGAATGTAGATTACAAGACCTGTCATGTGTGATTGACAATATTGTCGTAGTAGTTCAACATAGAAATCAAATATGATAAGGGAGTTGAGAACCAAGTGGTCAGTCACTTGAGTATACCACCCAACACTAATGAATTTAAAATTACTAGATGAAGAACCACTAGATGATCACATTCCAAGAGGGAATTTATCATGTAAAATACCCTTAATGGTACCCCGCCTAGGTTGAAAAAGAAGGAATATAAATAATTATACCTGATACCACTTCCTATAGTCCATGGTTTGATGAATAACACAAAGGGAATATCAATCACATCCATCAGAAGAATTGCCCTCTATAAAGTTTAAGGAGTATAAGATAGTAAAAGTAAACCTCTAATAAACACCATGTATAAACCATAAGAACTATTGATACATGTCATGACATATATAAATATAAAGTAAAACTACATGTACGAAATCTAAGACTACGTAGTGAGAATGAACTCCAAAAACTCTTAGCAGTTTCTCAATGACTCTTTCGTGCAAGTAATGTTCATCATAATCACCAGCCTATTTCAGGTTCTCCTAAAAAATGTTATCATATACATTGGGTGATAATAAGATGTATACTCAGTATGATCCTCCCTAAAATATCTCCTAAAAAATTTGAATGAATTTTACTAAATATCATTGAATAAAAAAGAAATTAAACCATAACATGAACAACTGATACTAGTTTTTCTATCCTTAGCCTGACTCACTCTCCAAATAATGGATTGAAGTGAACTGTTTGATATCAGATTCATATATATATATATATGAAGGTAACCAACATAAACTTATTTATTTTTTATCACACTCTCGATGACATCTTGATATTTTAGAATAACATTATGTTAGATAGTCAATACAATACACAACCTCGATCTTAAATGAACCCCAAAATATTATTTTTAAAATATAAACTTTATAACCTAGTAATTGAATTAGGGGATATGAATAGTATTAAAAACATTATGAAATATATATAAATTACAAAATAAATAAAAAAATTGATCAATGTTGAGTATATAAGCACTCAATTTTTAGTAATGTCATTTCATTCATCAAAAACATATGTTTTCTTCAAAATTGATTTTTATTGATTTTTATGAGAAAATTTTATAATTAATTCTTTCAAATTTTAAAAAAATTATAAAACGAGATAAATTTTTGAAATCTCCATATCAAAATTATCTTAGGGTAAGTGTTTTTTGGTTTTTATGAAATGTTTTATTTTTCAATCAATATTGAAAATTGTCATTTTATTTCGAGAATTTACCATGTTTAATTTTATTTGAAAATGGTTTCAATGAAAAAAATTAATTATATTATTAATAATCCTATTATTTTCTTTGTAATTAATTTTATACTCGAATTTGGTATAAAAATATTATACTTAATAAGACATTTTTCAAAAAAACTTATTTTCATCAAGTTTTGTGGATCTAACATTAAATTAAATTTGGACACCTGTAATAATTAAATTTGATAAAATATGTTCAATATTTGGAAACATCATAATTAATATTATTTGATAATTTCAACTTATTTTTTCATAATTAATAGTTAAAATAGTAAAAATTTCTTACTATGTTTAAGGTGAAAACTGGTTTACCGAAGGGTGAAACTTAAGAGATAGGGGTTATAATAAACTATAAATTTCTTTAAATTTTTTATGTGGACATATTTTGAAACTATATTATCTAATATTTATAAATGGACAATTTTATAGCCATTTTTTAGTAATATATTAATATATTTTATTCTTTTTAAAATTTCCAAATGTGTCCTCTCGCACACTTATAAAAGGACACCCACTCTCCTATCCTATCAGCACTTCAATAGTATTTCTTTCATCCAAATACTATCCAAATAAATTTCCCACTTCCCTCCCCATGAACTTTATTCCATTTTATGATCATAAAAACATCCTATTAAGGCGTTACGTATAAACTTGAAGAGGTTTTAAGAATAAGAGGTATAGTTATTAACCACGTGTTTTCATTTTATTTCTTCTTCCACAACTTTTAATTCTTATTCAAACATGATAAAATAATAACAATAGTATCCTAAATGTAATAATATGTTATTATGTTAATTTCATAGCCTATATCCATCAATTATTCTATAAAATGGGAAACAAAACCTTTGTTCCTGTGTACATAATACTACCGCCTTGCAAACTAAAGTAATTAATTTTCCCTCACCACCTCTCACAACTAGTTATAATGATATATTTAATATATTTAATATATTTATTTATTTATATGATATTAATGAAATATTTATCATTATTTAAAATTAATATATCTCATGATTTCTAGTCTTTTCCTTCTTGGAAAAATGATAAATTCGTTTGTGTGTACGTGTGGACTACCACCTCTGCTAAGTGATGTGAATCATATTTCACCACCACAACACATGGATGGAATATATAAGTTTATTTAAATAAATAATATGTTATTTATGATATATATATAATTATGGAAATTTGAAATAATACTTACCTTCTTTCCATCCGGATCATTGAAAAATGGAAATGTTACTCAAGAGTACGTATAACCTACCATCTCCATGATTGTAATGTAATTCATTTTTGACAACCAAATTTATTGATTGGTTATAAAAGTCTAATTTATATATATAAATATTAATTATTTCATTATTAATATTATCTATGTTATGGAACAATGACCCCTTTTATCATAGTCAACATATTGAATTCATTTTGGATGCGTGAATTGAATATCCTGAAAACATCCAATGTAAACATAATTGATTAAGTAAATAAATATAACATCATAATATATAAAATAAAAGGAATAATTAAATATAAATAAGTTTTAAAGAAATTATATAATTAAAATAATTTTATTATTCAAGAACATAAATAATGTACGTGATGATTCGGATCTAAGTTAAGGTGTTTCATAACTCAATTTGCATTCATTAGGTTATAATTCACCTTCATTAACTATGTTATTTCATGATTATGTGTGAAATTTCAGATTATGTTTTTACATTTCCATTTTTCTATTTATTTAAAAAAAATTACATAATCACTCCATTTATAAATTATCACTTAAATAATATGATCTTTTTAAGGATTCTTTATAGAAAATTGTATTCTTTGGGACATATGTTATTTTATAAACCTATATTATTTTATGAGGTGTATCTATAAACCCTTTGATATTTTAGATCAATAATATCTTTATATATATTTTATTTCATGATTCGTTTATAGTTATTTCTTTCATGGGTGTTATAATTCTAAAGTTACCAAAGTGGTAAGGGTTTATTTCCCGATCTTGTTATTATTCAGGATTGTTTATGTTAAAGTGTCCACTAAAGGAATTGTTTGATATTTCAACATTAAACCAAATATATATTATTATACTCTATTTATTTATAATAACTAAAAATTTTTATTTAATTTTCCACTATTTATGTACTCAAGATATTGAAATCATTTTTTAGGGAAAACTGAAAATGTTTTTCTACTCAATCAGGAATATGTTTTCTTCCGTATCCATATTTTCATTAAAATGTTTTAAATAATTTTTATAAAAATATCCAATGATTTATTAAATATTTTTTTATCAATTTATTAATTTTATTAAAAAAATTACAATCAATCGTCTTTACATTTTTTAAATGAGGTGCTTATTGACTTTTTACTGAAATCATGAGAGATATATTTTTTTTAATATAATCTACATGAATGGAATTTCCAACTAGTATGACCACTCTTTTATTTAAAGATTACATTATATGTATAGAAGTTTCATTGAAAATAAAGTTCTTTCTAATATTTTGGAAATATTTAGTTTTTTAAAATGGATTTCAAAGTAAAACGGATATTTTTGTCAAGAATATTTTTAATGATCATTTTATGGTATTTCTATTAATCATTGTTGACAACCATTTTATTCTCTACTAGGGATATGTTTTAATGTTACAATCCATATTCATTCACTAGATAGTTTATGATCAGATTAACTAGGGAACATATTATCATTTTTTATGTGAGTTCTTCTTATATGGTATGTTTTTTAATAGAGAATGTTGATTATTTATTTTTGTTTATTATTATGAAGAGTGAATTAAAATTATTATGTGATGTGAGGGGACCAGAATTATATAGCCTCTCAATTCATCTATAGGTCTCATGAGACAAAAAAGTTAGATATCCTTATTAAATTGGTTTTATGGTGTATACATACCCATCATATAAATTGTCTTGGAATGAGATCTTTATGGTAGTTTAAACTATCTTGGAATGAGGCCTCAATGATAAGTTGTTTTTTCTAGAATTATAAATTCCATATTTATGAAATCATTTATTGATGTTCATGTAATTATCTGAATAGTCATGATATCCAAAGATAAGTTTCAAGATCATGTGATTATTTATATGGAATCATTTAATCCTCATTTACTCTATCCATATTATTATTTATACTGAAGTTATTGATTAAATGGAATGTGTTTTCATTTATTTACCTATCCATGTGTATTCATCCTTATTTTATCATGATAGATTCTTATTAATGTAACCTTTTATAATCTTTTTATCTCACCTTACTTTGTTTCCTTTCCACAAGATATAAATAACGAATCTTTGAATAAGTTCAAGGATACATAATATTTACATTCATTATGAATTTTATTTTTATTTTAAAATGTAATGTGAGATTTAAGTATGTATCCAGTTTACCAAGACTACTAAACTATTCATTCCTTTAGGATGAAATTGCTTCTATCTAGTTCTAATGTAATAATGTAACATATAGATCTAGGTTACTGGGGTCAGGGTTTTTATAGTTGGTATCAGATCAAGTTTAGTAGAAACCTTGGGAATTTGCGTAATTAAAACATAGATTAGGTAACATAACCCTGTAATTGACTTTGAGGATAAGTCTCACTATAGGATAACATCCAAATATTTTGATAAGGTGGATATTATAAATTTTTCCTAAAAATAAATCCCTATATAGATAATATAAGTGTATTTGGTTTTCTAACATATGTATCTAGGATTAATATCTCCAAAGAGAGTCGGTGAAATATATTTCATCCATCATTCTAGTAGACGGTAAGTGTTCCCTAATTACACCTGATAGGAAACTCCAAGGGATATACTTGGATTATCTCACATTTTCTTTATAAACCATTCTGATGGATTTGAATATATAATAAAAAAGGATATCCTAGGTTGAACCTATGGTGTAATATAGTGAAAAGAAGGTGTCATGATTTAGAAATACTTTGAATAATATTTCATCGTTTCCAACTTTGATTATTATTTCTCATACTATGATTTATAGGTTTAGTAAATGGATACAAATGTAATGAACCTTATTAATACTAAACTTGGTGGAGAATATAGTGACCTGGGATTTTCATACATTGATATTACATCATTTTTATGGATATTCATTACATTACATAAACACATGCATGGGTACTATAATAGTTTACTGCATTTGGAAATTTGGAAGCATAAAAGCTAGAAAATAAGTTATCTACATCATCTCTTACAACGTTCTTCACAACTCGTACGCTTCTTAGAAACATCATATATAGTACCTATCTTTATAACCTGGGGAAAAGAAACATAACAAAGTGTGAGATTGGATTCTAAATAATAGTAAACAAGAGAGATACATAATCATAACATGAACATAAGGGTACGAGAACAAGATTATTACATTTGAAACCCATAACATTCATATCAAAGATTATAATCTGGAGTCATTGTAAGAATATTGGTAGTTCATAAGACATTAGTCAAAATGGAATCAAATAAAATTATCCATGAGAGAATAATAATGGAATCAGTTAGGTAATTTGTTTAATACACATAAGTATAGAAAATCATTTACATATTAGTCAAGGATCACTACAAATACCATCATAGAGGACAAAGTCCTTTCCAGAACCAGGTTCATTTCTTATTCTATCCCAATTTTACAAAACCAGGTTCACTGCCCATTCCATACATATATTACTTATATTGAAGCTAGACTTTGTACATATTATTACATGGTTTTATGAATAATTAAACATAAAATTACAAGACATGGATCATAAAGTCTAGTGTCTTCAGAAGATTCAGTACGTAATTGAAAACATGAAACCAAACTAAAATATCATTTATTTAACCTCTATAATGAGCTCTTAACATCCATTGATCTCGTAAAAATGTAAATGATAACTTGGGGAATACGTGAACAAAATTTATGTGCTAAAAATCCCAATAAAGACATAGGAATACGACTAAAACATAGAACATGGTTTAGAAGGCATAACGTATTGATATAAAATGGATTGGAACATTAATAAAAAATATATAATCCTAACAAATATAACATGGGATAATATAATAATGGAACCATATTCATATAGATTAAACATAAAACATGACTTTATCATGATTCAAGGCTCATTGTACATGGAGGATCATGAGTCAAGGACAACCACCAAGACTATTGCACATAAAGAATGAGTCAAGGCTAACCACAAAGATTGTTTCACATGACGTCTCATAAAACTAAACATTACACAATTCATAGGAGTTACATTTGGTTTCACCCATAATTATATGTTCATGAATATGTGTTCCACATGAAGAATCTTATATAAAGAATCCAACATAAACATAGGGGTTTCCCATGGAACCATTGGTTATCATAATTATGACAAAAGGCATAAAAAATGGAATATATTAATGGTGTCCATAAAAGAAATTATTTAAATCATAAATGGAAATTAATAAGGGAAAATAGTTATGGATAATGATTTTAATTTCAATCTAAATTGAAGACATGAAAATATACTGTTTAAGAAACTTTAGAAATAAAACGTTTTTTGCGGTTTAAGGAAAATATTAAATATAATTTTTAATAGAAAAAGGAATAATTATTTTCACAAAACCAGAAAAAAATTATTTTTTCCTGATAAAATTATTTATTTTAGAGAAATAATGGTGTACTAAATCATATCTGTGAGAGTACTTGAAAATGAGTAAGAAATCAAGAACATCTCTTCAATCAGGTTCGCCTTTCGGAAATATTTGAGAAGAGAACCATATTAAAATATGTATTACCCCATAAAGTAAGGATGATATGATCTACATAAAAGAATTTGGAACATATAATCATAATTTATAATATGTAAATAAAAATAAATTAGATTTTTATTGGGTAAAGAGAGAGATAACAAAACCCAATGAAAATATAGAGGTTCGGAATGGATCCCTTACCTTATGTCTGAAACGATTATGAACTTGATATTAATGTAAAACATAATCAGATTAAAATAGTTATATATTTAATTAAGAACATTTTATACATTTATTTTATTTAATAAAAATAATAATTTTCTTTTATGGCCTTTTGGATGAGTTAAAAAATACAATTTTATCATTCGGGACTGTTTGTTTTCTTGATATTCATGCTTGCTTCACTTGAATAAATGTATAAAAGATTATGTGATGTGGGAATAGATATCCATAATTGAGGTTTTATTTTTTTAATGAGCATAAATAATATTAAATGATATTATGAATTATTTTTTTATATGAAGTGAGGATGAATCATTAGATGAATGTTAATGAAAATTTTTGTTCGTCGTTTCTAATCACAACAAACTCATTTTATTTTATCATTTAGTATTACATATATATGTTAGATAAAAAACATTACATAATATATAAAACATATATTATAATACGTTACAACCATAAAAATGGGTTTATGACAAGTCTTGAAGATGGTAAATGAAAATTAAATTTTTTTCGTCCTTGAAGGCGAAAAATTAACACCTCACGGATGACGTTTTCATATTTAGAAGAAAAGGGAGAGAAAAAAGTAATGATGATGGATTATTCGATTAGTATAATAAAATTACATCATATGTATGTTACTATAGTTATCATACACTTTGAATGGGGGGAGTTTAGGAGCGAGTAATAAAAAGAAAAAAACGTGAAAAGAATTTAAAAGAAATGAAAGATGGTTTAACCTCTTCAGTTCCTCCTCCTTGATAACCTCCTTAAGTAAATAGTTTTGGTATTTTAATGATACAAAGATATCTGAGATGTGGTGCAGGAGATTTTGAATATTATTTTTAATAATTTGAATAAGGATCAAAGCTTTAAATGTGTGGGGAGAAGATGTGGTGAGCGGTCTTATTTATAGTGGAGGAGAGGGGTGTTTTCTCATTATTTTGATCATTATTTTATTATTTTGGTTCAAGACTATGAATATTTTGATAATTATCACAAAATATTTTAATAAATGATAGAGTTTTCGAGATTATGTTGATTAAATCAATGATTTATCAAGGAATATTGTATTTAACTTATAATGTATATATATTGTAAATTACCATATTTTACTATTCACAAAAAAATCATGTATTTCAAAAAAATACCAAAAATTCAGCCTAACTTTTTTTTCTATGTGTAGATTCAAAAACTTTCTCCATTTTATGAAATTAATTTTCAATATATGATACATTTAATTTTTTATTAAAATGATCATTTCCTTGGAAAATACATATTTTTAAATTGTAACTTATTTTTAACACTTTGAAAAATTAAATAATGTCTAATGAAATTATCTTAAAAACATAAGACAGAAAATATAAATTTAGGGATACATTTTATGAAAATATATTTTCTTTTAAATCATTATACTAATTATAAAATTTTGATTAAATATTTATAATTCAAAATAATATGAATACTTAATTTATCATTTCTAAAAAATAATTTTGTTATTATAAGATATAGATATATAATATTTTAATTTATAAAAAACTAATATTTTATTTTTACCTTCACAGGTAAGGTTACGATTCTGTTGGCTGGTTTACTATTCATAATGGTCACACTAATATTCCAAAGGCCAAGTTATTATTTCAGTAGTATAGGTTCCTTAACTTCTAGAAATACATATTATTCTATTTATTTTTCATTTAAAAAGTTGTTATAGTGTTCTCTATGTGATTTTATGTGGTTTATAGTATTTTTCATATATATAAGAAGGGAATTTTCCAGTGATAAATGTTTGGTTCGTTACATTCTTCCCCCTTATAAAATATCACCCCCCAAAAAAATGTAAATTCTATATTGAAAATAGGTGTCAGTACTTCTCCTTCATCAGTTCCTTAGGTTACCATGTTTCCAATTCATATATACGGTTCTTCCATATTTATTTTTCTAGGTGAGTAGTATTAATGTGTATAAATTTATCTCTATAGTCCAAGATCATCACTGGATGCTCCAAGTATGAGAGAAAACTTTCCCACTAAACAACCTCTAGATTTAATACATGTGAAGGATCCAGTGTGTACTTCCTTTAGAGGGATATGTAAAATTCATCGTGTTCTGAGACATGGTTGGAAGAAGTGCTAGTCAATCGGCCACAACTCTAACATGATCAAGGATCTCGAAGGGGCCTATTTACCAGTGGCATATCTTTCCTTTCTTCCGAAATCTCATGATTCTATTCCATGCATATATGAAGAGGAATACCATGTCTCCAACCATAAACTCAATCTCTCATAGACAATTTTATACAAAGCACTTTTATTGACTTAGGGATACCTTGATGTGTTGTTGAATAATTTTCACCTTTTCCACAATTTCATAAACCATTCCAGGTCCTATAAGCTTACGTTCATTAAATTTATCCAAGCAGACATGTCACACCCCGACCACAGACACCTTTTATTTTATTCATTTCTCAGTCCCATGTCTTTTGGACAGAGTTGGGTTTTGGTCCAGGTTAAAAAAATTGAAACCTTGATGTTTTTGGTGGGTCTCGGGCCGGTGTGTGATCACTGTACCATTACCAGTGCACGTGCGTTCGGTCCTAGTGAATGTGTGGTTGCTCAAAACTTAAAATAACTAATTTTTATAAATGTTTAAACTGCCATGATAATATTATTTTTTCAGATTATAATAATACTATTATCATTAAATTGATTTTAATATTATTATCATTAAATTTCAATTAGTTTTATTTTTATTATGTTTTCATTAATATTATTATTACAATTATTATTATTATTATTATTATTATTATTATTATTTTTGTATTAATATTATTATTAATATTATTATTATTATTATTGTATAATAAAATGAAAAAAGTGGTTCTAACCTTAATCATGTCACCCCCACCCATTTCTGATGCGCGTTGCACCAGGTCGCCCCTGGCTCTCCCCTCTCTATGCAAGTCGACTCCTCCTGGTTTCCCCTCAGCATGCCAACCCCGCCTCCCTGCCCGGCTCCCGCCTCCATGTTTGGCTCTCGCCTCCCACTATGCCACCCTCATGCAATTCCTGCCTCCCGCGAAGCCATCCTCCTGTTCGCGGTGAATCCCTGCTCCCGCTCACATACATTGACCCGACGACCCAGCGCCACCCTCCCTGGATCGCTCAGCTTGGGGCACTCCAATCCTAGCCACACCTCCCAGTGGCTAGCCTACCCTGCTCAGCCCCCGCCCCATGGCACGACTATTTACCCTTGATCCGATGCAATGCAGCTATCGTCTACCTTTTCTCTGACCTGCCTCCTCTAGCCAGCAGTCGTTGGCTAGCCTTTACACCCCTTCCCTACATAATCCGGTTGACAAAAACCCAACACTGTTACCCTACCTCGCATCCACTGTCTGACCAACCTCACCTCATGGGCACTCCCCCCCCCCCTCACCCTTTGCAGCGCCCTCCTTCCACGCCTTTCGCCCTTACCATCACGCACCCACTGGAACCGCAACCCTTGCTACTCCATCCAACACCGTAGTTGTGACATTCCTGACATTCTGGATGCCCTCTCTTGCTAGCAGCAACTTTCACCATCCATGACCTCCCTCGCTGGTGCCCTCACCAGCACGTGCAGCCCGGCTGATGTCCTCGTTGAAGCGTGACTCCTTTTTGGGATTCCAATTGGATCGTAAAGTGATTTTTTTCCTTCCATTGGGGTCCTGTCGCTTTTGCACGTGTTGAGGTAGATTCATCCATGACCTTTCTTCTAATTTTGTTCATTGTGATGCATGTGTTTTATTATTTCATTATTAGGCCTTGATTCGCATTTATATTACAATTGTAGGTAGTTTATGTTTATAATTTATTGTACGTTTAACTTGCTAAAAATAGGTTGTGACATTTCCTTTCATTCAAGTCCCTGTTTATGTATTATAGTTATCTTTGCGGTTAGAGCGCATCAGTAATACTTTTCCACGATCATGTGATCATCAGATTGTGAATTCTTGCATGCTTGTGTGGGGCGTGTCACATCATCATGATTGGTTTGCGAGTCGAGGTAGGTCCCCCACTACACTGACCTTTAAATTTAGAAATTATTAATTTCTTGATATTTCATTTATTTTTCAATAAATTAGAAATTGTTTTAAATAATTATTAATTTTTGAATAATTACTTGATGTAAATCAAAGAAATTTATTTTATACATGACACTTGAAATATTTTCTTGATAAATTGACACATAATGGTGAATGAATTCCCGTTTGGCCTTTGAACATAATTCACAGAATTTCAAGCATGGTTCTGGTTTGATAGTAAATTATTTCTTCTAGAACATGAAAAAATGTTTATGTTTCTCTTGAGAAATGGTTTTTCTTTTAAAAGATATGTATGGCCTGTTTGGAACTTTGATAGAATAATTTATTTTGAAAAAACTCTTTTTGGGGTGACTGAGAGGTGGTCTTATCATGTACCTCGATTGTGTGAGTTGTGTGTGATGTTTTTTCATTATGACTGGTTATTTGATTTACATTGTTGACTCACCCCTTTCCTTTTTATTATACGTGTTGACATTGGAACCTAGCATAGTGAGTAATCCTATGATAATTATTGCTGTACTATTTTAGATTACGCACCGGCTAGTGGCCCATAGCAGAGAGGTGTTTTGTTATCATTACTATGGGATTGGGCCCCTTGATCAGGCCAGGTAAGGAGACTATCGGGCATTAGGGCGTTATGACATCATTAATAGTAGGCATGCCTTCAGGATGAGTCACATGTATAGTATGTTTTATGTTGTTCACAAGATTCTTGGTTCAACCCATGTTTTCTTTAGTACTTATTTGGATGTGTCGGACGATTGAGAGACCTAGTTCGGTTTCTGTTACCCATTTCCTACTTTCCCATTTCAATTACTTTGTTTTGTGTGTTGTGTGTGATTTTCCTCTTGAATAAAAATTAAAATTTCGATTTCTAAATTTTTCACGAAAATGTTTGAAAATGTAATGCACGTATTTCATTCAAACATTAAACTTATTTTTAAATTAAAAAATGCAATGGACTATTACTTGATTTAGAAATTAAAGTGTTTGTGTGTGTGGAAACCCAAATTTTATATAATTTCGTACAAACATGAAATTGGTAAGTTCTTTATTTAAATGTAGTACTTTGGGAATAGATTATTAGGCACACCTACTAATTTTTAATACTCTCAACTATAGTGTTTTTCCTGTTTTTAGTTTCTGTAGCATGTTTTAATTGAGCTTTCTCACCATATATGAGAGTTGGTTGGGGATTGGTGAGCCACTCTCGGGGTCACAAGGAGTTTTGGTTATGGTCAGGTTAGTTTGTTTTTGTTGGTTGTTCTTCCTTTTCTGTGTCATTTTATAGTTTTTTCATTGTTCTATTTTCTTTATGCTACTATTTTTTATCTTTACCATCAGTTTTTTATCTTTTTATCTTTTTCCATGGGCCAAATAATTCCCAACGGTTAAATTTTGATACTCGACACTAGTTTCCAGTCCGTGGGGATTGGTAATGTCGTTTGGGCCATATCGCGGACCGGATCAGATTACCGGTTTAGGGTCGACCTGGGTTGGTTCATGAAAAAATGGTATTATAAGAGGCCCCTATTATTTGGGGTGTCTGGTAGATTGATATTAGGACTATTGGGGCTTAGGAAGTAGGTTACGGGTTGGTCCCTGATCATCACCGCTCAAAATGAGACCTGAGTTACCAGGGGTAGTCTGGGATTTCAGTTTTTTGTTATTTTTTTGTATTGAGGGATGAAAATGGAGGTCAATCGGGTAATGTTGTGGCCTCATGTGGGGTGGTGAACCATGTGGTGTCTAAGTTCCCGGTTTAAGGTCCTCTTAGTGTTATTTCATACTTGGGGCATGGCTCACCACCATGTCACCGAGTTAGAAACAGACACTAGTTTCTCATTCTGATGGATTATAGTTGGTTGTGTTTCATTTTGTACTCAATTGATGTGAGTGTGTGTTAATAATCAAAGTTATTTCTAAATGAAAAAAAAAATTAAGGGGGTTTCTTCCAAATGGTTTTTTCAATTAGTAAAGAGGGTTTTTAAAGAGAAAGTGTATCAGTTTATAAAAACATTGTATGTTTTTTGGATTTGGTATGGAAAAGAAGTGTTTGAACCTTAACACTTCTTATGGAGGGTCACACATGCATGGGTATGTGTGGAGAGTGCGTAGGGGGAAATTTTTCATAGATGATGTTAGCGAGATTAAATAAGCACACATGTTATGTTTCATAAGGCACCTTAGTTAAGTTTTAAACTTTTAAAGAAATAATGGTTTTAGAGATGTTATTTTTTCTTTTGTTTGTTTATGTTTGGATTATGGGCTTGTTTCCCTTGTCTTGTGTTGTTTCTTTGATTTAATTTTGGGTTGAGGACCAGTTTCGATGGTGTTTTTCATTTTGATATGAGTATGTCTCCCAGAAAGCCTCCAAAATTTGTTAATGAGTTATGCCCAGTTCCCAGTTCTTTTTGTGTGTTTCCTGCTTATCGAGGTAATCAAAGTCTGTCAGAGGCAGTGGTATAGTTCAGAAAGATATTATGTCTTCAGGTTATTGGGAACCCCCTGGGTAGTTAACGTTCGTAACATCCTAGAGTTATTTGAGGGTTTAGTTCAAGACTAGTAAAGGTTGGATGTCTCATTATCATTAGATTCTCGAGAGTAGTTAGTGGGGGTCAACTCTTGTGAAGGTTCCACATCTGGCAAGGATCTTCATCTGTATCGACTCCCAGTTTGTTGTATTGTTCTATCACATGTGACTAGTCTGGTCGGTTCAGGAATTCTATGCCACCTTGTTGCATCCCTCTAAAATCTTTCTACTGTGCGACTATTCAGGCCACCAGGGAGAGTTCTAAAAATAGTTTCATTCGGGAGGAAGGAGTTAAGGACTATAGGATGAAAATTCTTGAGTATGAGGTAGGAGATGCTTCAAGCATCAGGGCCCCAACCACAGGTTTCGGGGTGATGTTCATGCATAGTCAAGAGTTGTTGAGGGTTTGTGGAACCTCGATCTAAATAATGTCTACAAATTTGGGATAGAAATATCCAAAATTTCCTTGTTCTATTATCGTAATTGTCGTAAACTCATCCTTATTTTGGTGGCATCCTGAGCTCTTTGCACCACAATCCAAGCGTTCTTATCTTCTATTAGAGTGGTTTCCAAATCGTTCATTGTCCTTGAAGGGTGTTAGTCCCATGAATAAATTGACATGTTCTTATTTTGAGTTGGTCTTAGTTGTGTTTTTGGGGGGATGTTCGTTTCATGAAATTGATGGGAGGTGTTGAGTTAATTTCTTATCCTCAAGTTGTTGGGTTGTTCCGTAGCAAGATTTCTGTCAAATTCCCAGGTGTGTTGTTTTGTCAATGTGGGGAAAATGAATGAGTTCGGTTTGGGAGTTCCCGCGTTGCAACCCCCCCTGGGGGTGTTTGGGTTTCAGGTGTTTCGTTATTAATGAATTATTGTGGTGGGGAGAACCCTCTCATGTTCTCCCCTCAATCTCGGGTAGTGGTTTTCCTTGAATTGGTCTGGTGTGATGTTTGTGGGGAATGGTCACCCTGAGGCTATGGGTTCCCTATGTTTTTTTTCTGGTCATGGACTCAAGTTGTGTCAACTATTGTCTTGGTGACTTTCTGGGGGCACAAAGTGTCTGTGGTGGGGATAATTGTCAGACGATGACCGCGGATGCCTATTATTTTATTCTTTTCTTAGTCTCGTGTCTTTTGGATAGATTTTTTTTTGGATACGGGTTTGAAATTTTTGAAACGTTGATGTTTTCAGTGGGTCTCAGGCCAGTGCGTGATCACCGTACCGTTAGTGGTGCCCGTGCGTTCAGCCCTAGTGGATGCGCAGTTGGTCGATACTTAAAATAACTAATTTTTATAAATTTTTAAACCACCATGATAATATTATTTTTTCATATAATAATAAAACTATTATCATTAAATTGATATTAATATTATTCTCATTATATTTCATATAGTTTTATTTTTATTAAATTTTTATTAATATTATTATTACTATTATTATTATTATTATGGTATTAATTTTTATATTAATATTATTATTGTTGTTGTTTTTTTTGTCCATATAATAAAATGAAAACGGGGGGTCTAACCCTAATCTCATCACCCCCGCCCCCCATTTCTTTTGCGTGTCACACCAGGTCACCCCAGGGTATCCCTTCTCTGCACAAGTTGACTCCTACCAATATCCCCTCCTCTTTCTGACACCGCCTCCCTGTCTGGCTCCCTCCTCCATGTCCGGCTCCCACCTCCCACCATGCCACCCTCCTACAGTACCATCCTCCCACGAATCTGCCCTCCGGTTCACGGCCAGCCCCTGCTCTCGCTCACCTCCAGTGACCAAACGACCCAGTGCTTCCCTCCCTGTCCCACTCATCTTGCAACGCACTAATCCTAGCCACACATCTCAGTGGTGACCCTGGCCTACTTAAGAAGCCCACACCCCCCCCCCCAGCACGACCATGTACCCTTGATCTACTGTGACGCAGCTACCCTCTACATTTACTCCGACCATCCTCCTTCGGCCGGTAGTCATCGGCCAGCCTTCCTGCCCCTTCCCTGCTCTATCCGGCTGGCGACACCCTGACACTGTGCCCCCATCTTGCACTTGTTTTTTGACTAACCTCACCTCCTCGGCACACCCCCCCCCCCTCCCTCCCTTTGCAGTGCCCTCCTCATTCACCTTCTACCCTTGCCGGTGGGCACCCACCAAAACTGTAACCCTTGCTACTCTGGACAGCCCAACTGGTGCGATGTTCCTACCTTCCGGACCGCCCACTCTATATGGCAGAAACTTGCATTGACCATGACCTCCCTCATTGACGCCCTCTCCAGCACACGTGACCCCACCGATGCCCTCATCAGCATGCGACTCCCTTTTGGGATTACAATTGTCTCATGAAGTGATGTTTCTCCTTCTGTTGGGGTCTCGTCTTTTTCACGTGTGTTGAGGTAGATGCTTCCATGAATTTTCATATAATTTCATTCATTGTGATTCTTTTGTTTTACTATTTAATTATTAGACCTTGATTCACATTTATATTACAAGTTTTGTTTGATTATGGTAATAATTTATCATTGGTTTAACTTTCTAAAAATAGGTTTTAACATGTCCTTTCATTCAAGTCTGTGTTTATGTATTTTTGTAATCTTTGGAGTTTCAACACAATGGCAAGGTTTTTCCATGATCATGTGATTGTCATCTTGTGTATGCTTTCATGCCCGTGTGAGTCATGTCATGTTGTCATGATTGGTTTTCGAGTCGAGGTAGGTCCCCCGCTATACTCACCTTTAAATTAATAATTTATTAATTTTTCAATATTCCATTTATTATCAATAAATTATAAATAGTATTAAATAATTATTATCTTGGAATAATTACTTGATATAAATTGAAGATTTTTATTATATACATGACACTTGAAATATTTTCTTGATGAATTGATGCATAATAGTGAAAGAATGCATGTTTTCCTTTGAACATAATTCACGAAATTTCTTGCATGGTTCTGGTTTGGTGGTATATGTTTTCTTCTGGCACATGAACAAATGTTTTGGTTTCTCTTGAGAAATGGTGTTTCATTTAATAGTTGTTTAAGGCCCATTTGGCACTTTTATAGAATAAACTATTTTTAAAAACTCTCTTTGGGGTGACTCAGAGGTGGTCTTATCATGTACCTTGATTGTGTGAGTTTTTTTCGATGTTTTTTCATTATGTCTGGTTACTTTATTTACATTTTCGACTCACCCCATTCATTTTTATTATACATGTTGACATGGGAACCTGGCATAGTGAGTGAATATTTTGAGAAAAATTTATGTACTAGTTTATATTATGAACTTGCTAGTGGCCCATAGCAGATTGGTGTTTTGTTATTACTGATATAGGATTGGGTCCCTCAATCAGGCTAGGTAGGGCGATGATAGGGCATTAGGGTGTTATGACGTCATCGAGAGTAGGCATGCCTTCAGGATGAGTCACACGTATAGTACATTTTGGATTGTTCAAAAGCTCCTAGGTTCGACCCATGCTTTCTTTAGAACTTATTTGGATGTGGCAGATGATTGAGAGACCTAGTTCGGTTGTTGGTCCTTGTTTGCAACTTTTACATTTTATTTACTATATGATGTATGTTGTGTGTGGTTTTCCTCTTGACTAACAATTAAAATTTGGATTTCTAAATTTTTCATGAAAATGTTTGAAAATGTAATGCACCTATTTCCATCAAACATTAAACTTGTTTTTAAATTAAAAAGGGAATGGACTGTTACATGATTTAGAAATGAAAGTGTGTGGGTGTGTGGAAACCCATATTTTATATAATTTAGTTCGAACTTGAAATTGGTAAGTTCTTTATTTAAATTTAGTTCTTTGGGAATAGATTGTTGGGAACACCTAATGAGCTTTAATAATCATGCCTATAGTTTTTTTCTTGTTTTTAGTTTCTATTTAAAGTTTTACTTGAGCTTGCTCACCATGGGTGAGATTTGGTTGTGGATTGGTGAGAGACTCTCAGGGTCGTGAGGAGTTTTGGTCATGGTGAGGTAAGTTTGTTTTTGTTGGTTGTTCTTCTTTTTTCGTGTCATTTATTTTATTTTTGCGTTGTTCTATTTTCATTCTACTGCAAATTTTTATCTTTATCGTCAATTTTTTTAATCTATTTATCTTTTTTCCATGGGCCAAATCATTCCCTGTAGTTAAATTTTGATGCTCGGCACTGGTTTCCAGCCTGTGGGGATTGGGAACTCCCTTCGGGCCATGTTGCAAACCGGCTCAGATGAACGGTTCAGGGTCGACCCATGTTGGTTCGTCACAATTCCAGTGTACTACATCTTTTCACATAACGGGATTCATAAGGGGACATTTGGATGCTCAAGTGGAAACTATTGATATAGGAGAACTTGACCAGAGGTAGGTGTTGGTCCCATCCTCCCTTGAAGCCCATAGAACTTACCCTAAACATATATTCTAGTTTTTTTAATAGTCCAAACAGATTTTCCATCAATTTTATTGTGATAGGTTGTAATGAAGTTTATATTAGTAATCATAGAATGTTGGAGACTTTTCCCTAACATAGAGGTGAATCTTGAATCTCGATATGATACAATCGATAGTGGGACTCCATGAATCCCTACCACTTCTTTGATGTATATATGTTCTAGTTGATCCAGTGATAAGTCCTCTCAAATTTCTATAAAGTGATATTCCATTGTAAGACAACCCACAACAACCCATATAGCATTGTTTCCTTTGGATATCTTCAGAAGTCCAATAAAAAAGTCCATGGTCATGTTCTCCCACTTCCATTTTATTATGGGTATTGGTTACATCTTTCCCATAGACTTTTTTCGTTTAGCCTTTAATTTATGACATACCATTCACTTTGATGTACATTCAACAATCTCCTTTTTCATTTTGCTCCACCAATAATTCTCCCAGAGAGTACGATACATCTTTGTTCTCCCTAAGTGAATAGAGAAGGCTGGTCTTTGTGCATCATTTATAAGCCCGTTATAATATCTGTATCATATGGTACACATAATTGTGACCCAAATCTTATGACTCCATCCTCATTAATTTTAATTTCCAAGGATTTCCCATTTCTCATAGATTTAACCTTCCTCTATATTTTGACATCATTTTTTGAGAATCTGTAATTTTCAACATGGGGGATGGTTGATAAATCATTTTTAGAAATGATTGATGATGCACCTACCTTATGATTATTAGGTACATCCTTTTCAAGGTTAATAATATTGTATTCTTCTCAATTCTCATCATTGATAAGGATGCATGATCCTTTCTACTTAGAGCATCTTCCACTGTATTTTCGTTATCAGGATAGTAGTGGATTGAGCAATAATAATCTTTGAAGAGATATAATCATATTCACTAGAACATATTAAGGTACTTATATGTGAATATATATTCTAAATCTTATGATCACTACATATCTCATACTTCTCCCTAAAGTGAAAATTCCTCCATATTTTCCTTGAAAAGATCACAACTGCCAACTCCAGATCATACGTAGGATAGTTTTGCAAATTAATTTCCAAATTCCTTGATGAATAGGCTATCAATTTATCATTTCTAGTCAGTACAAAACCGAATCCCTTCATTGAAGCATTTTTTACACCACAAAGAGTTTCCCACTTATCAGGAGTGTGGTTACTGATATAATGGTAAGACTCTTTTTGACAACCTTAAAGCTTACCTCACATTATTGAGTTCAGAAAAACTTCACTCCCTTCTGTTTCAATATGGTTTTTATGTTTAAGAATAGTGATAAATTCTTCACAAAATCTTTAGAAATACCCATCTAGACCAAGGAAACTATAGACCTCTATTATAGATGTTGGTCGAGGCCACAATTTGGTTTCCTTTTTCATAGAATGGTCAAAAGATATCCATTTGTTGGTGATTGTGTGCCCCATGAATGAAACTCCCTTCATCTATAAGTCATAGTTATTGTACTTTGAATATAGTTTCTCCCATTACAATGTCTTTAGCACAGTATTCAAATTCTCCTCATGTTCCTCATTACTCTTGGAGTATATCAGAATATCATCAATAAAGACTACCAAAATTTTGTCAAGGTAATCTCCAAATACACTATTCATTAAGTAGATGAATATTTCTAGATCATTAGCAAGTCCTAAGGGAATAACTATGAACTCATAGTTTCCATACCTCATTCTAAAGGAAATCTTACAAATATCTTCCTTCTAAAACTTTAATTGGTGATATCCCAACTGAGGTTTCACCTTAGAGAAATAACTACTCCCACATAATTGATCTAACAAGTCATTTATCAGTAGTAGGGTGAATTTTCTATTTATAATGATTTTTTGAGTACATGATAATCAATGTAGAGGTTCATTGATCCATTATTCTTAATGAAGAGGACTTGAACACCCATGGTGAATCAATTGGGAATATAAAACCCTTGTACATATTTTGTTGTAACTACTTCTTTAGTTCTTCTAGCTCAACAGTTTCCATTCTATAAGGTGTCTTTGATATAGGAATATATCTAGGAATAATTTCAATTGATAACTCAATCTCTCGATCAGGAGGAAGACCGTGAAACACTTCGGGGAACAGATCAATTTAGTCTCTCACAATGGGCATGTCTTCGAGCAGAAATTTCTCATTTTTCTCAAGCATTTGAGCTAGATATGCTTTCTCATAAGGAAAAATTATCCACAATTGAGATTATTATCAAAAAGTAGATTCATCTTCCTCCTTACACTTATATATAATAGGAGTATTCTTCAGGAAATGAAAATTGATCTCCTTTTCATAACAGTTGAAGTTGGATTTGTATAGAGATGGTCAATCCATGAACTATATAGGATAAAACTCTACCAAATGAAGTATGAAAATAGTTTCTGGGAGGTTCAATCCAAAAAAATTAACCAGGGAGGATTTAAAAACTTTGGATGAAAGAATTTCCCCATTTTCAATTTTTATAGATAAATCTACCTCCAAATTTTTAGGTGGTCATTGAATAATTATACTAAACTTACAAGATATAAAAGAATGTGTAGAACCAGAATCAAATAGTACGTTATCTAATCTTTAATGAATAACCATCATGCCTATCTGCACAACATTTTAAGGATCCAACTTAGTAGTATTGATAGCATATGCTCTACCTTAATACCTTGGAGGTTGTTTTTGTTGATTTCATCTAGTAACCCTTGTATTTGGGAAAATATTCTCATAATTCCTATTTTCTTTATAGTTGAGACACTACACTACAGGTTGAGTGTTGATCTGAATTTTCATTTATTCTTCCACATTAGTGGAATTCCTTAAATACATTCGGTTGTTCTTATCCCGACTCCAAATTCTTCCACATTTGAAGCATTTCATGTTTCCTTTTAAAAATTTCCTTGGATGCTTCTTCCTGCAATTTTGATATGTGGGATATTGGGTATTCTTTTAATCATGGGATTTATCTACAGATCTTACCAAATTAAAATCTATTTTCCTCTTTTTTTTTCAACAAGACCATGAGAACATTTGTAATCTCTAATCTCCATTTCAACCTTGAGGGAAAAATGGAAAATCTATTCATAGCTATGAATTTCTCAAATCACTTAATCTTTTCATAAACATGTCTTTAGTAAACTAAATAAATGATTCACCTTTCTTTTGGTGTTCATGAAAAATATAGAGGTGTATCTTGAAATTCTTGTGAAGTTTTCTTCATATGCATTGATAGAATCATCTTCCTTATACTTTATTATGAGGAACTCACTTTACATATTAATATTGAGGGTTCGTGGAAAATATTTATTGAAAAATATTTTCTTGAAATCTTCACATTCCATGGAATTAACTTCGTCCTTGGACTTTGTGTTCTTGAAAAGTCTCCACCACTGATCAGATTTCCCATCTAAATGATAAATTACTAAGAAAACTTTATCTTCTTATGAGCACTAGATTACATAGAATATTGTTGGACTCTCCATGATATTTTAGTTTTCATAATCAAAAATTATTTTAATACACAGATTCTACTCTTTCAAGCAATTTTAATATCTCTATGTGATTCTATTTTGTCATGGAACAACATATACTGAAATAAGTCTATAACCTATATTCATGAATACATATGATTACAAGTTTAGTTTTGCATGTATGTTTTTATTAACACTCCGTCATGTACTGGTATATGCAAGACAGACTCTTAATAACCTTTTTGGATTCGGTGACACTGATGTTCTACAAACCGAATTCGACACACCAAAATCGAAGCCAACACACCGAAACCGAAGTTCGATAGACAGAAACTGAAGTTCGACAGACTAAAACCGAAGTTCGACAGACCGAAACCAAAGTTCAACAGACCGAAACTGATGTTCGACACACCGAAGTATGACAAAAGGAAATATGACACACCGATGTATGACACACCGAAGTTTGACGGACTGAAGTTGACACACCGAAGTTTGACAGACCGAAGTCAACACACCAAAGTTTGATAGACTGAAGTCGAAACACCAAAGATGACACACTAAAGATGACAGACCAATGTTATCAAACTAAAGAAAATAGACCGAAGATGACTCCCCGATTGATATAAATAACTATTTTCATTTTATTAAATCAAATTTATTTCAAATGGCCATATTTAGTCAAATTAATTTTTCTGAGATTATTTAATGTCGTCTGTAGGAGTATCCATACAAAAGTATGAGGTAAATTCATGTGTGAATATCCTTATGCCTAGAGGATTGTGGAGTATGAAATGACATCATCTTTCATGTTAAAGAGACAATAGTGGAATTACACGCTGATACGTGGACTGTGCAAATACGAAAAGAGAATAACTAAGTGCTTGAGATAGCAGGAAGACTGTAACAAGATACCTTCTCAAAAAGGGGATCAATATACATTGAGACATCAATGATTTGAACCTTTTCACTCCCTGAAGCTGGATTATAGAAACTTTGATACTCTGTTTTGAAGACAACTTCGAGAAGAAGACTCAAATACCATATTCTCAACATTAATTGAGTCTAGAGCCTTACTTGACAACACACAAAGAATTATTAACTCTATTCTCATATATAACTATATTGTGTTTTATATTTTCTATTTGAGTAGTGTGTATATTTATTTGTATTACACACACTGTATTCTAATCATAACTGGAGGATATAAAACTGTCCTTTACTCAATCACTTATTTCATTTCTTTCCCACGAATAACTTTGGCAGAGGACAAGTGTGACCTGGATAGCCGGGTGTGCTGTTGTAAACCCCGATCCAGGGTGTGGATCAAAGGTTTATTTATATAAACAGCTTAGTGGCAGGTGATCACCAATTTTAGAGGATTAAGTCTCTACTTGATATTGAACCCCTTGTTTACATTGTTGTGCCAATCTTCAATTACTCTGTTTTGTTTTATCCTCTGATTATATTTGCTAAAACATAAAACTATTTTTTATTACAGTTTGATAGTTAGTTTTGGTTAGTGTTTGTATTTGTTTAATTCAGTAGACTTTTTCCAAAAGTTGAATTGGTGTTCTACACTGATTCATATGAGGATTAATCACCCTTTGAGAAACATGCTGACCTGTTGAACATTTACATTTCTATTGCCTTAATTAACTGGGTTGTTTCTAAAATTGGGGGTTTTCTTAACCATAATGTTTTAACATAAATTTTAATTGGAACTCAATTCACCCCCCTCTTGAGTATCCACTCCGACCAAAATTTGGAATCATAGGTTGATTTATTGTCAATTTTTTCAATTTATTTTCAAATATGATTTTAGTTGTATCTTAAATATCTTAAAATTTTTGTCATATCTAAATTTTCAGTTCTTTAAATTCTAAGTATCTATGGAAACTAGAGTTGGGGGGTACTTCTACTAATAGGCCACCTTTCTTTAATGGTAATAACTATGCTCAGTGGAAATTAAAAATGAAAATGTACCTAGAGAGTATGGGACCTGACATTTGGGACAAAATTGAAGAACAACATGTGTTGCCTACTACTGCTAGGGACACATGGTCTCAGTTGACCAAAGCTACTCATAATAAAAACTGAAAATCAACGATTTCCTTGTACTATTCTCTAGGTGATGATGAATTCAATATAATATCTGCTTGTAAAACTACATATGAAATTGGGGATACTTTAGTTGTTTCTCATGAGGGAACAACTAATGTTAAAGAAATGAGACTAAATACATACACTATTAAATATGATAATTTCAAAATGAAGCTTGATGAACCTATCATTGAAATGTAACTCAGGTTCAACGAAATAGTGAAAACTATGAGTCTGCTTGGAAAACTAGTGGATAGCAAGGACCAAATCATGAGACTTCTTTGATTCCTACCAAACAGATGGAGGGGAACTTCTATTTCCATCTGAGAATCATGTGACATTACCAAGCTACCGGTAAAGGAGAAAATAGGAAAGCTTATGATTTACAAGGAAGAACTTAAAATGAATCAAGAAGTAGATGAAGAACCAAGGAAGAAGTCTATAGCCTTCAAGACTACTACCTCAAAGAGAAAAAACAAAGAAAAAGCTCCAGTTCCTGCAGAAATCTCTACTAGTGAAGATTCAGATTCAGACAGTGATGTGGAAATGGCTCATTTGTCTAAGAGATTCAAAATATTCTACTAAAATAAGAGATTCTTCAGGAAGTAAAACAACAAGGTAATGTATGATAGTAAAGATAATGGAAGAAAGACAAAAAATGGAATGACAACTCAAATGAAATAATCTGCTATGAGTGAAAATGAAAAGGTCATGTAAAGGCAGACTGTCCCAAGATAAAATTGAAGAAGAAATATGAAGATAAGGGAAAAGGCTATAAAAGGCTATGAAAGCTACCAAGAGTGCTTCATAAGATATCTCCATTGAATATGATGCTTCTGATAGTGAACAGAACAGTCATGCCAACCTATGTTTCATGATAGAAACATCTTAGGTAACACTTAACTCTCCTATACATAATTCTTATTATTCTAGAGATAATAGTGAGTCACATAATGATGAAGATATGACTAAGGATGAACTATTTGAATATTTTTAAATGATTGAGGATACCTTTAATGAGCTCATGGACAAGTATAAATCATTAAAGTGACATCATGCTTTAAATGAAAATTATATGTCATGTTTGGATATTGAGAAAGAAAAATGTGCCCAACTGTTTAAAGAAAATACCGAACTCAAATTATCAAATGAACAATTAAAGAAAAATCATGAAAAATTTACTACTGGTAGAGATACCCTGACTCAGTTTCTAGGACAACATATTGCCCAAAAATATACAACTAGTCTGGGATATCATCCTAGATAGAGAAGGATCATTAACACAAAATTTATTCCAAAATATGGACAATTCACAACTAGTTCAAGCTCTAGGCAATTTCATGAAAAAAAATTCTCTAAAGGAACAAACAAAGTGTTTATGTCTCAAAATATATATTCTTGTTTTAGTAAATATGTGAAACAAGTATGGGTTCCCAAAGCATTACGTGTTATCCTCTCAGGACCCAAGAAAATATGGGTTCCAAAGTTACCCCATGTCTAATCTTTTTTGTAGGGATGTTGCCTAAAGAGTACCTATAAAACTCTGTGGTACTTGGATAGTGTATGTTCAAGACATATGATAGGATACTTCTCATGATTCAGGATTCTAATCAAGGTTGATGGTGAACACATAACTTTTGGTGACAATGAAAAGGAAAAAATCATCGGCTTATGCCAGATTGGTAACCCTAATATATTATTAATTTCCAAAGTAATTTTTGTTGATGGATTAAAGTACAATTTACGTATAATTTCTCAGTTTTGTGGTGATGGTTTTAATGTAAAATTTGAAAATGATCCATGTAATGTTTTGAATTCCAAAAATAATTTAATATTTAATGCTCTCAGAAATTATAATGTGTATGTTGTTGACTTAAATTCTTTAGCTAAGAAAAATGTTTCTTGCTTAAATTTTTTTCATAAGGAATCTTAGTTGTGGAACATAAGTTTAGGACACTACAATGTGAACTCTCTTAGGAAAGTTACTAGGAATGGTTTAGTTAGAGACTTACCTAAACTAGAATTACCAATTAAAAAAGTGTGCAATCCCTATCAAAAGGGAAAGCAAAACAAAGTTTTTTTCAAACCATAGAAAGACGTTTCTACTTCTCAATCACATGAGTTGGTTCCCATGGATTTGTTTGGACCATCAATAATTTCAGTTTTAAATGGGAATCACTATGTTTATGTTCTTGTAAATGATTTTTCTAGGTACTCTTGGGTATACTTTCTAGCTCACAAAAGTGAATCTTGTTCTTATTTTATCAAATACTCCAAGTATGTGGAAAACCATAGTGGACTTAGAATCAAGACCTTGATAAATGATCATGGTTGTGAGTTTAAAAATCATGAGTTTGAATCCTATTGCTCACACAATGGCTATAGTCAAAATTTCTCTACTCCTAGAACACCTCAACAAAATGGAGTCATGGAATGAAGAAATAGGACTCTTCAAGAAATCTCTAGGACTATTCTTTGTGAGTACAATATACCTATTTATTTTTGGGCAGAAGCAGTAAATATAGCTTGTTATACTATTAATAGAGTCTTGATTAGACCTTTTCATAAGAAGACCCCTTATGAACTTTGGAACAATATGAATGCTAAGGTAAACTACTTCAGATTTTTGGGGTGGAAAGACTTTATCCTTAACACTAAGGAAAATCTTGACAAGTGTTCCTCCAAAAGTGATGAAGGAATTTTCCTAGGTTACTCAATCTCAAGTAAAGCCTATAGAGTATTTAATAAGAAAACCAAATGTGTGGAATATTCAGTTAATATCAATTTTTATGAGACTGATCCACATGAACCCAAAACCTCTCTTGGATATCTTGAGGGATTTATGTCAATTCTGAACCTTAATGATAATGACAGTGAATCCGCTGTTAAATTAACCAATTCTGGGAATCTTCTAGAATCTGCACATGTTGATTCTGACCAAATAGAAAATCATGAAGAGTCTAGTTCAAATCTTTCTAGAGATATTATAACTCTCAAGAATCGTTATTTATATGTTGTACTAGGTGATTTAAATAATGGGACACAAACTAGAGCTTCTCTGAGAAACCAGGTTGAACATCAAGCTTTTCGTTAACATCTTGAGCCCATAAATATTAATGATGATATCAATGATTAATTTTGGGTGATGGATATTCAAGAAGAATTAAATAAATTTGAACAAAACAAAGTCTAGGAACTAGTAGAAATACCTAAGGACACCTTGACCATAGGCACTAAATGGGTTTTTAAAAACAAATTTGATGAGTCTGGTAATATAGTTAGAAATAAGGATATATCATTTTCACAAGGTTATAGTTAAGAAGAAGGAATTGAATATAAGGAGACCTTTTCTCTTGTAGCTAGGTTAGAGGCCATTAGAATACTACTTGCTTATGTAGCTCATCTTAATTTAAAACTTTATCAAATGGATGTCAAAAGTGATTTTCTAAATGGGTATATAGTTAAGGAAGTATTTGTTGAACAACCCCCTGGCTTTAAAAATCCCCTTTTTTTAAACCATGTTTGTAAACATTCTTAATCATTATATGGTCTAATGAAATCTCCAAGAGCTTGGTATGATAGACTTAGTTCCTTTCTTATTTCAAAAGGTTTTACTAAATGAATAGTAGATCCTACTTTGTTTATTAAAATGATTTACAAAGATGTTTTGATAGTACAAATTTGTATTGATGATATAATTTTTGGATCTTCTAAAAATTATTTATGTACTGATTTTTCAAAAATAATGCAAAATGAATTTGAAATGAGTTTAATGGGAGAAATTAAATTTTTCTTGGGATTTCAGATTTTTCAAAACAAAGATGGTATTATTTTAAATCAAAGTAAATATACTAAAGATCTTTTAAAACGTTTTGGTTTGGATGTTATTAAAGGTATTGATAAACCTATGAGTACCCCTTGTAAATTAGATGTTGATGAAGCTGGTGAATCATTGTATCAAACCAACTACAGAGTTATGATAGAAGTTCTGCTCTACCTTAGTGCTAGAAGACCCGATATTATGATATGTGTGTGCATGTGTGCTCACTTTTAAGCTAATCCCATAGAATCTCATTTATATATTGTTAAAAGTATTTTCAAATATCTCAAATATACTCCAAATATAGGACTATTTTATCCAAGAGTACAACCATTTGATTTAAAAAGTTATTCAGATGCTGACTTTTCTGGTTGTAAACTAGATAGAAAAATCACCTCTGGGACATGTCACATGTTAGGAAAGTCACTAGTATCATGGTGCATAAAAAAAGAAATCGGTTGCATTATCTACTGCTGAAGCAGAATACATTTCTTTTGGTAGTTGTTGTTCACAAATTTTGTGGATGAAACACACTTTACAAGAGTATGGATATCAATTCAAACATGTCTCCATTAACTGTGATAACACTAGTGCTATTACCATCTCTAGAAATTCAATAACTTATTATAGAACAAAGAATATTGATGTAAGACATCACTTTTTGAGAGATCATTATCAAAAAGGTGATATAACTCTTGAGTTTATTGGAACTAAACATCAGCTTTCTAATATATTCACTAAACCCATAAATTCTGAGAGAATGAATTACATCAGACATGAACTAGGAATGATAAATCAATAACTGATCATTGTAGAACTGATCTTTGTAAAACCAATATTTATAAAACCAATCTTTGTGAAACTGTTTTTTATAAAACCGACCTTTATGAAATAAATTTTTGTGAAACCGATTTTTATGAAACCGATCTTTGTGAAACCGATTTTTATGAAAACGATCTTTGTGAAATCGATTTTTATGAAATCGATATTTATGAAACTGGTCCTTATGAAACTAATATTTGTGAAACTGATTTTTATGAAACCGATCTTTTTGAAACCGATTATTAAGAAACCGTTTTTTTTTGTGAAACCAATCTTCATAAAACCGATTCTTTGACACCGATATATTTAAGGACCGTTTGGTAAATTTCATCTTCTTTAAGTGAAACGATGCTATTTTATCTCTTTCAACTTTCCGCATTTTAATTTTATGATTTTTTATATACAATCCCTAAATGATATATTAATTCTAATATATTTTCACCTTTCACCTTCTCCATAGTTGTAAAGCCTTCTGCATTTAGTCTCTCCCTCTATCTCAACTCTCAAACTATCAACACAGTTAGAATCTGCAGCTTCTTCATGGCTAGGACTAAGCGCGCAATGGAAGAACCTCACAAATCTCCTCCTGTTAAGTGTCAGAAGGGTGAAACCAGTGGTACTAGGAAACTGAGCATAGAAATCTGAGTAGTTACAGCTGAAAAGGAAGTGTCGACTATGTGTCTTATGTCAAGAAAATATTTTATGCTAAAGTTACTGGAATATCAAGGGTGGTACAATTGGTTTACCAATAATTAAATACCATATTATCCCAAAATTGTGCATGAATTATATCAGCATTTGAGTATAATACTGGATGAAGCTGAGGCAGAAAAAATAAAATCTGTGGTAAAAGTAAAGGCAGTGGTTTTCTCTTCGAAAGAATGGGCTGAATGTTTAGAGGCACTACAAAGAAGTTTTCTATGCTGACTATCCTGGTAATATTCCACCTTCATCAAATTTATTTTCATATGAATATGCTCTGAAAGAGATAACTAAAAATTAAGAATCTAGGAGAACTATTGCAAATGAATTTGAAGGATAAGTGAGATTTCTTTTTATGTTCATACAACATCAAATCTTCCAAGGAAGGGAGATTTCTCTGTTATGAAATATCATAATGTCTTCTTGATATTTTTTTTGAAACAAGGACTAAAGTTGAATCTGGGTAGATATATCATGGTACATATTTCTGATTTGATTAATCCATCTAAGAAGGAAACCTGCTTATACTATCTGAGAATGATTTCTGCCATGTTTAAGAAATTATACTGTGTAGAAGATAGAGATGAAATGATAACTTCCTATAGTGGGTTTTGTCTTTAGAAAGACATTTGTAAAAGGATAAAAATATTCTAGAACCCATGGAATATATGTTGGGTAGGATATGCAGAAAGGTTGTATGAGGAGTTCAATATGATTGACCATCCTTCTAGACTAAAGGACAAATTTGATCCAGGTCTCAAACCTAGAGAACATCCTATTTAATCTGATGAGTAAGCTGAGGCTAAAGTGCCTAGGGAAGAAGGATCTCCTTTTGATGATTGGAGTGATATTGATATTGCAGAAAGTCCTAAGAATATAACTTATGGACCTGCTAGTCCAACTATGGAATTTCCTTCAAAAGAAACTATTATAGGTGATAAAGAAGGGGAAGAAACTGATGTTACTGGAGTTGAAGGTTATGTTAGAAAATCAGATGATGAATATGATGATGATGATGATGATAATAATAATAATAATAATAATAATGCTGATAATAGTGATGGCGGAGGAAGTGTTGAGCATGTGATTGATTCACTAAAAGTGGGAAAACAAGAGGTTGACAGATCCAGTGAGGAATATGTTCATGGAGCTGGTGATAGAATTGAATCTGCTGATCAACTGGATGATGATCATAGAGATATTGGACAAGTGGATAGAATACTCCATCCCAATGCTGAAAACCAAGAGCTCATTTGGGAATTGAATGATATTATGGCTTCTGGCTAGGAAGAATAAGTTTTAGTTCCACTACCTCAAATTGAGGAAGTACCTGGTGGAGTTGAAATAGCCTGAGCTTAGGCAGAACCTGAAGTTCGGTTGGTCCCTATCCCCAGACAAGGTGTTATTTCCTGAGACCAACATGAAGAAATTGATGATATTAATGTTATTCCTTAGCCTTAGGGAAGAAGGGTAATAATTGATACCATTGAGCCAAGATATTGGACATGTGCTAGAGAGTGGAATAGTAATCTAGGATATATTCTTTTCAGTTTAGAATATGATTCATTTGAAGATATGGTACCTACACCTCCTGTTCCATAAGTCCATGCTGACCAAGAGCATGATGCACCTGTTCCACCAGTTTCTTCTTCGGTAGTAGACCCAATTGATCAGTCAATTCCCAGTGATTATGTCTCTAAGGTTGATTTGCAAGAGTTTAATAATGAGATATGTGAGTCAGTTCATGCTTTAGTGGGATCTAGAAATAAAGCCTCTACCTCAATAAGTATCTCGGATGCTGATGCAGCAAAGAGTGAAAGAATTGTGATTTCGGATATTCAACTGAATCTTATTAATATAGCTGAAACTATTATTGGACGTAATACTTTTCTGAGAGAGGAAGTAAGAAAGATTAGCAATGAGATGAATTCCTTAACCTCTGACTTCAATACCTCCTTTAGTGGTGTTTTGGATGTTCTTAGGAACCTGTTAACTCATCTACTCAATGTAGATTTGATGAAGTTGAAAGAAGAGCTTGGAAAAATTTTGACTGGCCAATCTAGTACCAGGAGTGGAAGAAGTGTTGTTGCTGATTTAGAGTCTCTCAAGGCTGTGATGAGAGAGGAGATTCAAGAACTCCAGATTGTTTCAGATAATTAAACCCTTGCAAAGGTACATCATAATATAGATCTTCTGTACAATATAGTCAGATGATGCACCAATGAATCCTCTACAGCTCAGAAGGAAATTCACCAAAAGGTGGATAAGTATTTCACCAAGATATATACCAAGCATGACCTCATCAACAGTTTCAAGTTTCTAGCATAAAATCTTTGAATTCCCCTAGTCATAGATTCATTCAAAATGGAAGTTCATCAATTGAAAGAGTTTACACATTTATTGAGTAAATTTATGGAGAATAAGGATGAATTTTAGAAGGCAATACAATGTGGAGGAGAAATCATTAATGAATTCATTAAACTTCTCAAACATTATTTTCATGTTCAGGCCAAGGAAATTGTAGTCCCTCCAGCTACTTCACTTGGTACTGCCTCTTAGCCTCCTGCTCCAATGACTATTTCTCAGGATCTTTCTCAGATTCGACTGATCATTACTGAGTAGTCTCCATGTCGTGTGTTGTTAGAAAGAAGGCCTACCCATACAGCTACTATTCCAATAGGTCTTTCTCAGCCTGGTGTTTTAATCATATCACGTCCATCCTTTGCCACTCCCAATCCATCTTCTTCTCCATTAGATCTTTCAGACAAAGGCAAATCTCCTCTACATCCAAAACCATAGTGATGGATTGTTTCTTTTTGATAGGGTTTTTCTCTTTTTGATTGTCTTGTACTCTTATGCCATTGAATGAATATTCTAATGGTGTCTTTCTATTCTCTTATCTCACCTTACTACTTTTCTATTTTTGTTAATCCCAAAGGGGGGAGAAAATAAGGATGGAATATACAATAAGGATTGAATAGAAAATAAGGGTGGCATATACTCTCTTTAATCCATCTAGTGAGGGGGAGATTTGTTTTAAATAAATTCTAGCTAGGACAAACTTTAGTTATATTGGACCATTAAATTCACCCATGTTTATTCTATATATTTTCATGTATGCAATAATTTTTTATTATCAAAAAGGGGTATATTTTTTGACTCTACAAGATATTGTAGTTTTCATAATAAAAATTTATTTTAATATAAAAATTCTACTCTTTCAAGCAATTTTAATATCTCTATTTGAATCAATTTTTTCATACAACAACATATACTGAAATAAGTCTACAACCTATATTCAAGAAAACATTTGCTTACAAGTGTAGTTTTGCATGTATTTTTTTATTAACACTTCATCGTGTATTGGTATATACAAGACAGACTCTTCATAACCTTTTTGGATTCCCTGATACTGATGTTCTACAAACCAAAGTCAACACACCTAAACCGAAGCCAACACACTGAAACCTGAGTTTTATAGACTGAAACCAAAGTTCGATAGACCGAAACTGAAGTTTGACCAACCGAAACCAAAGTTTGACAGACCAAAACTGAACTTAGACACACCAAAGTATGACACACCAAATTATGACACACTGAATAATGACACACCAATGTTTTAAATACCAATGTCGACACACTGAAGTTTGACAGACCGAATTCGACACACCGAAATTTGATAGACCACTGTCGACACACCAAAGATGACACACCGAAGATGATAGATCGATATTATCAATATAAATACAATAGACCTAAGATAACTCACCGATTGATATAAATAACTGTTTATATTTTATTAATTCAAATTTATTTCTAACTGTCATATTTAGACAAATTAACGTTTCTGACATTATTTATTATTGTCTGTAGGAGTATTCGTAGACAAGTACGAGGTACATGAACGTGTGAAGATCCATATGCCTAGAGGATCATGGATTATAAAGGGACATAATATTTCATGTTAAAGGGATGACACTAGTAGTACACGCTGAGACACAGACCGTGAAAATATGAAAATAGAAAAACTAAGTACTTGAGATATCAAGAATACTGTAACAAGATACCTTCTCAAAAAGGGGATCAATATACATCGATACATCAATGAGTTGAACCTTTTCACTCCATGAAGCTACATTAAAGAAACTATGATACTCTATTCTAAAGAAAACTTTGAGAAGAAGACTCAAATACCATATTGTCAACATTTATTGAGTCTAGAGCCTTACTTCACAACACATAGAGAATTCTTAACTCTATTCTCATCCTTACCTCTACTGTGTTTTTGAATTTTATATTTGAGAAGTGTGTATATTTATTTGTATTGCACACACTATCTCTTGAGCATAACTAGAGTATATAAAAATATCCTCATACTCAATCACTTATTTCATTTGTTTCCCATGAATAATTCTGGCAGAGGTCAAGTGTGACCTGGAAAGTCGGGTGTGCTGTTGTAAACCCCGATCTAGGTTGTGGATAAAAAGTCTATTTATATAAATATATTGGTGTCAGGTTATAACCAAGTAGAGAGGATTATGTCTATGCTTGAGAATGAACCTCTTGTTTACACTGTTGTTCCAATCTTCAATTACTTTGTTTTGTTTTATCTGCTTATTATATTTTCTAAAACATAAAATTGTTTTTGATTACACTTTGATAGTTAGTTTTGTTTACTGTGTGTATTTTTTTAATTCAGAAGACTTGTTTCAAAAGTTTAATTGGCATTATACACTGATTCATCTGAGGATTAATCACCCTTTGAGAAACTGGTTGACTAGTTGAACATTTACATTTCCACTTCCTTAATTAACTGGGCCATTTTTAAAATTGGGGGTTTTTTTAACCATAAATTTTTAACATGAATTTTAATTGGAACTCAATTCACCCCCCCTATTGAGTATCCACTCTGACCAACAAATATATATATTCTTAATGGATTTAATCCACTGTTCTACAAGGATGGGATCATAATATCCACTAAACATGGGAGGCCATTTCTGTATATAGTATTCAAAATAAACCTTATCTTTCTTAGGATCAAGAGGGAATTCCAAATGAATCATATTATTATTGATAACTTGATCTAGATGAGAAATTATTATCATTAAGTTTCAATCAACCATTCCCATCATATTTGGCATATTATTAAGGAAATCATCGCATTATCTATGACATTGATTGTTGGCACTTGATTTTCTATTTCTCACCATTAACTAAGAAATTCAAAGTGCAATTTGGGGGATTTAATACATAGATAATAAGAATCTAAAAATATTAATTGTTCATAAAAGGAAAAGCTTATAAAGGAAAATTATATCCTGACTTGTGATTCTTAGGTTTCAATCAAGGTTATCTAAGATCTATTTCCTAATATATATTCTTGTGGGAATTTTTTTGTTCCATTAATAATGGTTTATAATGAGATTATGAATTTACGAAATAATATCCCCCTATAATTTCAAACCAAGTGCACAGTAAGACCCATTGTCGTATACTAGGTTATTCTGTGTCAAGACTGGAACACATTATCAGAGTTGTTACTCCTACGTACATCTATTCCAGAACCGTGTCTATATGAAGTATCTAGCCAGGGATATAATTTCTTAACAAAGCACTTACACTATACTAACCAAAAATTAAGGATATTTTCTCATACTTAGTTTTATCCGTAAGGTTTTCACTAGAGTTTTCAATCCCTAATCTCGAAAATAACTAAACATTTCCTATGATACCAACTATATTGACCCTAGAATTTTTCACATGTTATTGCAAGATTTTAAGCATAATTAAACATTAAATTACAAGCTAAGGATAGTAAATTCTATTTACTTTATATGATCAGGTACATAATTGAAAATATGAAACCGAACAAAAAATTCTTTTATTTAATCTCCATAATGATCTATTAACATCCATTGATCTCATACATCTACAAAGTATAACCTGTGGAATACATGAACAAAAGTTATGAGCTAAAAATCCATGTAAGGAAATGAGCATAGGAATAAAACATAGCACATGGGTTAGAATGCATAACATGATGCTATTAAAAGGCTTAGAACATGAATAAACATATAGAACATGGAACCATAGTACTGTGGTAGAATTTAAAAAAAATTACTTTATCATGAGTCAAGGGTTATTGCACATGGTGTAGCATGAGTCAAGGCTAATCACCAAGACCGTTTCACATAGATCAGGAGTCACGGATTAATATTAAGACTATTGCAAATGTCGTATCATGAGACAAAACATTAACCAATGAATTGAAGTGATATCTGGGAATGACCATCATAACATGGTCATGCTAATGTGTTCCATAAGAATAATCATTCATAAAGAATCAAACATAAATATAAGGGTTACCCCTGGAAATAATTTAGTATCATAATCAGGATAAAATGCATTACAAAAGGGAACATATTAATGGAATATATGAAACAAAGGATTTAAATAATATAAGGACATTAATAATGAAAATAATAATATATAATGATTTTTTATGTCAATTTTAATTGAATACATGCAAAAATTGTTTTTAAGAAACTTCAAAAATTAAACATTTTTGTGCGGTTTAAGGGAAATATAAAAGATTATTTTAAATAGAATAAGGAATAATTGTTTTCATAACACCAAAAAACAACCAAGATATATTTTCCTGATAAAAGGTATTATTTTATAAAAATAATGGTGTATAAACCATATTATGAAGTGAACCTGAAATGGGTAATAAATGAGGAAGTTCTCTGGAATCAGGTTTTCATTTCGGGAAGATTTCAGAGGAGAACCTTATTAAAACATGTATTACCCCCATAAAATAAGGATTATATGATCTTTATGCATGATTTTTTAACATATAAACATAATTTATAATAATTATATAAAAATAAAATAGGAGTTACATTGGATAAAGATAGAGAAAATATAAACTGAAGGAAATATAGAGGTTCAGAAAGGATCCCTTAACTTATGTCTGAAACGGTTATGGAATTGATCATAATGTCCAGAATAATAATATTAAATATATTAATTAATTAATTAATAAACTTTATACATGTATTTTATTTATTATGATTTTATTTAATTATTTTATGGCCTATCGGATGAGTTATAAAATACGAATTTATCATTCAGGAGCATTCATTTCCTTGTTTTTCATTCTAGGTTCACTTGAATAAATGTATAAAAGATTACGTGATGTGGGTATAGATATCCATAATTGAATTTATAAGTTAATAATGATAATAATTAATATTAAATGATCTTATAAATCATTTTTTATATGACATGAGGAGGAATCATTAGATAAATAATTAATGGTAATCGTTTTAGTGGTTTTTGATCACAACAGACTTGTTTTGTTTTATAATTTAGTATTACATATATACATTATTTACATAACATTATATAATATATAATAGATATATTACAATATGTTTCAACCATAACAATGGTTTCATGAACATTCTTGAATAAGGTAACTGAAAATGAAAATTGTTATCCTTGAATGCGGTAAATTAACACCTCACAGATGATGTTTTCATTTTTAGAAAAAAAATGTAGAGGATAAAGGAATGATGATGGATTATAGTATTAGAATAATAAAATTTAAATATATATATATGGTACTAGATTTTTCATACCATTTATATGAGGGGAGGTGATGAGAAAATAAGAAAAATAAAATAACTTGAAAAGAAATTAAAAGAAAAGAAATAGGGTTTTACCTCTTGAATTCATCCACCATGAGAACCTTCGTAGGGAAATGTTTTTGGTCTTTTGATGAGAAAAATATATACTAGATGTGGGGGAGTGTATTGGGAAGATTATTTTCCCGAATTTGGACATGTATAAAATTTTTGAAGCTATGAAAAGAAGAGGTGGTGAGGGGTGGTATTTATAGTGGAGGAGAAAGGTGTTTTCCCATTATTTTAATAATTAGTTTATTATTTTGGCTCAAGATTATAAAGAGTTCGAGAATTATCACTAAATATAGTAATATAAGGAATTATTTTTCAATATTACGATTATTACATCAGTTATGACTCACGGAATTGTGTATTTAACATATAATGTATATTTACCATAAATTATCATATTTTACTATTCAACAAAAATTCAAATATTTCAGAAAAACCCCAAAAAATAAAACTAACCATTTTTAGAAATTATAATTCAAAAATTAACTCAATTTTATGAAAATAATTTCATAAATATGATAAATATAGTTTTTAATTAAAATCATCATTTTCTGGGAAAATACAGATTTTAAAATTATAACTGCTTTTATAACACTTTAAATTTTTAAATAAGTTTTCACAAACTATATTAAAATCATAAGATAAAAAATTGTAATTTATTAATACATTTTATTAAAAAAATATTATAAATAATTATATTTATTATAAAATTATGATTAAATATTTATAATTCACAAAAATACCAACACTTAATTTATCATTTCTAAAACATTTATTTACGTATTATAATATATAGATGTATCATAATTTAATTTATAGGAAACCAAAATTATATTTATACTTTCATAGGTGATGTTAATATTATATTGTTCAGTTTACTATTCATAATGTTTGCATTACTATTTTGAAGGTATTGTTACTGTTTCAATGGTATAGGTTCCCTAACTTCTAGAGATACCAATTATTCCATTAATTCTTCGTTTATAATGTTTTTATTGAGTTAGCTATGTGCTGTTATGAGTTTTATAGTATGTCACATATATTTATAAGAAGAAACTTTTCCATTTTAAAAAATTTTGGGTTGTTACATTACTAAACTGGGTTCACTCCCTATTCCAACCCTATCAATATCATGATATATGAATCTTTACCCAATGCATTGGAGGGAGACAAAGGTCCTACCCATCACATAATGAAATCCATATTTATGTGTACCAAAAGATCATAAAAATTCATCAAATCATAATCTATGAAATGAAATGGGTATCATAAACATTTCATCATATCATAACTTATGAAAAAGAGACCGATTTCATTATCATCTCATCATAGAATAACCCATGAAAATAATCGTGTTTCATAAGCATTTTCACATGGTATAACCTATGGAAGTGAAACAATTTTCATAAACATCATGATATATAGTCATAAACTATTTATAGAAAGAATATGATTGTTATCCTTGGATCATACCCCTAGTAAAGCATAGGTAACATCAACTGATGAAATCTTAGATGGAAAATGATTTTGATCGATCATTTAAAGCATTATTGAGGGAAATATCATTTCCACTTTGATAAGTGATGTTTAAAACATAAAACATATTAAAAAACATTTTCTTAAAATAATTTTTAAAATTTATAACGGAATATTTGAAGTAATGATTGTTCATGAAATATGAAAATTATGTTCATGTCATACATGTTAAAATAATGATTTCTTTCATATTTATGGAAAAATCCAAATGGGTATTGTTTGGAAAACAACACTAAGATTAATTTTAAAAAAAGTTGAAAATCATAAATGTGTATAAATTTATCTTAAAATAATAAAGAAATATAAAAAATTGAAAATATTTTTATAGAACATTGTTTTGAAAGAAAAGGGATCTCTGACCAAAGAGAAAAATAAATTCGGGTTTCCTTGGAAACATTTTCTCAAATAATTTAAGTACCAAAGATTATAAAACTTGTTCCATTACTTCATGATATCATTAGTAACTATAGGATAAAAAATTTCCTGATAATTATTCATAGGTGCATTGTGAGATTTCAATATTGGATACTTAATCATAAATAACATGATAAATGATAATATAGTAACATAAAAAAATACCACTTTGGTAACAAAGATTTATAACCCCCATGAGGGAATAACATAAAATGTAAATTAAAATATCATGAGGATGAAAAAATTCATGATATTACTTGTCAAATGAGATTTATATACACCTCATGAAGGAATATAGGTGCATAATATAACATATATCTCAAAGAAAGAAAATTGAGAAAAAAAATCCCTTACCTTAAGCCTTGAATTCCATTTTACTCCTTAAAACCACCTATATAATAAATATAAGTTTATTATAAATATATTAAAAAATTATATGCATATATATCATATAATATATAATTTTTTATGACCTTTTATTACCTATTTGTTTATAACTCAATGATAAAGTTATGTTTAGGGTGATAACAACTTTGTTTTGGTATATATTTTAATTTTTTGTTTTTTGAACTCTTACTTTTATCATGATTTAATCGTGTCCAAAATGAAAAATGGTATAAAAGTCATATATATTCAGTATGTATGTATTTATTGTAATCCATGGTATTTAGTGAGAGGAAATGAAATACACTACTCTTATAAATGGTAGGTTGTATGTGTGCATGAATGTGGTTTTAATTTTATTTTTGTAATGGAATAAATAAATATAAATGATATATTATATTTAAATAATAATTCTTATATTATATATATCACATATATTCATTAAAACCATCATTAATACATTCCACGTAAATCATAAATGAATCACATCACTTCGTGAGGCGGTAGTCCGCCATACACATGAGGGACATTAGTATATTCCCACAAAATGGAAAGCATGAAGGTATGTGTAATATAAAAATTCTAGAATCATGATATATGGTAATTTAAAAATGAATGACATTGGTTCATGAGGTGGCGGCACATCGTACACACAAATGATGATTTTGTAGCCCATTGATGGAAGTGGAGATGGTTGTAGGTAATTCCCTTAACATAGAACATAATATTATATGAATATATTGATGTTATAATAGAATCATAACATAAAATAATTGATGGGGTTTGAGGAAAAAATAAAATAAAAGTGCTTGTTGGTGAATGGTACCTCTTCTTTAGGAATCCTCCTTTGGCTCACACTAAAAGCCTACCTAGGATGGATTTCTACCCAAAATAAGGATTCTAAGTTGAGGTGAGGGAATTTTGGAAGTTATTTGGGTAGGTATTGGCTAAAATAAATAGTTGTTACTATTTGAATAATAGAGGATATGGGGTGACCTGTTATAAGTGTGGGAGAGGACACACTGGGTATTTTTGAAAAGAAATAAGTGATTCCACATTTTTCTCATTTTAAAAGGGTCCAAAATGAACCATTCTCAAACCTTAGAGGTTTAATGGAAGAAATACGGATATAAAATAGTTTTTATAAATTTTTATTGGTAAAATTTACCATTATATTTTTAGTTCCCCCTTATAAACCCATTTTTACCTTAATCATGGTAATTAGTTTTTACTCTTTTCACTATTCATTTTGGTCAAAAATTTAGTTGAACTAATTAGAAATTATAAATTATGAGTATTAAAAATATTTAATAAATTTTCCCAAATTAATTTCAAATAAGTGGAATAAATAATTTAACATTAGTCCCACATTTGTGATGACAAAGCGTATTTTTAATGTGAAAATGATCTAATGTTTAAAATGTTTTTATATCCAATTTCAATATAAAATTATTTCCAATGACTTAAATTGAATTAATTTATCTCTAATGGAAATAATTATATAATAAAATAAATTTAAAATAAAATTTAACATTATAAATAAATTAAACAAAAAGGAGGTTTTCAATTAAAATTCAATATTTTTCATTATTCATCAAAAGATAAAACTTTACAGAAAAATCATAAAAATTAAACATGAGATAATTAGAATTTTTTAATTAAAAAATTATGTTTATTTTATCAAATTTAATTTCTAAAAGTGTTAAAAATTTATTTTATTATTTTTCCCAAAAAATACATAAAAACATTTTTTGAGAGAATAGTATTTTTGAAACATGTAAAAACTTTATCAAAAATAATTTATTTTATTATTAATATGTTTTATTTATATATAAAAATTTTCATTATTATTTTAAAAGTGGTTATTACTATTCATATCACTAATTTTAACAGCTAGGTTATAACAGTCATGCTTAAATAACTATACTAGTAATATATCACAGTTTTGTTAAAAGTCAGTGTTTCCTATAACGCAAGATAAGCCAGTGTTTCATGTAGTGTAATATTAACTTGGTGTTGAATATAACAAAATTTATCAAGTAAATTGTATTTATTTGAAAAAAAAATTCAAAAAAACTTAGGGTGTTATATTATACCCCCTTAAAATGAATTTTTCACTCTAAAATCATCACCTTGATAAAAAAAATGAGGATAATCATGCCTCATAAAATCCTTAAGTTCCCACATAGCTTCCTCAAACTGGAGGTTTCCCCAAGAAACATTGACAAAGTGAGTGGTCTTTTTTCATTTAACTTTCTCTGTATGATTAAGAATATTCACCAGATGTTCCTTATAAGAATGATATTTCTCTATTGGTACGACCTCTGAGTTCAGTACATGTGATGGTTCAGATATATACTTCCATAGGAATGATACATGGAACACGTTGTGGGATTTAATGTTTGGGGGAAGCACCAAGAGATAGGATTTCATCTTGATATGATCAAGAATTTAAAAGGTACCAATATACCTATGGCTTAGTTTCCCTTTCTTACTGAATGTCATAACCTTATTCTATATAAAAATATTTCAAAACACCTTATCACCATCTTAAGATTCTAAAACACACCGATGATTTCCAGCATAAATTTTCTATTGACTTTGAGTTTCATTGATATATTTCTGAATAGAATTAACCTTCTCTACCATTACATCTTCTATACCATGTCCCAATAACTTTGTTTCTCCAACTTCATTCCATCACATTGGAGACGTACATTTCTATACATAGAGGGATTCATAAGGATCCATATGAATGACTGATTAAAAGATATTGTTGTAAGAAAACTCAACGATAAGAATGTGTTGATCCCAACCACCTTTGAAATCAAAATCATATTATCTCATCATATCCACTGTGGTTTGAATTTTTCTTTTAGACTGATCATCTATTTGGAGATGATACACATTGATGAAACTCAACTCCATACCAAGATATTTATGAAGACTTCACCATAACACTGACATAAATCTAGGATCCTAATCATACATAATGGAATGTGGTACTCCATAAAACCTTACTACTTCCATAATTTTTATACTAGCAATCCGATCTAGAGATAAGTTTTCTATGATAGCAATTAAGTGCACTGACATAGTAAGGTGACCAACTATAGACCATATATCATTATTCCATTTATACAATTTAGGGAGTCTAATGAAAAAAATCCATGGTGATGTTCTCCCATTTCTTTTATAGTATGGGTAATGGATACAACATCCCCTTAGAATTGTGTATTTTTGACATAACTTTTTGGGTTTCAAACTACTGAGATTCAAACTTTGTGATATATTTCATCATTTCATCCCACTATAAGTATTCATTTAAATATGTATACACCTTAATAAATCTAGGATGAATAGATAACGAAAAACTATGAGATACCTCTAAGAACTCCTTTTTTAAGTCTAATGTGAAAGGAATGCATACACAGTTCTAGAACTTCATCATTCCATCGTGATCAAGTTTCTACTTAGGAAAATTTATAACCTTCTTTTTCAGCTCTTCATCATCCTTCTCTTATTCATTAATCTTCACATGGATATATGGTTGAACATTCAATTGAGAAAGATAATATTTCACCCTTCCTTCAGTGTTTCTAGATTTATCATTCAAAAATAAAATAATATTAGAAGTTTTGTGATCCTTATCATAGATAAGATGGCATGATCCTTTCAACTCAAAGCATCATCAACCTTGTTTGTTTTCTAGGGTAGTAATGTATTCATTAATAATAATCATTAATGATATTTAACCATCTTATTTAGTGCATATTCAACTCCTTTTATGTCAATATATACTTCTAACTTTTATTATCAGTATATATGTCATACTTTTCTCCATAAAGACAATTCCTATATATATTTAACGAAAACATTACTACAAATAACTCAAAATCATGAGTTGGCTAATTTTTCTCATGAATCCTCAGTTTTTAATAGGCATAAGATATAAACTTGTCATTATTAATAAGAACACATCTCAATAACTTCATGGATGCATCACTATAGATTACAAACCTATCTCCACTATAGGTTAATGTAAGCACAGGTGTGCTAACTAATCTTCTCTTAAGTTCCTAGAAATTTTCCTCACATTCATCTATCCAGAATAACTTGGATCCATTATGAGTTAACTTGGTTAGAGAATTCAATATTCGTAATAAATTATCCACAAACAGTAAATAATATCCATCTAAACAAATAAAACTATAGATTTTATCCATCTTGGTTAGTCTGGGACAACATTCAATGGCCTTTTCCTTTGATGATTCTACCTAATTACCCTCTCTTGAGATTATATGACCCAAAAATGAAACTGTTTCCCACCAAAATTCACACTTTTTAAATTTTTCTTATATTTTATATTTCCTTTGTTTCTTTAGTAAAATTATGAAGTGATATTTATGATATTACTTTCTCATTGAGTAGATAATAATAAATTCTATGAAAACTACCAAAAATTGTTCAAGGTATTCTCTAAAGAATATATTCTTTAAATCCATGAAGATATTAGAGGGATTACTAAGACTGAATGGAATCACTATATATTCATAGTGTTCATACCATGTATGTAATGTTTTCTTGGGAATATCCCCCTTATTGACCCTCAATTTATGATATCCATAATGAAGATCAATCTTGGAAATGTATTGAGTTCCATGCAGTTGATCAAATAAGTCATCAATACAGTGAAGTGGATATATGTTCTTAATTTTGATCTTTTTTAGCTCCCAATAATCAATGTAGATTCGCATTGATCCAAATTTTTTTACCAAAATGAATAGATTCACCCTAATGTGACACACTTGGATGAATGAATCTCTTTTAAATGTCTTCCTGGAGTTTATTTTTAATTCCTACAACTCAATCAATGAAATTCTATAGGGATCCTTTAAAATTAGTGTAGCAACATGTATGATTTCTATTGATAAATAAACTTAATTTTTGGGTGGAAGACTAAGAAACTCCTTTGAAAATACATAAAAAAATTCCTAATCAATTAGAATATCATCAATTTCTATCTTCTCTCCAACCATTTTAGATAAACAACCTTTCTGAATGGGAGTTAAGACCCATATAGTGGATGAAATCTCCATCGAAAGTTCCTACCTATCATGACATTGATAGACAATCATGGGATGGTTTGAAATATCAAACGTTACTTTCCTCTGTCGATAATTAATTTATGATTTATGAATAGAAAGCTAATATATTCCAAATATGACATAAAATTACACAAGAGGAAGAATGATAAGATTTGCATGAAGAATATTCTCATAAGCATCAACTGCAGATGTATCATAAACTTAAGTTGTGATCATTATAACATTAAGGGTTTTTGTTACTAAGTACAAATATAATTTTATTGGTGTAATATTGATACCCTAATAAAATTATTTAGATATGAAATAATGGGTATATCTAGATTCAAGTAGGACATTATCAATTATAGAGTAGATGGTAAGTGTACCTTTCACCATGTCGTTATCACACCCCTCATCATAAATAGTGACCACATGATATTTCCCCTGGTCCCTCAGATTAATAGGTTTCTAATGTTGATAATCATCATTAAAACTTGGTTTTGGGAACTATATAGCATAATGATCACTCTCCTTACACTTAAAACACTAATATAACGGGGGTTCATTTTGTACATATTTCTCTTTATTCGCATCATTAGATAACTTCTTCCAATCACTTTGAAAATCAATTTCCCAATGACCTTCACTTCAATAATTATAACATTTACTAGTACCTCTATGTAAATCACATCCATGCTTCTTCCCATAATTTGAACATAATGAAAATCTCATCTTCTTCTCCCTATGGTTTTTAGATTTTCTTATGAACTCTGTATTCCTTTTCTTATCAAAAACATGAGATTGATGTAAGAACCCAGATCCTCTTTTCAGGTATGTTTTTCCTTTTCTGGTCATTTTTTAGAAAAAGAATAAATTATGGAAATTTTTGAAGTACACGCCGTGTACTATATGAGTACATGTCGTGTACTCAGTTACTGCGGGTAGCAGTGTGCTGGTCATGTAGCGGCCAAGCACACAGCCATGTGGGGGTGACCTGGAGGCTGCCTAATGTGGATTACAGAAATGGAATGTACATGTCATGTACTCCAAAATTACACACCATGTATTTTTTTTTCATTAAACACACCGGGGTCACGTCTGACAGACAAAACGCCCTTGTTCTTGGTTTTGTTCGTCTGAGAGAACCCGTACGACCACAGATTTTCAAAAAGCCCCTGATCCTCCTTCCATCATCCGAATCAAACATCATTGGCTGCGTTGAAATCCCCTCGGTGACTTCTATCTTCTGATTGATCCTCGTTTCAGGATTCCTCTTCTTTTCCAAGTTATCTTTGGTTGAACGTTTTGAAGGTTTTTGTAGATCTACGACGTTCTAAGTCGATTCGAGCCACGAGGTTCAAGTATAGCGATCTACTAACGTCAAGGTAGGTGGTTTGTGATTTTATATGGAAAGTATTTGGGTTTATGTGAAAATGTTCTCAATACCAATGAATGGGGTATTGCATGTTTACCATTTTAGCCCTATTGTTTGTCTGATATACTGGTATGCTTGAGTAAATGATAATTGTTGTGAATAGGGTGAATTTGTTGTGCTTTGGATGTGTTTCCGATGTAGTTTTTTCCTATTTTGACCTTTGTGTCTAGTTTTTCTATTAGGATATTGTTTAATTTCCCATGCCTATTATTGTAGGATGGTGTGACAATTGTTCTGTTATGTTTTTGTGTTGTAGAATGCTAGCCAAGTAGTTCTTGAGGTCCACATTTTCCATTAAGTGCTGCTACACATTCTTGACTTACACAGGGCCATGAGAACCTGGTTTATAGACCATAGAGAGAATGGGCAGTGAGGGATTCTCCAGCGTGTCTTTATAACATATGATGTGACACCACATGGGCAATTGATGTTGAGTGCTTTACCAGAGTGTCAGTAGTTACTCGATGCGGGCCAAAGGGGGAATGAGACGTTGAGTGCTTCCCCAGAGTGCCATTAGTACTGTTACGAGACTATAGGAGTAAATGATGGTGAGTGCTTCCTTAGAGAGTCTATGCTTAAGTAGAACCAGAGGGGTTAGACTGAGTGTACTGCCCATAGGGTTTATTGTACTTGTTATGTAGGACTAGAGGGGATAGGCTGTGAGTACTTCCTAGAGGGTTACCTTCTGTTTAGCATCTTTCTTGTGTTTCTAGGTAGGACAAGAGGGGATAGGTTGGGGTAATTCCCAGAGGGTTACCTGTTGTGTTTATCTTCTTTGATTAGTTGTTACATGTTGTGTGGTGTTTTGAATGCTTTGAACTGTGGATTGTTTACTACTGAGAACTTCATTGTTTACTACCTTCTGTATTTTACCTTCCATATATTCACTGACTATTAGGCACAGATCTTGTGGTGGTTTCCTACTCATATTTATTCTCACACCATGTTTGGGCCATGCTTTTGGGCCCAAATAGATTATATTGTTGCAGGTATAGATAAGGGCAAGAGCCCTTCTACTTCAGTTACTTGATTTGATGTGGAGCTGGAGAGCATGGGACCAAGCTATGGCTTGCGATGCTAAGGAGTTTATCTGCTTTATTTTGCACTTTGGTTTAACACTGTTGTATTCCATCATTATGACTTGTTAGGCTTTTTTTCTAGGCATATGTAACATGCATCATTTTCTATATATATTCTCTAGTTTATACTTTTAGTTTTATGTTGTATGTCATTATTACTGCTTCCACTCATGTATGTATTTGTTTTCTTCTGTTGTGTACTCTGCCAATGAGGGAATATTTTCCACACTATCACACCCAAGGCCCTCACTGATAGTCGGTAGCCTTTGGCATTCGGGGAAATGCACTTGAGGCCATGTGACCATCCGGGTACGGGGTGCCTCTGGGTGGATTCTGGACCCAGGACATTACAAAGTGGTATTAGAGGCAAGTTCTATTCTTATTGACTTATTATTTGGAGCCTTTAGCTAGGGATAGGATGGAATAGGTACTTGGTAATAAGTTGTGCCCGGGACTAGCTAACCCATGTACAGGGAAAAGACAATATACCTCGTTAAATTTCAATTTTTCTAGTTTTGCAATTATTATAGTTGATTTTATTTCACCTTGAGTGATTCACGTGATTTTTGATGTTGTTTGTGATATTATTGAGGTTCTATTTCGGTTGCAACCCGATGAGATGAGGGTATGTCATCTCATGCATCATATAGGAACTTGTTAGAAATCACGCGTCATGCATTCTTTCCATTCCATCTAGGGTGCATTAGCTATTGCAAGTTGTTGTGATAGATTTCGTGTATAATATGGATATTGTTGTGATAAATTCCTTGATAAAAATACATATTGTTTGATAGGGTATTGTTGTGTATGGTTTTGTTGAATGAACGCTAATCTTTTGTTATTGAGGTGTTATGGGCCCTCGTGGACCGAAATTTGGTGGATCATTGCCTTTTTTCCATGTTATAATGTGTACAAGATGAAAAACATTGATTCGCGGGGAGTATGGGCCCTCAGAGATCAGAATTTGGCACTTTCAATGCTTGTTTCAGTGTTTTCTGGGTTCTAGAGTAGTATCTGACGCTTACTGTCCAGAAAAACCCAGAATATACACCGTGTAGTTTGACTATATGCCATTTTTTCTTCTATTAGGGAAGAAAATATTTCTCTTAAGTACATGCTGGGTACTTTATGTACACGCCGTGTAGAATCTAACAGTGTCGTAGGTCATGTGGGAAGAGACATAGGATGGGTAAAGTCTGGTGGGAACACGTCATGTACTAGTCGAACGCGTCATGTAGTGTTGACCATGTGTCTGCCCGTGTCACTAACAACACAGATGGATAAAACCTTGAGCTATACACTTTGTGTCTAGATTGAACACACCGTGTAGTCGGACGCAGGTTCCTGGTCATGTCACGAACAACATGGGTCAGTGTAATCCTTTCTCGTACACACTGTGTTCATTTGGATCATGTCGTGTAGTGTGAGCCTTGTGTTATGCCATGTCACTAACAACATGGGCCAGGTGATGCTTGTCTAGTACACATCATGTGTATCTTGAACACACCGTGTAGTCTTGTCTTAGGAGATCCATATTGTTTAGCTGTGTAGAAGGACATGGGAAGGGGAAGAGGATTCTAGTACAGGTCATGTGTTAAGACAATACGTCATGTGTTTGGGGTGTTACATGACTATTTTAGATAGGAGTACACACCCATGTGAATAAATTAAGGGAACACGTTGTGTAGTTTATATACACACACCGTGTATTCATGTTTTGTAAAACATGAATGTTCTATTTCTCGTGTTTCCTTCTTACACTTCCATGTTTTAGTCCCTGTTAATTCTAATCTAAGGTCTGCACTTGACCTTGCAGATTCATTCCACTGAGACATCCTCCGGTTGTCTTCCAGCTACAGGGCAGTGATCAGACGGTGGATACGGCTGATCAGGGACTTCCAATAGGTCCTCCTGTTGGGCTAGTCTTGGCACCAGTAGTTATACCTGATACTGGTGCTGATTCACAGTTTAGGGAAGGCTTCATGATAATGATGCAGACCTTTTAGGGAGCATCACCTTCTACCCCATCGATGGCTGATTTGACATGGGTTTTCCAGCAGCAGCATAAACTCACTTCTTAGGCGAATTAGGACCTCAGGATGCAGATTCATGGCTAAAATCCATGTTTATGATCTTTGAGCATCTGGAGATGCCTCCAGAGAGGAGGGTCAAGCTCTCTACCTATATGCATCAGGACTCAGCCAAAAGGTGGTGGGACGTGATCTCACAGGCGGGATGCCAACAGATTGTGGCATGGGATGAGTTTCAGTGCATCTTATTTGAATAATTATATCTAGAGAACCTGAGGGCCAATCATGTCCGGGAGTTTATGAGTCTGGGGCAGGGAACTCTTTCTATCATGGAGTATTCCTCTGGCTTTACTGAGCTGCAGCACTTCACACCTATTCCAGGATTTGATCAGTTATTCATGGAAAGGATGTTCGGGGATGGTCTGAGGCATGACATCCACTCACAGGTGAACATCATCTAGATGACTTCTATCACTTCTATAGTCAACTGGGTGTTGATCATAGAGTAAAATCTGAGGGATTCTGGAGTTCTGAGATAGGGTAGCTCGACATCTGGGGTTAGTATTCCTCCTACTGACAGTAGGAAGTGTCGCAAGGAGTATTCACATGGTGATATGAGGAGTCAAGACACTTCTTCTGGAAGCCTGGTGGTGTGATACCAGTGTGGGAATAGCGGTAATACGAGCCCACACTAACTAAGAGACCCAGTGGAGTGCCGATCTTGTGGCAATATGGGTCATCTTCAGCGCTTCTGTCAGATCTTATCACCAGCAGCTGGTGACATGAGTTCCTCTGTGACGCCACATTCGAGAGCTGCACTGGAAGTTTCTCACGAGTCAGATAACTTCAATATTAGACTTTCCTACAGTGGTGGATCTTTTTAGATATTTCTTTCTAGAGGACTTCTCAAGTTTTCCTCTGGAGCATGAGTTAGACTTTTCTATTGACCTTGTTCCAGGAGTGGCACCGGTGTCAATTCCTCCTTATAGTATGGCTACACCTGAGTTGTAGGAGCTCAAGAAGTAGTTGGAGGAGTTGTAGAAAAATGGATTCATCTGACCCAGTACTTCTCCTTGGGGTTTTCCTGTCCTGTTTTCAAAGAAGGCGGACAGTACCCTCAGGATTTGTGTGGATTATCAGAAGCTGAACCATTTGAAGGCCAAGAACTGATATCCCATGCCTTGGATTTATGATCTCTTTGATCAACTTTGGTGAGCCCAGGTGTTCTAGAAGATTGAATTGAGGTATGGTTATCATCAGTTTCGAATTAGACCATCTGATATACCTCTCAAATCCTTCTGTAGAAAGTATGGTCTATACGAGTATATGGTTATACCATTCAGTCTCACGAACGCGCCTGTAGTTTTCAGGGCACTGATGAACCAATTGTTCCATCCATACTTGGATTCTTTCGTGGTGGTATTCATGAATGATATATTCGTGTACTCTCACACTCAACATGACCATCCTACACATCTTGAGATTGTTTTGAGTACACTAAGAGAGCATCAGATATATGCTAAGCTCTCAAAATTCCACTTTTGGATGGACCATATTCACTCCTTGGGTCATGTTATCTCAGAGCCAGGAGTGTCAGTGGACCCAGAGAAAGTGATAACATTAGTTTCCTGGGATCAGCTGAAGAACACCTTTTTGGTGCGGAGTTTTCTAGGGCTGGCTGGACACTACAGATGCTTCATTCAAGACTTTTCACGCATAGCAGCACCGCTGACAAGTCTGACTAAGAAGGGTGAAAAGTTCTTAGGGTCAGATTCTTCTGAGTCATCCTTTTAGGAGGTGAAAGGGAGGTTGACTTCAGCATCAATACTATTATTTCCAGAGCCGTGCAAGATTTATATTGTGTATTGTGATGCTTCGGGTATCGGGCTGGGAGCGATGCTTAGGCAGGGAGATGGAGTCATTGCGTACGGGTCTCGACAGCTGCGACCACATGAGTGAAATTATCTGACGCACGATCTTGAGTTGGTATTTTTTGTTCATGACTTATTCAGTTAGAGACATTATATTCTACGAAATCACTTTTTTGTTTTCACCGACCACAATAGTCTCAAGTACATCTTTACTCGGTGTGATCTGAATTTTTGACAACAAAGGTGGGTTGAGTACCTTCATTATTTTGACTTTGAGATTGACTACATGTTTGGGAAGAGAAATGCGGTAGCTGATGCATTCAATAGGAGGACTCAGATACAGGCAGTTCAGGAGGCCATCAGTGAGTGGAAGCTTATGGATCTGTTCTCTGAGATGCATTTGGCCATGCAAGACAGACAGGGACATACTTTTCTTTCTTCTGTGGTTATTACCTCTAATATTCTTGATTTAATGAGAATGAGGAAGCTATCAGATTATGAAGGCCTATGAAAGCATGTCAGGAGAGGACCCTATTCCTGGATGGACCATGGGTGAGGATGAGATCTTTTGTTTCCAAGGGTACATATGGGCGCCAATAGACATATGCGAGGAGATGATGTGGGACTTTCATTCCTCAGTTTGGGCAGTTCATCCTGGGGTCACCAAGATGTATCGTGATCTACACCGTCAGTATTGGTGGCTAAGTATGAAGAGGGATGTTTCTGGTTTTTTCTTGAAGTGTTCCACCTATCAGCTAGTGAAGGCGTAACATCAACGACCAGTAGGGCTTTTTTTGCAGTTACCCATTCCCGAGTGGAAATGGAATGATGTCGCAATGGATTTCCTGATAGTTTTACCAAGGTCCCCTTAAGGGAATGATGTTGTTTGGGTTTTCATTAACAAAATTACGAAGTATTATAACTTCTTTCCAATCAAGGATACCTTCAGTGTTGATGAGCTCAGACGATTGTACATCCGGGAGATTGTGCGTCTGCCTGGTGTTCCACACTCCTTAATTTTAGATAGGGATGCACGTTTTACTTATCGAGTTTGGCAGGGGATTTTGAAGGCTTTGGGTACACAGTTACTTTTGATTACAGCTTACCACCCCTAGACAGATAGCCAGTCCAAGCGTACGATTCAGGTGCTTGAGGACAATCTCTGAGCATGAGTCCTAAATTTTGGAGGTTCTTGGGAGAATCACATACCTCTTGTCGAGTTTGCATACAATAATAGTTTTCAAGAAACAATTCAAATGGCAACTTATGAGGCTTTGTATGGTAGGCCATTCCAATCACCCTTGTGTTGGCTGGAGGCAAGAGAGGTATCTTTGCTTAGACCTTATCTTGTTCGGGAGACCACAGAGCAGATAGAGTTGATTCGAAAGAGGATGGCTACTACGCAATATCGACAAAAGTCTTATGCTGATAAGCGGAGAAGACCTCTGGAGTTCAAGGTTAGGGATCAGGTTTTCCTGCATGTCATACCGAGGTTGGGACACAAGAGGATTAGAAGATAGGGAATTCTTTTTCCGAGGTACTTCAGGCCATTTGAGGTGTTGGAGAGAGTTGGGCCAGTAGACTATCGGTTGCAGTTACCTTAGAGGTATCAGTCTATGCACGATGTCTACTACATTTCTCTTCTTCGACGTTACTTCTCAGACCCGTCTCACGTCTTCCAACCCAAGGATGTTGAGTTGGAAGTGGATGCATCCTTTGAGTAGCATCCTATACGGATTGTCGATCGATGTACGAAGGTTCACCATGGTCAGTTTGTTCCCCTAGTACGAGTGCTTTGGCAGTATGGGCGAGTACAGGACGAGACTTGGGAGAGGGAGGTAGACGTACGATTTCAATGGTTGAAGCTATTTGGGGTTTATTTTTATACACCGCCTTGCTAGTGAAATTCGAAGATTAATTTCTTAAGAGGGGATGTTTGTAAGAATCCAGATCTTATTTTCAGGTATGTGTTTCCTTTTATGGTCATTTTTTGAGAAAAAGAGATAATTCTAGAAATTTTTGAAGTACATGCTGTGTACTTTATGAGTACATGCCATGTACTCGGTTACTACGTGTAGTCATGTGCTGGATGTGTAGCAGCCAAGAACAAAACCAGGTGGGGGTGACCCAGAGGCCACCTAATGCAGAGTACAAAAACAACAAGTACAGGGTGCGTACTCCAAAAGTAAACGCCATGTATTTTTTTCATTAAACGAACCGTGGTCGCGTCTAACAGACAGAATTCCCTTATTCTAGATTTTGTTCATCCAAGAGAACCCGTACGGCCGCAGATCTTCGACGAGCCCCTGAGCTTCCATCCGTCCTATGAATCAAACACTGTTGGTTGCATTTGAATCTCATTTGTGAGTTCTCTCTTCTTCTTGAGCCTCATTTCAGGATACCCCTTCTTTTCCAAGTTATCTTCGGTTGAACGTTTTGATCGTTTTTTTATATATACGACGATATAAGGAGATTCAAGCCTCGAGGTTCAAGTATAATGATCTCATAATGTCGAGGTAGGTGTTTTGTGCCTTTTTGTTGAAGGTCTTTGAGTTTATGTGAAAATTTTCCCAATACCCATGAATGGGGTATTGCGCGTTTACCGTTTTAGCCCTATTGTTTGTCTTCTATACTGGTATGCTTGAGTAGATGATAATTGTTGTGAATAGGGTGAATTTTTTTTATTTGGATGTGTTTCCAATGCATGTTTTCCCTATTTTGATTTTTAGGTCTAGTTTTCCTATTTGGATGATGTTTACTTTCCCATGCCTAGTATTGTAGGATGGTGTGACTGTTGTTTTGTTGTGCTGTTGTGTTGTAGAATGCTAGCCAAGTATTTCTTGAGGTCCACCTTGGTCGTTACGTGCTGCTACACTTTCTTGACTTACACAGGTCCGTGAGAACCTGGTGTATAGACCATAGGGATAATGGACATTGAGGGCTTCTCCAAAGTGTCTTTATAACTTATTATGCGAGACCACATGGGGAATGGAAATTGAGAGTTTTCCTATAGTTTCTGTAGTTCCTCGACACATGCCACATGGGGAATGAGATGTTGAGTGCATCCCCAGAGTGCCTTTAGTACCATTACGAGACTATAGGAGGAATTGACGGTGAGTTCTTCCTCATAGAGTCTATGCTTAAGCTGAACCAGAGGGGTTAGACTAAGTGTACTTCCCAGAGGGTTTCTTGTACTTGTTTTGTAAAACCAGAGGGGATAGGTTGTGGGTACTTCCCAGAGGGTTACCTTGTGTTTAGCTGCTTGATTGTTTTGCTAGGTAGGACTAGAGGGTATAGGCTATGGGTACTTCCCAGAGGGTTACCTGTTTTGTTGACCTGCTTTGATTAGCCGTTTCATGTTGTGTGGTGTTTTGAATGACTTGAACTGTGGATTGTTTACTACTGAGTACTTCCTTGTTTACTGGCTTCTGTATTTTACCTGCCATACATTCATTGGCTATAAGGCCCAAATCTCATTGTGGTTGCTTACTAGGATTTATTCTCACACCTGATTTGGGCCATGTTTTTTGGCCCCAACAGATTATATTGTTTCAGGTATAGATAAGGGAAAGCTCCCTTCTACTTCAGGTACTTGAGTTGTTGTGGAGTTGGAGAGCATGGGACCAAGCTATGGATTGCGATCCTGAAGAGTTTATATGCTTTCATTTTCACATTGGTTTGGAACTATTGAATTCTATCATTGTGACTTGTTTTGCTATTTTCCTAGACATATGTATCATGAATCGTTTTATATATTTGTTCTCCGGTTTATACTTTTAGTTTTCTGTTGTATTTCATTATTACTACTTCCGCCCTTGTATGTATTTGTTTACTGCCCATCTGTACTCTTACAATGAGGGTATAGTTTCCCCACAATCACACCCAAGTCCCTCACTACTAGTCAGAAGCTTCTGGCATTTATAGAAATGTTCTTGGGTCAATGTGACCAACTGGGTACGAGGCGCCTTTGGGTGGCTTCCAGAACTGGGATGTTACAATTGATACTTAACTCCAACCTCTATTTAAAACTTGATTTCACATCAAACAATATTTACATAGCTACTAAAGTGTCTTATGGATAATTCCATTTAGAGAATTAGTTTTAGGCCACTAATTAATCAGTCAACCTTAATTTTAGGTTAGATTATAATATCATAAGAATACTTTGCAAGTCTTGTATAATTTTCATAATAGGTACCAACTGATTCATCAACCTTTTGTCTCAACTTAAGGAACTCTTTCTACATATTTATATAGATATTATTCGGAAAATACTTATTGAAAAATAATTACTTGAACTCATCCCAATCAATAGAGTTAATTTCTTCATGTTTCCTCATATTCTTAAAAAGATTCCACCATTTATCTATTTCACCTTCGAAATGGTAGAAAACCAAAATGACTTTTTAATGTTCTGACCACTATAGAAAGGAACATATGTTTTCATTGGTATTGATACATTGTTCAATAACTATTGTATTAGAATACCCACGGAATGTAGGTGGATGTTTTCTCATTAAGGACTCAAGAGAATGTTGTTCCATAATTTGGTCTTTTGGAAGTCCAGTATGATTCAAAGCTTGAAAAAATTCTAGGAGAATATAAATCAGGTCTTTCTTTCCATGTCCCATAATTTTTGTATTATTATGAGGAAAATAATTTCATTTTCCATGACACTCAACATTAACAAAGTTCCTTCAAGTTCCAACCATTTACTAAAACCAAAAAATATAATGTAAGAAATAATAATCATATTGGGGAACCACTTAATGTTGAAAAATAAATTATAGGATGCCTAAAACAATGACCCCTTATTCTTTGATATGTGACAGCATAGGTTTGTCCATGTTTATTAAGAATCATTTTCTATTTAAATTCTTTATGATGGTTTTTGATGTTTTTGGGAATTCCCAAAGCATATCCCCAGGGAGTGTCAAACTAGGTGTGAAATAAGGGTTGTTTTTATGCACTAGTTCATGATTAAGTCTAGCTCAATATGGTGTTTTTGTGGTTATTACCACTAGGTGCATCTATTATATATCCACATCCCCTTCTAGTATCTATACAAGAATTTATTTCTTGGAAAACACTCACTCTATCCTTTACCAAAATTCTAAGACATTTTCCTATAATTTGAATCATCCTTAGACTTATCCTTATACATGTCCTTAGGGATCTCACTAAGGTATTATTATCCTAGTTTATAAATGTTAAATTAAACTATGCTTTGATACTAAATATAATGATCCAGTATTTTAATACATAGATATTACATCCTTTTTATGGATATTCATTACATTACACAAACACACACCTGAGGAACATAATAGTTTAGTTCCTTTGGAAACATGGAAACAAAAACACTAGTCTATAATTGCGCTACATAATCTACCACTATGTTCTTAACAACTAGAAATCTTTTTATACATATCATACATAATATATACATTTATATCTTGGGGAAAAGAAACATGATAAATGGTGAGATCATATTCTTGGTAAGGGAAAAATGGATATACATAAGAATAATATGAACATAAGCGTATGAGAACATGGGAATAACATTTAAAAACCATACATTGTATATCAATTATCATAATCTTAAGTCATAAAATAAACATTGTAAATTCATAAGACATGAATAAAAATGGAATAAAAGAACATGATCCATGAGAGAATATCATTTTCATAAGACATGGAATTTGTGGCATACACAAAAGCATACAAAATCATTTCTATATTATTCAATACTAACTATCAAGACCATCATAGTAGAAAAATTCCTTTACAAAACTAATTTCACTCCCCATTCCAGCCCTATCTAACTAAACTATGTTCACTCCACCTTTTTCCCTATCTTACTAAACTAGGTTCACTTCATGATCCATACCGTTCTATTGAACGACCTTGAAACACCCTGAGAGGGGAGGGGTGAATTAGGGTTTTTACAATTTCTTCTAAATTGATGGATCTTATTCCCAAATTGGTAGGAACTATTAAACATGTCTGATGAGAAACTGCATAAAACAAAAAATGACATGCAAAGATAAGACATAATAATTTTATTTCTTTCACCACTAAAGGTTGCGTCCAAGGGGAATATTCCAATAGGTTGTGAGTCAAACAAAAAACCAAAAATCTTCACTAGTTGTAGAGTACATATATTTAGTAAAATTACTTTGTGATATGTTCACCACCTTTATAAGGTTTTAGGGATAGAACATTGTGTCCCTCAAATCACTTCCGTTGACTCCCCCTTAATCATTACATTGGGAAGTATCTGAACTCAGTTTATTGACATGAAAGTTACATCACTTGGTTGGTATTAAATCATGAATAAAACTATAGATAAATTCCCTGATGATGTCATATTTTTACTTGTATATGTATTTCACTTTTTTGTGCTTTATTATTTCCTAAAATGTTCCCATGCGTACTGACCTCCTTCCTCTGTGAACCATACTTCAACGCATACCATGAGTGATTCCTCTATGAACTGCTTATTCTCCTCTGGGTATTGCACTAATTCCACTATGTACTTCCTTTCTTCTTGTACTGTGAGGCTTCTTACACATAAATCCCTGCTCCACATACTTCAAGGCTTTCTCTGAGTACTACCCCACTCCATGACTACATAATACCTTTGCAAACTGTGTCTGCATACTACTTCTTCTCTGCAGACCAACTCCTATTTAATCAACTATCTTTCACGAACCATTCTTTTTCCTCCACATACTACTTCTATTAACTATTATGGATTTTACAAAATTAATTTTCGATTTTAATTAATGTCTTTGTGTGGTTTTCTTCTCATGAACTGCTTCTAGTGTAACGAACCCAAATTTTATCAATGCAATTTATCCCTTATTGTAGTGATGTATTAATCACATAAAATAACATTTGGAACCCCAATGCCACATCATTATTAAATGAACTACTATGTGACCATTAAACATAAATTTTACACTTTAATGTTTTGAATTTCAAAAATCTTACATACACGGTTGCAATCAATAAGATGTTTTGAGTCCGATAAGACAAACCTACCCTTATAATATTAATATGACCCTTATGAATATTAAATATTCCAAAAGAATAGTAATCTCACCCATGAATGTATAAATTAAATTTATGCATCTTATAAGTGATGATATGACCAAAGTAAAAGTATTGGTATTTTTGTTAATCATAAATAATAAATTATAATTAATTAATTAATTTAAAATAAAAAATATTTTCCTAAAAGGTGTTCATAAATTAATAATTTTATTTATTTTGGTTTTAACATAATTTTATAATAAATTAAGTAATTTTTGGAAGCATTATAAAATCGGTTTTAATTTCAAAATCTGCATTTTTCAAGTAAATTATGATTTTAATTAAAAATTAAAATTTTCATATTTATAGATTTTTTTTTGAAAAATAGAGTTCATTTTTTTATTCTACATATAAAAAAATGGTTAGGGTGATTCTTTGGGATTTTTAGGAAATACTATAATTTTTAGTGAATAGTGAAATTTGATAATTTACAAAATATGCTAAATAAATAAATTTCTACATCATGCTTGATTAATGAATGTTATAAATGGAAATTGGTTCAAACTCAAATGAACATATTACTATTTTTATTAATAATAATACTCACTATTTCTTGTCTTTTGGATAAATAATAAATTGATGAAAATAATATTAAGAAAACCCTCCTCCCCTCTACTATAAATAACACCCCTCAAACCCTCATTTCATTAAACCCCTCAAGCTTCAAGCCCTAACTAAATTCCTAAAAAATATCCTCCCAATATCCTTACCCATCTACATAAGCCCTTAGTCTCTTAAAAATACCAAATCCTCTCCGCTAATTATGCTCTTAGAGGAGATAAACTCGAGAGGTAAATTCCTCTTTCCGATTCTTTTATTTTCTTACAAGCTCATTTCTTTTCATTTTCTGTCCTCACAAAATTTCAACAAAATGGTATGATAAATCCATTAAAATTAATTTAATATAATTATATTATGATAATGTGATAGTTTATCATAATCTCACATTCCCTCTCCTTTTATACTATAAATGAAAACATCGTCCAAGATGTGTTAATTTATCAAATTCAAGGACGACGGGTTTTCAAATTTTATTACCATCATTGAGACTGGTCATGAAACCATTTTAACGATTGAACCATATAATAATATATTTATTTTATCTTATTTGATTTTATTTAATCCTTTTACACTCATGATATAAAATAATAATACCAAACAAGTTCACTGTGAGCAAAACTACCAAATTAATCCAAGTGTTTATCATTAAAATTTTATCTAATGATTCGTTATCTTGGTATATAAAAAATTACTTATAAGATCATTTATATCTATGTAATTTCACTAATAATATATATGAAAAATTATTTATGTTTAACCACATTTCAAATGAACATCGATTCACTAATACAAGTGAACTGTCCATAAAAGCTAAGAAAATTAACACTCTCGAACAATGAATTTAAGCTCTATAACACATCTAAAGGTCCATAAAAGAACTTAATAAATCCATAATGAATCAAATTCATGTATTAAATTCTATTAAATGGTTAATTAATTTTTCTAATGACAATATATAGGACTTTAAATTGAATAAAGCATTCAGACATAAAGTAAGGGGAAATTCTTGAACCCAACTCTCTTTCTTTGGGTTGTCCCTATTCAACCCATTTTTAGTATGGATATGCCTTAAAATTAATTTATTCATAATTATAATACCATTTATTGGATATAAATGTTCTCTATTTTATTTTAGGAAAAATATAATGTTTTTCAAAAGGACACTTCTTTAAAATAAACACACCCATTTTACTTCATGAAGATTGTTTCACTATTCACTCAAGGTTAATAGTTCTATATTAAGAATAATATTCCCCTTTTGTTTTGGAAAAAAAATGTTTACAAATTTATTCCTTATGATGTGAAACCCATTTCTTTTCATGTGTTATTTTATGTTCAAGTTTGACATATTTTCTGTGTGTCATGCATGATACTGTAAATGTTATGATGTGGCTGGTGCACCTGGATTTATATAACACAATATGATGTTTGAATGTGACAGGTGAACCCATAATTATACATCTCTCCAATGCATTTTGTAAAGTGAGGAATTGCATTAGTTAAAGTGAAATTATGGAGGAAAATGATGCTATATTTGTTCACAACTATGTTTGGTATTAAACAACTAAGACATTATCTTTCTTTTTTATATATTTCTACATTCCATGCTATTATATAAATGATTTTATGATTATTCTAACCCCATGTTACATTGTTTCATGTTATTATCATTCCTCTTACTGAGATTTTTTATCACCCCATTTTGATATATATACTCAGGTGACTACATGTACTAAGGAGTACACAAGCGCCGATAAGAAGTTAGAGAAGAAGGAATTACATATATTATTATGATTTATGTTGTAAATGTTATGTATGGTCCTTGTTTTCCCAAGACACAAAACATTTGGATCTTAATTGTGCAATGTTTTTATGTTTATCATTAAAATGATTTAAAAGTAATGTAAGAAAATATGGGTTGATATATCTAGTCTTCGCTGAAATCCTCTCAGGGTTTTAATCTCAGAGCCACACTCTAATAATGAGATTAGTGGTCCTTATTTAGGAAAAAAGATCTGCATAATCTACGAAATTGAGATTTACCAAATCTTTGATATGTAACTGCATTTACTGCATACCGGGAATCTCCCACAAACCATATTCCCTACATGTTCTGTATACCGCCATTCTCCCTACACGGTGGCCCAAATCCCCACCTCATTTCCAAAAACAACACCCTATGAGGTTTCACAAAACTATGACTTATTTTCGCGAATGGCACATTGTATTGTAAACTATTTCCCTCCCGCAAACTACAAGCCTTGACGCGAACCACAACCCTTCACCGAAAACATGTTTCTATTTCGTGAACCATTTTTGTCCGCTCTACATAGTGTCATTTGTCATATGTAAACCATTCCTAGAATATGTCATGCAATTCATTTCCCATGTTGTGTGATTCCCTTCCTTTTCCAACTTCCTTCACCATTTTTCATCTCGTTCACTCTTATAGAGAAATATTTTTTTGTAAAAAACAAACACCTGATTTTGAGGTCCAAAAATATTTCAAACACTACGAAAATGTTCCACCTTCAATACTGCTTTTAGCCTCAAATGAAACACCACCTCTCTTGAAAACTCCTTGATCAACCCTAATAGGATTGATAATAAAAACAAACCATCCTCCATTTATAGAAAATAACAACCTTGGTTCTAACATATATTTCATGAGATATAAATCTTTACCCAATGCATTGGAGGTAGATATAGGTCTCACGTTTCATATAATTAAACCATATTTATATGTGACACAAGATTATAAAAATTCATCATATCATAATTCGTGAAATGAAATGGGTATCACAAAAATTTCATCATATCATCACCTGTGGAAATTATAAAGGTTTCATAATCATTTCTTTATAGAATAACTCATTTAAAGAATCAGGTTTCATAAGAATTTACTCATCATATGACCCATAAAACATAAATAAGTTTCATAAACATCATGACCTCAAAACTTAAAACATTAAAATAAATAATAAGAATGGTATCCTTGTATCATATCCCTAGTAAGGTATATATAAAATAAATAGATGAAATAATTGAAGGAAAATTATTTTGATCGATCATTTAAAACTTTCCTTGACCAAATATCATTTCTACATTAAAATATCATTTTAAAACATATGATATTTATTAAAACCATTATATATAAAAATAAACATTAAAATTTATAAATTAATCATTTAATAAATGATTGGTCCTGATTTTTGAAAATTATATCCATTCCATAGGCATTAAAATGTGGCTTTCTTTAACATTTATCGTAAAACCAAAATGGGGATTGTTTGGAAAACTTCCTAATGATTCCTTACAAAAATATTTGTAAAAAAATAAAACATTGGTAGAATTTTATTTGAGAAATCATAAAGTATAATTAAAATATTATTAGAAAACATGTTTTTCGAAGAAGAAATATTTCTGATAGAAGAGAGAAATAAAGTCATATTTTCATAATAACATTTTTCCATTAATTTAGGAACCAAAGAGTGTAAAAATGGTACCATTACTTGAAGATTTAATTTATAACTAGAGGATAATAAAATTAATGATAGTTCTTGAGAGTTGTATCATGATATTTCAATATTTGAGATTTAATTATAAACAATACTGATGAACAATGAGATTGTAACAAAACATATTTTCCACTTTGGTAACAATAATTCATAATACTCATGAAGGAATAACATAAAAAGAAACTTAAAATATAATGATAATGAATAAATTAATGATATTACATTTCAAAGGGTCTGTATACACACCTCATGAAAGAATATAGGTGCATAACATAATATACTTCTCAAAGAAGTCAAATTGAGACAAAAATCACTTACCTTAAACCCTGACTTCTGTCGTACTTGTTAAAAACTTTTATATAATAAATATAAGTTTACTCTAAGTATATTATAAAATAATACTAATATATATCATATAATATATAATTTTCTTATGACTATTTATTACCTGTTTATTAATAATTCCAGGTTAAAGTTACGTTTCGAATGATAACCGATTTTTTTCATATATGGTTTGATTTGTTATTTTTTTCCTTTTACTTTGATCATGAATTAATCATATAAAAAAATTATATAAATGATATAAATATAATATATATTTATTATATATTAATTTATAGTAATCCATAAAATTTATTCATAGGAAATGAAATACATTTTTCATGGAGACAGTAAGTCATACGTAGGCATGAATATTTTTTTTATTTTCTTTCACATTGAAATAATTAAATATAAATAATATATTATCATTAAAAAACATATTTAGGCCATATATATCACATGTTTTCATTAAAAAAAATCCTCAATACATTCTATTTAAATTCTAAATGAATCATATCACTTCGCGAGGCGGTAATCCACCGTACACATGAACGATGTTAGCATATTCTAAAAAAATAGAAGAATGAAGGTATATGTGATATAAAAATTATATAATCATAATAAAATAATAAATATAATAAATATATAATATAAACAAAAAATCCACAATTATTATCAGCCTATATATGGGCTAATGAAATAATAATGACATATGTTCGTGTGGAATTAGTTTGTTGTACAAACAAATAATGCTTTCATAACACATTTCATGGAAGTGGATATTCTTATAGTAAATGAACATATAATAAAAAAATCTCAGTTTATAGTCCATAATGATTTTATTATATAATTATTATATAAAAATAATTTAATGGGTGGATGAATAAATAAAATAATAGTGCTTGTTGATGAACGTTTTCTCTTCTTTGGGTATCCTCTTTATGTTTTCACAAAAAGACTTCATAGGATAAATTTATGCCCAAAATAAGTCATATAAGATGAGTGGAGGGAAAATAATAAGTTATTTATGTTTGTATTGTCTGATCCAAATAGGTTTTTTGGTGTGAATAAGATAATAGTGGGGTGACCTTTTATAAGTGGTGAAGAGGGCACACATGGAATGTTTTAAAAAAAATTGGTGCTCCCATATTTTTTATATACCACAAGGGTCCAAAGTGGACCATTATATATGCTTAGAGGTTTAATGGTCTAAATATTTCTTTAAAATAGTTTTTACACAATATTATAGGTAATTGTGACCCTTATCTTTTTAGTTTAATTCCCTAGTGAACCTATTTTTACCTTAACAATGGTAATTAAGTTTTACTGCATTCACTATTCATTTTAGTCCAAAATTAAGTTGAACTGACTAATAATTTTAAATTATTTTGATTAAAAATATGGAATAATTTTTTTTAAAATTTCATTCACATAATTTTACAAAAATAATTTAATATTAATCCTACAAACGTGATGAGAAAGTGGGGTTTTAAAGAGAAAATGATTAAAAGATTACAATGTTTTGAAATTAAATTTCAATATGAAATTAATTCCAACGAACTAAATTTATTTAATTGATGTATAATTTAATAAATTATACTTTTAAATATGTTTAAAATATAATTTTACTTTATAAATAAATTAAACAAAAATTCAGTTTTCAATAAAAATTTAATATTTTCACTATTCATTAAAAAATGAAACCTTTCAGGAAAATCCCGAAAATTCACCATAATATTATTTGATATTATTAATTCAAAAATTAATTTTTTTATTTTTCACAAAAATACCTAAAAAAAAATTTCTAAGAAAATAGTATTTTGAAACAAATAATAAATTTACTGAAAATTATGAATTTTATTATCAATATGATTTCATTATATAAAAATTTTATGATTAATATTTAATAATTAGTTATTGATATTATTATCATTAAGTTTAACGGCTAGGTTATAATGTATGTGTTTAAATAACTATACGAGTAATATATCATGGTTTTGTTAAAAGTCAATGGTGTGTGTACCACAAGCTAAGATAGTGTTGTGTATAGTGAAATCTTAACGTGGTGTTTATTATAAAATAATCCATAAAGTAAATTTAATTTATTAAAAAAATAATTCATAAAAACTTGGGGTGTTACACACAATGTGGTGATTATGAGAAACTAAATATGATAATGAATGTAGTGAATGATATAGTGTTTATGGAAAATCAGTTATCATGATATATAATTAACAACACGTATCTTATAAATCTCTAAAACTCACTAAATAATATAAATATATAGTTCACAAAGATATTAGGTAGTAGACACTATTGATAAAATAAGTATCAACTTCCTTCATGCCAGAAATGTGGAAAGAGACACCCCAAAGACTGTCTCAAAGGAATGGGAAAATGTTTTATATATAGAAAATAAGGGAATATATCTATGAATTATCAAGTAAAATAGAGTTTTATATTGATTTATATTAATTTAATATCAAAATACCATTTATAGTTTAATTTATTATTATTGAGGAATATGGGAACTATCCAAAATAATTTCATACTCCATGGGTTTACACCTATACTAATGAAGGACCAATTCCTTGTAAATAATTGAATGGAAGTTTTAATGTTTTTATGTATTTTTATTTTATATTTAAATTGTATAACTTCTATATAAATGATATTTTTGTTATAAGATTCATGATATATCTATGTATTATTCCACATTAGTTTTTCTTTAAGGATTTGAAAGCATGTGTTGAATGCTATTTATGACCTATAAAAGTGAATTAATGTTAATGTGATATTTTATGGAAAACACATGATCAAGGAAAATATTACCCTTAATATGTTTCTAATTTTCATGTAATAATGTATAGTTGGTATAAAGAGATTACTAACACTGATGAAGTTAATGGGAGAGTATTAGTGACCTTGAAATTGGTTAGTGATTTAATGAAAAAGAGATTTAGTTCATCTTTGATAAATTTAATTGCATTTTTTGGATTTATGGAAATAGTCTATGATTTTATTTTTGTAATAAGTGATATATTATAATTTTATTTTAGAATATGAGTCTTGAAAAAATCATCTTGAATATTCATCATTTAGATAATGGATAAGATTATAGTGTAAATTGGATAAAAGAGTAAATTCTAGTTGTAAAGTAAGTATATTTCCTTATATTATAGTCTATATGGTGAAAGAATTACTAAAATATGGTAAAAGGATCTCCAAAAAAATTGTCTTATTATGATAATTTCCAATGAATTGATTCTCTTTTCACCCATCACATTTTTATGGTTTTTTTGGGCATTAACATTATATTGATCTTTCACTTAATTGTGATCAATTTTATTTGTCACTCTCCATCATCATTTAGAGATTATTTTTTACTCCATGTTCATATTTTAACTTCCCACAAATGTTCTCCTATTTTACAACCTATTTATTTGTTATTCCATATGACCTTCATATTTTCTTTTCCCTCATTTAAAGAGGAACTTTTATTAACGTTTTTACAATGTTGGTTTTCCACCAAAAAATATCAAATTTAAAAATATTTATTACCAATAAAAAATTAAAATTGATAGGATTTAATTTATTTAATTTGAGAGAATGTAAGACCCTAATATTTGAAAATAACATGATATTCACCAGTGTATACAACATGCAACATCAAGTTAAACGAACCACAAAATATTATTATTTAAATATGAACTTTATAACATATCCATTCAATTGGGGGATATGAATAGGATTAAATTAATTATTATATATATATATATATTAATAAATAAAAATTTATTGATTAATTTTTATGAAATAAGAACTCAATTTTTACTTGTCATCTTATTCTTCAAAAAACTATGTTTTCTTTAAGAATTATTTTTATTTATTGTAGTGATAAAGTAATATACTTAAATATTTACACTTTATAAAAATTTATTTTTTAAAATAAATTTAATTTTTGAAATCATCATATAAAAATTATCATATAATGAATATTTGGAGTTTTTCTAAAAAGTTTTATTTTTCAATGAATAGTGAAAATACTAATTGAATACAGTCTTTTCATTTTAATATTTTTCAAAGTTATTATTTGTTTTAAAATGTTTTAAAATAAATATAGGCTCAATAATATTATTATTAATCCAATTATTGTCTTTTTATTTAATTTTATACATGAATTTGGTATATTAACATTTTTATACATAAAAATGCATTTTTTCTGAAAATTTATTTATCATCGCATTTTGTGAGATTGAATTTAAATAAAATTCTTAAAATTATATGAATTAAATTTGATAAAATTAATTCCATAATTTTAATAACAATGTTTAATATTATTTAAAATTTTCAACCAAATATTTGGTCCTAATGAATAGTAAAAATAGAATAAATTTATTTCCATGGTTACAGTTAAAATGGGTTTACTTCAGGTTAAACTTAAGTGATAAGTTCTATAATGACATATAAAATTGCCAAAATTATATTTTTTGTAAATATTTATACCAAATATCAACTAGTATTAATAAATGGTCCATTTTGGAGCCACTTGTATTGAGTAAGACATTAAAATATTTTATTCTTTTTGAAAATTCCAAGTGTGTACTCTCCACAACTTGTAAAACGAAATGAACTATCCTCTCATATCCAGAAATAATAATATTTTTATTATAAAATCCTTAAACAAATCCCTTAATTAAATCCCTACCTACGATGTATAGTCTTTTTTATCAAAAAACCATCCTATGAATGTTTCAATTATAAACAAAAAGTGGTTGTTGGAGGAAAACATACACTTATTAATCATGAGATTTTGTTATATTTTTTCATAGACACCATTAAAGTATACTTCACCCATTATGAAATAATAATACCAGTGTCATATATATAATAAGATGTTATTTTTTTAATTTCATAACCTATATCCATCTCCTCTTTCATAAAATGGGAAATGAAATTGTCATTCCTATGTATTACAGACTATCACCTTGTGAAGCATTGTAATTCACTTTCCATCATTGTCTCTCACATATGGTTATAATTATGGATTTAATGTATATATATTATATTAATTATATATTTATATATCTATAAAAGTAATATATCACATATTTTCTTACCTTTAAATTCATTGAATAATAATAATGTTGTTTGTGTATACGTGAGGACAACCACCTCAACAAAGTGATGAGATCCATTTTTCAAAACTACATCACATAGTTAGAATATATATATTTATTTAAAGAAATAATATGGTATTTATTATATAATTATAATTCTATAAATACTAAATAATATTTACATTTTTTCCATCATGATCATAGAAAAATGGAAATGTTACTCATGCTTACGTATAACCTACCATCACCATGATTATAACACAGATTACATTTCATAACCATATTTATTGATTAGTTATAAAATTATAATTTATGTATAAAAAATATAATTATGTCATCATTATTATTCTATATATGGTGAGACAATGACCACTTTTACCATATTCCACCTATCAAAGTCATTTTTGAAATATAAATTGAATATTTTCGATGAATCTGACGTGAATTAAATTGATTCAGTAATTAAAAATAATAGGGCATTAAATAAAATAAAATTAATAATAAAATTTAAATAGGTTTTAAAAGAGTAAATAATTATCACAAATTTATTATTAAGATTACAAGTAATGTTTGTTATGATTTGGAGAAAAGTTAAGGGGTTTCCAAACTCAATTTCCATTCATAGGGTTATACTTCAACTTCTTCTACTATGTTATGTAATGATTGTATGTGAAATGACCTCTAATTGTATTTTTTTTTTCACTTGTTGTTTTGGATATAAATTTGTTTCACATAATCACTTCAATGATTAATTCTCTCTAAAATGATATTATAGCTACCCATGATTAACATACATGGATATTACAACATTTTAGATAAATATTTAGTACATTGCAAAAATACATTCCTAAAGACAATAATAGTTTAGTGTGTTTGGAAACATGGAAACAAAATCATCTATCCTAGTGAAATATATTCAACATCTCCCATAATGATCTACACCTTTAGTACTTCTACATAAAACCTTTCTTCACAACTTGGAGAAAAGAAACATAAGAAAGTGGTGAGCTCAGATTCTTAGTAAGGTTAAATAAAGAAATGCATAATCATAACATGAACAAAAGAGTAAAGAATGTGAGCATAATATTTGAATATCATACCCTAAACATCATATATTATAATAAATATATATAGTTTATAATAAAAGAATCATAAAAAAATAATTAACATGATCCATGAGAGAATAATATAGGAATAAAACATGGAATTGTGGAAAAAACATAAGAACATAAAAATTCTATGTAAAGGCGGAATACCAAGGCCTTTGTAAAATGTGGCTTGGGTTAATCACCTATGTACCTACATTAGGATTTGTATTCCCTCCTTTTTACGATCTTTTTTCCGGATTGGGATATCCTCCTGTATACCCTTATCTTTTAGGATTTTGATGTCCTCCCATGTAACCTCTAGGTTCAAGATTCAGATGTTCTACCATGTTCCCTATTATTTTGGGATTGGTTTGCTCTCCCATGTTCCCTTTGATCTCATAAAACATTTATCATTACCCAATATGTTGTATGGATATATAGGTCCCACCCTTCACAATTATGAAAACTTAATTGCATGTGCCACAAAACATTCATCATATCATGACCCATTAAAAATATGGGTTTTATAAACGTCAAATCATAACCCAAAAAATGAAATAGTAATCAATAAAATTTTATCACATTATAACCTAGGGAAAAGATATTGGTTTTATAATCATTTTATTGAAGAATAACCCTTGAAAAAGAAGTGGGTTTCAAAAGAATATAACCCATGGAAAAGAAACAAATTTCATAATAACGATTACATTAAGCATAACCCATTCATAGAAAGGATATAAATGGAACCATTAGAAAATTTACTAGAAGGGAATGATTGACATCAATATATGTCATCTTATATGGAAAATAATTTTGAAACATCTTTCAAAAACATTTCTTGAGGAAAATATCCTTTCTTGTTTTAAAAAATATTTTTAATGTATAAAACCCTGTGAAGATCATTTTCATAGAAAATAGATTTAAAAAAAATATAATGAAGACTTGAAATATTTTTGAAAACTATTTTCCTTGAAAATAATTTTAAAAACACATTCTTAAAGATTAACATTTTAAAAATAATAAGGGATCTTCAAAGAAATGACGGTGGGTAAATCCATATATGTATTAAGAGGTCAAAAGAACATTCCTTTTGCATGGTAAAAAGGTTAGAAAAGTTCCTAGTTTAGAGAGAGAAAATAAGATTCCCTTGAATATATTTTTAAAATAAAAAATGGGTACAAATGTATTTTAATGATTATAGGATAATGGTATAATATTCTTAGAAACATTTTTAGAAAATGTAGATTTTTGACCGAAGGGATAGTATTGTAAAGATTTCACAAAAACACTTTTTAACGTGCCAAAGAGTAGAAATATGATACGAATACATGATTATATTATGAATAACTAGAGTAAAATAAAATTCAAGAATTTCCATGAGATATAGATCATAATATTTCATCATAGTATGCATAAACATAAACAATCTTGAAAAAGTGGTGATATTGTCTCAATAAACTCTTATAAATTGGTAACATTGGATCATACACTCCTTGTAAGACATTAAATAACATGAATCATAAAATATAATGAAAAAATTTAGATTCATGAAATATCATGTAAAATGGAAATATATGCATTCAGAAAAATAGTTTAGGTGAATAACAAAACATGAGTCTCAAAGAAGGGAATTTGAGACAAAACATTTTACCGATTTGGTAACATTTGAATGTTAAAACCCATGAAAGAAGGATCATAAAATGGATATGGGAATACTCATAAATTTAATTATAATATACATAGAATAAAATCATGTTCATTACATACACCACACCAAAGTATATAGTTTTGAACATAACATTTATCTCATGGAAATTAAAATTGAGAAACAAATTCCCTTACCTTGTGCCTTGAATCTCTACATACTCGCACAAGATTCTCGTATAATAAGTATAAATGTATTATAAATATTATACAGAAGCATATTATTATACAAAATAACATATATTTTTTTATTATGGCATTATATTACCCTCTTTTTAACTATCCAATGTTAAGGATTTACTTCGGGTAATATTTGCTTTGTTCTTTGCATGTGTCTTAATTTGTTATATCATTGGTCTTTATACTTATATCATGATTAAAGAATGTATATCCTGAGATAAATATCATTTATATCTAGTATATTTATATTGTAATAATCAATATCATAAAGAATTATTAAATGAAATACACTGTTCATTAAGACGGTACATCGTATGTACGCATGAATGTTTTCATTTTTAATTGTCATGTCAAAAGAAGGTGTGTACATGTCATACATATATATGTATGTATATATATATCTATTATATTATAATTTTGATATCATATAAGGTCACTAAACCCATCTTTAAAACATTTCATGTGGTGTGTGAATGAATCACATCGCTTTGAGGGGGCGGTAGTTCACATTTCCTCAAACGAGATTATCGTATTAACACAAAATAGAAAGTAAAATTGTATGAGTTGTAAAATTGAATAATAAAGCTTAAAGAGATAATAAATATATTATATTATATATATATATATATATATATATATACATATTTCCAGCCGTAATGGCAACCATGATTGGTGGTAAAAGGAAAATGAACAATCAGCATTTCGCGAGGCAGTAGTTCGCCGTACATAGAAATAGTATGTTCAATATCCATTAGATAGTGGTGTGTGTAAGTGTAGGTCAAACCCTGAGCATAAAAAATCCTGGTATATTGAGGATACTATATTTTTTATACCATAATTTAATAAATATAGTGGATGGGTGGATAGAAAATAATGGAAAGGAGATTTATAGAAGACGTTACCTCTAAATCGGGTAACTCCTTTTGGTTTCTACCAAAAGGCTTCCTTGAGTTTCCTTCTACCCGTGTAAAGGCCTCTAGGAGTAATATAGGTAATTTAGGAGGATAAATTGGACGGTTTTTGCTGATACAAAAGGTTTTAGGGGTGTTAATAAAATAGAAGGAGAGATGCCCTTTTATAAGGGGGAGCGTACTTTAGGAAACTCCCAAACTGTTATTTTATTATAAATTTATTTTTGATTTAAAATTTTCCCAAACTGAGTTATTTCAAAGTTGAAATGGGGATGGTCCCAAATCCACTCAACCAATAAATTTTGGACATGTTTAAACCACACAATTGACCTTGTCATTTTAATTTAAATCCTAGTTAAATAGTTCAACTCTTATTGTGTCTTCATTTATGTTTACATTATCAGGTTAATGTAGTTACTATAAAATTAAAAACAAACCCCAATTGAATAATTTATGAAATATTTGACATTATCCAAGTTATTTTTTAGAAATATATATTTTTATTAATTTTTAATCATTTAATAATATATTATTTATCTTAATATAACATTTATATCAATTTTGACACAATTTATTACTTGAGTTTTTATACAATCCTAAAAAACTTATTACTTAAAAAAGATACATTAACTCATCCCTAACATGTCATAGTCATCCAAAAAATTCGTTCATGTCGTCAAATAGCTCAAATGATATTTATTTAAAGATTATTAATATCATTTAATTTATTCTTCCTTTTATTAATCTATTACTACATTTTCATTGTGTCACAATTAAATTTATTTAAATAATGTATAAGAATTATAAATAAATTATCATGATATAGCTAAATTTTTTATCTTTCTAATTAATATTTATTGTATAATTTATCTTATGTATAACCATATATTAAAAATTATTTAGTTATTAAAGTTTTAATATGAAAATTTTAACTCTCCTTTAAATAAAATATAGTAAATGTCTTAATCTAACACAAGTGGCTTAAAGAGGATAATATTTTAATACTTAAGGTTGATTTGGGTTTAAAAAAACTTATCCAATGAAATTAGGATATGTTTTAGGGTAATTTTACATTATTATAATACTATTTTTCCCTTTAATTATCTTATTTACCTATAACCACATTATAAAATTCAAAAGTTAGTATTCACCAAAAATTATTTTTATCCTATTAGACCACATTTTTCATACTGATTATAACCATGTATGTCTATTTTTTAAAATTCAATTCACAGAAGCAGTAAAATTGTGTTTACTGCTGATTAGTCACTGAATGAGGCTAATATTTATTGTTAATATATATATTATTCATGTGTTTTGTTATTCATAAACACCATTTTAGTACATTTTATACCTCGAACATTAATTCACATTATGATTGTAATTCCATTTTAAAATTCACTATTACAATGTACTTTTTTGAACACCTCCTGAAATACAAAATAGTCTTGATTTTATTTTCATATTTTATTTTTAGTTCTCCCTTTCTATAAGTAATAATTCATATATTTGTATCACTTAATGTTTCACATTATAAGACCACCAAAGTTGGCCTTGAATCAACAACATTCTGGGAAAAGTAAACTGAACAACAGCCTGATAAAGAGACTGTAGAGGCCAGGATATAAGCCTAATAATTATGAAAATTGAATTTAAGATAGGGGAAATAAATGGGAAAATTTCATCAAATAGTGACAAGAGATAACTTGGAGTTTAAATAGAGTTTCCTGCAGTCCAAGTTGGAAAACAAATTGGCCCAGATTTTTCGGCCCAAAACAACATCCGACCAATTTAATCATATCTCGAAAACCAAAAAATAATTTGGGCTGAAATGTTACATAAAGATAAGAGACATATATAGATTCATTTGGTTATTCTATGTCCCACTTCAATTATACCATCGAGAAGGTCATATTGGTTCATGTGTTCAGTGGATGCAAGTTGGCTGCAACTTCGGGTCAAGGGCGGAAAAGACTCCTCTCCCTTATTTTCCACCACCCTAGGCCTACCAACATTAATTCGGGAGACTTGGAAAGATTGGGGATAGACCCAAGGCTCCCAAAATTTCTATTTAAGATAGTTTTTTTGGATTATTTAATGATCTTTGGTGCTTTTATTCACTGTAATGTTATGTTGTGATTTTGTTGTCTGAAGTTTGTATTTCACAAGTAAGTTGTTCTAATTCATCTTATTTTCTTAATAAAATTTATTAATATACTATTATTTTATTATTATTAATATCATGATGATACTTTTGGATCAAGGTGTTAATTTATTCACACCATACCATGTGAAATTATCACACAATAGTGGAGAAATATGGGGTTCTTAAAATATTGAATGTTGGTATTGTGTATGTTAGGGGGTTCATGTCAAGCTAACAACTTTAAACAAATGTGTTGTATGGGAGGCAACCTATGGTTTTCATGGTTCAAATCATTTTGAATCATATTTATTTTTCAAATAGGATTAATAAATAAATTTTATACTTAAAAAAATACCTAACTCTAAATATTATAGAAACATAGACTATTGACTTGTTCTTCTATTATAAGTATGGATGGGTTTGAAAGGGGAGTTCTATATTCATCTGTGTCACGTGTTATGGTCTGTGAGTAATACTTTACCCAAATATTTAAAAGGAATATAATGTATCATTAGTTTATTTTTAGTTTTATGTGTTTGTAGGTTAAAATAAAATACAAAAAAAATATAATAATAATTAAAAAAATAAAAGGACATGTCGTAGGTCATGGGGAAAACCCTGTTACAACTGGTGAAGCTATAAGGACTCAAACCTAGGACCAAAGGGAGACAGGGGAATATACTTACTACTGACCTATAACTTATAGTGCTTCCTTATTCTACAATTTTTATATATATACTTAAATTTAAATTTTATTATATATATATATATATCTTTGTTTGTTTGTTTTTCTTTTTTCCTCTAGGGAACTCTGCGAGTGACATGGATATCAAAGGACTAAATTGGAGTATCAAGAACTTAAACATCAACCACTAGGTGACTTCATTCCATGATCCTCATTTTTAATTTCCTTTTTGAACTCCTATTCTCTACCTATACCCCTTAAAAATTTTCTTTTCTTCAAGCACTGGGGATAGTGCTATTTTATGTTTTGGGGGAGATGAAATAAAAAAATTACTTTTGTGTAATTCTTTTTGTGTGAAAAAAAATGATTTGAAAAAATGTAAATAAATGGAAGGAAAATTCCATTAACTTAGAACATGATAAGACACATCTAAAACATTTAAAATAATTATAAAATAATTTATCATACCCTGATTCTGATTTTAATCCATGTATAATTTCATGAGTATAGATTATTGGAAATTGTGGTCGTCTAATGTGATATTTCATCATTTATATTTTCATACAAAATAATTTCACAACGCACGTACTTTGGATAGTGGGGTATTTTTCTGAGTTCAAGGGGTCACCCAAATAAATATCATAGGTTTGGTGATCATTTTAGTTTTAATATGAGTATTAAAAAAAATAAAAAATCAATGAAAAACAATAAATTTGCTCATAGATCAATGAAATGACCTAATGTGTGGCTTTCGGAACTTGGGGATCATGAATCCATAGTTTTTTAGCCCAAAATTATTAATTTTATCTCTATTTGTGGTAATTTAACTTTTTTTTATTAAGTTAAATCGAGATGATGCCCGAGTATGTGGGCTTCACTTGGTGCCCTAAGGTCTTTGAGCCTAGAAGTCATCGGCAAAGTCTCGCTACATGGGTTGACTTTTTTGAGTGAAATTTCAATTACCATGGAAATATTGAAAAAAAAATTAAATACTCAGCTTAATATTGAAATGTGATTCCACCTAGAGCTTCTATCATTTCACACCTTGAATAAAGATGAACCTCCATGTCTGCTGTGATACATAACACATCATCATGCTTAATTGATATTGGATGAAATATGGTGATAAATTTGAACAAAGGAATGAGAATGAGATTAGGATATACTTATGAAAATATCTTCTATTAAAATATTTTGATGGGTTTTATGATTATTTGGTATAAGGGTTTTTGGCGATCATTGCGTATTAAAATTTGTTTGGAAAATGGAATTTAAATTTCATGTTTCTAAGATACATTTTTTGCTCGGGACTTGAAAAACACAAGTAGGGGGTGTGATTAGCCACTGAATGAGGCTAATATTAATTGTTAATATATATATTATTCATGTTATTTATTATTCATAAAAACCATTTTAGTGCATTTTATACTTTGAACATTAATTCACATTATGATTGTAATTCTTAAAATTCACTATTATATGTTACTTATTTGAACACCACATAAAATACAAAATGTTATTGATTTTATTTTCATATTTTATTTTCAGTTCTCCCATGATATAAGGAAAAATTAATGATTTTTGAGCACTTGAAGATTCACATTATAAGACCAATAAATTTGGCCTTGAATCAACAATATTTTGGGAAAAGTAAACTGGAAAACAACCGAATAAAGAGACTGTAGCGGACAGGATCAAAACCCAATAATTATGAAAATTGAACTAAAGATAGGGAAAAGCGAGGGGAACATTTTATCCAATGGTTACAAGAGCTAGTTTGGAAATTAAAAGGACTTTCAGGTGGCCCAAGTTATAGATCAAACTTTGGGCCATATTTTGCGTCCTAGAAAAACATCCCACCAATTTAATCATATCTCAAAAACTAAAAATTCATTTTGTCTGAAAGTTTAAAGAAATCTAGGAGACATCGGGAGATTCATTTTTTCCTTCTATGGAAAACTCTAATTCGGCCATATAGAAGGACATCTAGGTGTGTCTGTTCAGTGGATGCAAGTTGGCTGCAACTTTGGGTCAATGGTGGAAAAGTGTACTCTCCCTTACTTTCCACCACCCTATGCCTACCACCATTACTTGAGGAGACTTGGAAAGATGGGGGATCGCCCCAAGTCTCTCAAAATTCATATTTAAGTTAGTAGAGTTGTAGGATTTAATGATCTTTGCTGCTTTCTTTCATTTAAATGTTATGTTGCGATTTTGTTGTATCAATTTTTTCTTTCACATGTAAGTATTTCTAATTCATCTTAGTTTCATAATAAAAGTTCTTATTACACTTATATTCTATTCATATTCATGTCACGTTGATTACGTTGGCTCATGGTGTGAACTTATTCACACCAAACCTTGTAAAATCATCACACATTGGTGGAGTGATCGTTATTTCATTGTCTTCTTTTACTTCCTCAATTCCTCCATCAAGAGTCTACTTCCCACTTCCATTGAAACCATAGAATCAATGGAGGGATAACCCTTTTATGGGTTGATCTATGGGGGTATCAAGGGTCTGTATTGGATTTTATTTATCACTCCATTAATTTCTAATCACTTCTTTTAATTGATATTTTTATTTGATGATTTTAAAACTTCTTCGTACTTGTTGAATTTAATGCCACAAACTTCAAGTTCTAATACTAACCTTTACCTTGGAGTGATCAAAACCTTGATCCTCTAAGTGTATAGGTGATTAGTATTAAGGTGTGTAGGTATTAAACCTGTAAGTGATAATGTTGTTTAATCTTCTAAAATGAACCCATATCAAATATAAGAAATTGATATAGTTAAAAATGGAATGCATCCAATACACCACAAGTGATACCCTAGGATCAACTCATTCTTTTAAATTTATTTCACTTAGGTCTACTAGTGTTCACTTAAACCTATCAAAAATCAACCAAATGTTGACAACTTAATACCCAATAATAGGCTATAGAATGTATGTGTCTATAGGTATCTTCTTAGGTCTATGAAGATTCAACAACCCATGTTAAAATACAAAAGACTATAAAAAACCTAAAATCTTGGGAAAATTTGGGCGAGACCGACTACTAATCCCCCAAATGTGGCTAAAAGGTGGGTAAAAGTGACATTCAAAAGTTCAATAATTTTTTATGTCTAATTCTATTGTAAAAAATATTTCAATGACCTAAATTAGATTATTATATATATTATTTATCTATTATGACTTTAAAATTAATTTCATACTAAATAATTGTTTAAATGGAATAGTCGGTTTTTAACTGCTATGCAGTATTTTTCACTATTCATCAAAAAATGAAACTTCTCATAAAAATATCAAAAAGTCACCCTAAGATAATTTTAATATTCTGAATTAAAAAATAGTGTTTAGTTTATCAAAATCAAATTTTATTAGTGTCTAAAATTAATTAATTTATTTTTCATAAAAGGACATGAAGAATCGTTCTTTTTAAAAAATAGTAGTTTTAAACATATAAAGATTTTACCAGAAATTATATTTTTCATTATCAAAACCATTATAACTAATATTTATAAACCAGTTATTACTATTAATATTAAAAGTATTACAGATTTGTTATTACTATCTTATTTAAGTAATTATAATAGTAAAGTGTTGTTTCACAGAAACTTGGTGTTATGTGTAACACATGCCAAGTACGTGTTGATTGTAGTGAAAGATTCCCTTGGTGTTTCATATAACATAATTCAAAACATAGTGCTATTATATAATAAAAATATATATATTCAGTGTTTCGTGATGTGAAAATATTAGAGGATTAAATTAATTTGAAAAAAAATAAATTCATAAAATATCAGGGTGTTACATTCTACCCCCCTTAAAATGAATTTCTCCCTCGAAATTCATCAGGGTTATAAAAAAATAGAAACCCACATCTTAAAAATAAAGACAAAAACTTTATTTAAAAAAAATATTTGGAAAATAAAAGCTTCCAAAATTAGATCATGATTAATTCTCTATGTTAGAGAATATAGGTAAAGATTCGGGTGTGGAGGAAAAGCGTAAATAGATATTGATAAATATGATTTATCATAAGAAATGGGTGAATTAGATAATGTTAACAACAAAAAACCATAAAATAAAGAAACATGAAATAAGTCATTAATATCATCAAAATAATGATAAAGAGATAACATTTTACATCATAATCCCTTTTCATAATGTTGAATATTTTTTAAGAGGATATATACTTACTTGGTTTCAGCATAACTTCACCCTTTGTTGTTTCATGATCAATTTCCATTTAATCTCTTATTCCAAGAAATGAAATTGAATTTTTCATTCCTGAAGCATTATAAAATCATGAGAATAATGATAGTACATTCTATCTATATTAAAAAAAATGGGTAGCACAAGTTATAAAATATGTATAAATCTACCTATGGTAAAATAAAACAGAAATCCCACAAACTTATTTGAAGTTTAACTTAAACTTTCCATTAATGGATAAGTCCAAAATCATTTCAAAAACTAAAAATCCAAAACATTAGAAAAAATTCGCTAAATTGTCTTAAAATTTATCTCCCATATATCATAAGGTATTTCATGGTTCTGACATTCCAAACATGTGAATACATTAATCAAGTATTCTCTTGAAACATGTTAATAACCTGATTTATCATACATCCTTCTTGAAAACATGCATATTTCCTTACTCAAAACCTTATTGGATATGTTCTTTAAGTCCCAAAAGGTTTTGTACTTCATCTATGATATCATAACCATCTTGAAAATAAATCTTTAATTTGTTCCAAAGAAACTGGAATCATCCAATTTACTTACACATATCCAACATATATTTATCCAATCATAATTATCTTAACAAAAGGGACATATTAAGGGTTATCCTTCCCTTAATCATTTTTTTCTCCTAGTATATCACCATAACCTTAAATCTCTTTTCTAAGTCCTTATAACTATTCAACATATCATTTACAATCCTTAATGAAAAACTTATTCTAAAAACACTTACATATTTCATGATTCATATAAAATAATCTTTGAATTCTGAAATATATACACCTCAATCATCAAAAATTATTATTAAACCATTACTCAGGATCCATTAACTTATTCTTACCTAAAATATAAATCATTCCTTAAGGTTCCTCAACCTTAATCAAACCAAGGTTTTTAGTATTAATATAAACAATAATTCTAAAACATATCTTACCTTTCATATTTCATTTCTAGTCTCTTTATCCTTAGCAGTATAACCAATACTCATACCACCTCCATGATTCTATTTATGATATTTCCACTTAATAAATCAGTTTTAAAAATTCCCATACTTTCCACATATGAAACATTCAAGGTTAACTATGTACTATCTAGTTTTGGATATTAACTACAACCTGAAAGAAAAGAGTGAGAAATACTTATTAGGAGATTTAAAACAAATATGTAAGGTAAATTACTTATAATATTTCAATATATGATATCTTAAGTTTAATTACATGTTATTCATTATTATCACAAAAAACTATTGGATTGTAACCTATACTTAGATTTATCCTAGGGATATACCAAGAAATATCCTTCAAAATAACTCTATGTATATCACTAAATTTTTCAAATCCTAGTTTCCAAATGTTGACTAAACCATTCCTCTGATACCAACTATAGTGACCCAGGCTTAACATAAATCGATATTTCATCATTTTAGATGGATATTTAGTATATTTCAAAAATACATATAGGATGACTGTAATAGTTTAGTGTCTTTGGAAACATGAAAACAAAATAATCTATCCTTGTAAAAGATCTTCAACATCTCCCAAAAAGATCTACACCTTTATTACTTTTACCTAAGACCATTTTTCATAACCTGGAGAAAGGAAACATAAGAAATGGGTGAGATTAAATGCTTAGTAAGGGTAAATAAAGAAAATCATCAGAATAACATGAATAAAAGGGTAAGGAACATCAGCATAATATTTGAAAATCATACCCTACATATCATATATCATAATAAAGATATTTATTTTATAAGACTTGAATCATAAGAAAGTAATGAACATGTTCCATGAGAGCATAACATAGGAATAAAACATGGACTTATAGGAAACACATAAGAACATAAAAACCCTATGTTAAGGTGTCCTAACAAGGCCTTTGTAACACGTTATTCTTGGGTTAATCACATGTGTACTTGCTTCAGGATTGGGATTCCCTCTTGTATACCCTCTTGTTTTGATATTGGGATGACCTCTCATATACCCTCTTCTTTCTAGAATGGGATGTCCTCTCATGTACCCTTTTGGTTTGGGATTGGTATATTCTCCCCTATTACTTCTTGTTTTAGGATTGGGGTGTTCTCCCATGTTCCCTTTGAGATCATAAAACATTTATCATTACCCAATGAATTGGAGGTATATATAGGTCACACACATCATAATAATGAAATCATACATGCATGTTCCACAAAACATTCATCATATCATGACCCATTAAAAGATATGGGTTTTATAAACATAAAATCATAACCCATAAAATGAAATAGGAATAAATAAAATTTCATCACATCATAGCCTATCTAAATGATATAGGTTTCATAATCATTTCATTGCAGCATAACCCATGAAAAAGGAGCGGGTTTCAAAATCATATAACCCATTGAAAAGAAACAGATTTCATAAAGACCACTGGATTAAGCATAATCCATTCATAGAAAGGATATGGATAGAACCTTTAGAACATTTTCTATATGGTCATGAGTAATATCAATATATTTCTTCTTACATGGAAGATAATTTTAAAGCATTTTCAAAAAACATTTCTTGAGTGAAATACCCTTTCTTGTTTGAAAAAAAACGTTATAATGCATAAAACCATTTGAAAATAATTTTCATAGAAAATAGCTTTGAAAACATATAAAAAAGACTTGAAATAATTTCGGAACTATTTTACACGGAATTATTTTTAAGAACATTTTATTAAAGTTTATAATTTTAAAAATTCAAAGGAAGCATCGAAGAAATAATGGATGGTAAATCGGTTCATATCGTACAAGGTCAAAAGAATATTCCTTTTGCACGGTAAAAAGGTTATAAAAGTGACTAGTTCGAAAAGTGACAAGAATATTCCCTTAAATATATTGTTAAACTACAAAATGGGAAAAAATTTATTTTAAATATTATAGTATAATGGTATAATATTCTTGGTAACCCTTTTTAGAAAACATATATTTCGGACCGAAGGGAGGGTAATATAGGGAATTCAAAAAAACACTTTCTTATGTAAAAAAGAGTATAAATACAGTACGAATACATTATTATATTATTTACAACTATAGGATAATAAGTATCATGAATTTCATTGAGATATGGATCATAATGTTTCATCAAATTAAGCATAAACATAAACAATATCAAGAAAGGGATGAGATTATCTTAATAAACTCTTAGAACATGGTAACTTGGGATAACACTCTCCATGTAAGAAATTAAATTACAAGAACCATATAATATCATTAAAATATTTATATTCTTGAGATATCATGTAAAATGGAACTTTAATCACTTATAAAAAAGAGTTTAGGTTCATAAGAAAACATGAGTCTCAAAGATGGCAATTTTGGACAAAACATTTTACCGATTTGGTAACTTTTGAATCTTAAAACCCATGAAAGAAGGATCATAAAATGGATATGTGAATAACCATAAATTTAATTATAAGATTCAAATAATAAAATAATGATAAATACATATACCACACCAAAGGAAAGAGTAGTGAACATAATATGTATCTCACGGAAGTTAAAAGTGAGACAAAATTCCCCATACCTTGTGTCTTGACTCTCTCTATACTCAAAAAATATTAATGTATAATAAATATAATTTTATTATAAATATTTTACATAATCACATTATTATACATAATAACATATATAGTTTCATTATTACCTTATATTACCCTCTTATTAACGATCCTAGGTTATGGTTTTACTTCGGGTAATATTCACTTTCTTCTTCGCATGTGTCTTAATTAGTTATATCATTGGTCCTTATACTTATATCATGATCCCAGAATGTATATAATGATATAAATATAATTTATATACAATATACCTATATTTTAATAAACTATAGTATAAATATGTATGAAATGGAATACATCGTTCATGGAGACGGTAGGTCATACGTACGCATGAACGTTGTTTCTATTTTTAATTGTCATGTTGAAAGAAGGTGTGTATATGTCATATGTATATATATATAAATAACTATTCCAGTATCATTTCTATATCATATAATTTCACTAATACAATCATTAAAACATTCCATGTGGTGTGTGACCGAATCACATCGCTTTGAGGGGGCGGTAGTCCACACTTACTCAAAAAGATTATCATATTAACACCAAAAGGAAACTAAAACGGTATGAGTTGTAAAAAGGAATAAGGAATATTAAATAAATAATAAATATTATATATGATATATATAAATATATTATCCATCATAATGGTCACCATTATTTTTGGTAAAATAAAAATGAAAAAACATCGTTTCACGAGGCAGTAGTTCACCGTACACAGAAGCAGCATGCTCAATATTCATTAGATGGGGGAGTGTGTAAGTTTTGGTTGAACCCTGAGAAAAAAATCTTCATATATTTAGGATGATGGTTTTTTCATATCATAATTTAATAAATAATGTGTATGGGGGTAGAGTAGGAAAATAAAGGAAAGGAGCTTTAGAGAAGACATTACATCTAAATTAGGTAACTCCTTTTGTTTTGTGCCAAACGGCTTCCCTGAGTTTCCTTATGCACAAGAGAACTATTATATGACTAATGGAGGGAATTTTGGATGATAAATTGGTTGGTTTTGTCCATTAAAAAAGTTTTTAGAGGTTTGAATGAAAGAGAAGGAGAGATGCCCTTTTATAAGGGGGGAGGGATACTTTAAGAAACTCCAAAACTATTAATTTATTATAAATTGATTTTCTATTTCAAATAGCTCCAAAGCTAGTTAGTTCTAATTTGAGATGCATAAGGGTATAAATACTCTCAATCAATGAGTTGTATACATGTTCAGGTCACAAAATTAACCTTATCATTTGGATTTAACCCTTACTTAAACAGTTTAACTCTTACCGTGCCTTCTTCTATTTTTACACTATAGGGTTAATATAGTTACTATAAAACTAATAACAAATGAAAATTGGATAATTTATGAAATATTTGAGACTCTAAAATATATTTATCTAAAATTTATATTTTTATGAATTTTTTATCATTTAATAAAATATTATTTATTTAAAAATAACATTTTTGTCAATTTTAACACTATTTATTACTTGAATTTTTATAAAATCATAACTTGATTATTTCAAAAATATACATTAAATCATACCTAAATTTTTATATTCATCCAAAAAAATCTTGTATTGTTTCAAATTTATCAAATGACATTTATTTACTATTATAAATATAATTTAATTTATTCTTCTTTTAATAAATCAATTACTACGTCATCATTGTGTCATAATTAAATTTATTTATTTAATGTATAAAAATTATTAAATAAATTATCATGATGTATATAAATTTCTTAGATTTATAATGAATATTTAAAGTCTAATTTATATTATGTATTACCCTATATTAAAAATTATTTACTTAATAATGTTTGAATATGACATTTTTAACTCTCCTTTAAATAAAATATAGTAAATGTCTTAATTTGATACAAGTGGCTTATATAGGATCCTATTTTAAGACCTAAGGTTTCTTGTTGAAAAAAAAACATATCCAATGAAATTAGGACAATTTTTGTTGTAATTTTATGTTTTTGTAAAATTATTTTTACCTTTAATTACCCTATATACCTCTAACCACGGTAAATAAAATTCAAAAGGTTATATTCATGAAAAATTGTTTTTATCTTATTAGACCCAATTTTTCATTATGATTACAACCATGTATTTCTATTTTTCAAAATTTAATTCATAGAAGTGGAAAAATTATGTTTACTTCTAATCAAGCAAATGTGACTAGAAGGCGGGTAAAAGAGATGTTCATAAGTTCAATAATTTTTTTATATCTAATTCTATGATAAAAATGATTATAATGGCCAAAATTGGATTAATATATATATTATTTAACTATTTTGACTTTAAAATAAATTTAAAGTAAAATAATTATTTAAATGAAAAAGATGGTTTTTAACTACTATTCAATTTTTTCACTATTCATCAAAAATTGAAACTTCTTATAAAAATACCAAAAATTCACCCTAAGATAATTTTTATATTATAAATTAAAAAATAATGATTATATTATCAAAATAAAATTCTATAAGTTTCTAAAAATAATTTTATTATTTTTCATACAAGGACATGAAAAATAGTTCATTTTAGTAAATATTAGTTTTAAACAAATAAATATTTTTCCAGAAATTATATTTTCCATTATCAAAACCATTATAAATAATACTTAAAAAGTAGTTATTTCTATTAATATTACCTATTTAATAGCTTTGTTATAACTATATTCTTTAAATAATTATAATAATAAAGTGTTGTTTCATAGAAACTCATGTTGCGTGTAATGCAAGCCAAGTCGGTGTTGCATGTAGTGAAAGCTTCCCTTGGTGTTGCATATAGAATAATCAAAAAAATATTGATATTATATAAAAAATAAAATTTGAATTTAGTGTTGCGTGAAGTGAATATATTTGATGACTAAATTAATTTGAAAAAATAAATAAATTCACAATATCTTGGGGTTTTATATATATTATCTTTATAGGGATTCTCCATATAAAATTTTCTTCTTTGGTATATATGCTATGTTATACACCTATATTATTTTATTAGGTGTATATAATGATTTTATTATATGTTATATCATAAATATATTCATATTCATGGTATTTAATGTGTCATTTTAAGCAATTTATTTCATGGTGTTATGATTTGAAAGTTACCAAAAGTGGAAAGGGTTTATTACATAATCTCATCAGTATATGGGATTTTTTATGTTAAATTATTTATTGGGGAATTATTTGATATTTATATATTAAACCCAATATATTTTATTATCCTCTAGTGGTTTTTTATAAATTAAAATTTTTTATTTAATTTTCCACTAATTTATTATTCAATATATAAAAATCATTTTTTAAGGAAAACCGACTTTTATTTTCTAATTGGGAATATTTTTGTATTTAATATACATATTTTTCTTAAAACATTTAATGAATATTTTGAATAATCGACAATTATTTATTAAATAAATTTTTATCCATGTTTGAATCTAAAAATTATTTTAAAATTAATCTTCTTTTTGTTTTTTGAATAATGTATTTATTAATTTTTTACCAAAAATATGAAAGGAAAATTTGGTTTAACATAACAGGAATGAATTTAATTTTTCATTTTCATGACTGATCAATGATTTTAAGCATAAATTATAACTTTATAAAAAAATTCAAAATAATTATAAGATTCTTGAATTTTTATTGAAAATTTCTTTTCAAAGTTAAAAGGTTATTTTCCTAAAAAATGTATTTAATGATATTTTTATGGAATTTATATTCATCAATGATAACAACACTTTTATTATAAACAGGTGATATCTATTTTACCAAAACTACTGAACTATTTTGTACTTTGGAGTTGATCGCTTGTATCTAGTCCCAATGTAATAAAATAACCACTAAATTTGGTTTAATGGGGCTGGGGTCTTTACACTCATGCCTCAATGCCACACATCTTTTGATCATACTGTATATAACTAATTCATTTCTAATGTGTGTCGAGCCTCCACCCAACCAATCAAAATTCTTCACAAGTCCCAATATCTTGTGTTGGCATGATCCGCAAATTCATCTCATTGCGAATATCTACAAATCTATAATCAAGTGTATTATTGAAAGCCACTACAGCCTTTATATGTGTGTTATATCTTAATCCATCATAGTACATGCATGTACACCCATGGGACGCCGTAAAAACCACAACTAAATAGAAGTATGCGTTATAACTCAAGTCATTATAGTCCATACAAAAATTTATGGTAAACATTGAGAAGTCCCAACCTAGGTAGGAATCCACCTTATACTTTAAGTTGTTATATACAAGGATACACCTTCTCATCTATGTATGAAGGGAGAGAATGGGAGAGGGATAATTCATTACTCTATTTCCTACCCATATGGTATGTTGTAAAATCCCCCCCCCCAAGAAAAACATTTTGGATCCAATTTCCTTAAAAAAAATGGGTGGGGTAGTAAATGAAATCATGAAAATATAAATAGCATTGCATACAAACCATACTAGATAAACCACTTAGCCTTAGAATCATCTACTACTATCGTAAAAAAGGACCCCAAACTATCACTAATAATGACTAGGTATCAAACAAGAATATTTGAATTATATTAATTATAAATTAATTAACCATTAATTTATACACACTAAACATTTTACAAAATTAAAATTTTGTTCTTATTTAGAAAAGTGCCAAAGAAACTATTAATTCTCTTGCTTGTTCTCAGGTATGTCTTCAAAATTAACATGATATTATAAAGTTAACATTACTTACATGATAAAATCCTCATCCCATGGGTTGGTTAATTATTCATTTATCATTCATAAATTACCCAATTACACTAATAATCTACCTAAGCTACCACATTAGAATCGCACATACCATGCAAAGAGTTTAACTACATCGAGAAGTGGGAAACCAACAAAACTTCACCATCTAGATAACATTAAATGCAACAAGAATCTATAAAGAAAAAAAAAAGATGAGAAATACATGATTTAAACTAGTCAAAACTACCTCGGTGTCCTACACCATTTATCACAACAACAAACCATCCCACCGTTACAAGCATCAACTGTCACCACAGCTCGGGCTCCCAACCAATTATTTATCCAAGGTTCCCAACCAAATCCAAACAATCATTATCCAAATAGTCTTAGGCTCCCACCCCATATCTCATTATGGAAAACTATCCACATATGGTTTTCATGTAATCACAATAAAGATCAAAAATTTCTATAGCACCCATAATTTTCAAAAACACTTACTGCCCATAGGTATAGTCATTAAGACCATAAAACCAAGGTATAAGAGCTTTACTTGCAAATAACAAGCTTGAACACCCCCAAAGAATTTATATTTAGAAATAAGTCATATTAATTCACATATTTAATTAACTAGATCATCATGTACAGGTTTTAACAACATTAAACTAATAACTTATAAATTAACTAAATATTTGAAAAAACATAAACATGTGTTTAGCATTAAATCCATATTCCATCAATACAAGAAAGAAAAAAATATCAAATTAATATTCCTATTTATTTAACCACATCCTTAAAATTAATTGAAGTTATGTTTTCTATCAAATTTCTAGAAAAAAACCATCCCATGAATAAAAATAGTCATAATAAAAAGATAGAACACTATCTTAGTTAAACACAAGGTATCAACATGAATAAAAAAACACAAATACAGACCACAAAGTCATTCATCCTTTAGATTCCACATTCTTATCCTTATTTGGATAATTCCACTATTACTCAAGTATTTAAATCTTGGTAACCATATACTTCAATTTGAATAAGATAGAGGTAACAAACCTCATACCACAACATGAAGATCTCAATGTTATATATGAATAAATGAAACACCGAGCACTAAAATCTGATTTCCTCTTCTGTGAGGAACTCAAAATCCATAAAACATCACCCCAAAAATTTAATCTATAATTTATTGATAAAAACTATAAGAAAATAAGAGATAAAAACACTACATAACAAGGAATAAAGAAGAATGGAAGAGAATAGAACCATCCGAGTGGGAAAAAACTAACCTCATATCACCATGGATCGATCTTTAGATGATGGGATTCAAGGAAACTAAAAAATAGATAAAAATAAATAAAAATGATCCAGGATCACCCAATGTTTGATAGAGAGTGTGGAATAAGTATTGGACTTAAGGGGGTGAGAAATTTATAGAAAAACTGAAAATTATAAAACCATGACACAACACCCTTCATTACATCATAATAGGTTGATGTAGAATAGATTCCATGGTGAAAGGAAAGAGTCCATTCCAAAACACACCTAGTAAAATCCATGTTTTATACCCATATATATTCAAAAATGAGGTCCTATAAAACTATAAAAGAGATTGTGTCACAATGAAACCACAACACTGTAATATTTAAATACCAAAGAAGAAGGTCACACTACAACCTGTCTCTACGGTGTAGAGACCCGAAATCTAGAAGAAATAAAAAAAACATTTCCAATGCCTACATGTCCAAGCATAACCCTCACTATAAATAAAAAATATATAAAGACCTACCAAAACCTATCTCCTTAAGCTTCTACATCACAGCCTAGCCCTAAATCCATAGAAAAACCAAAACATTAAGAACAACAAAAATCACTCCTCTTGTAAGAACTTGGTTTTTGAATAAGGTGTGGATCCTTTTAATTTTTGTATAATACCTTATTTTGGACCTAATATGGATGCCTAATTAGTTCAATATAGTCTCTAGGGTGTATGGGTAGTGTTTTGGAGCCTAAAATCTACTTTTTGGAGAAATTGTCTAGTCTTAAAAGAAATTGTGCAGGGAAGTCCATGCGGTAACTTCTAACCATTTAGTGTTGGACAGTGGAACAATCCAGGGTGCATGGTTTTCCCTAACCTTACGCTAGGGGCCGCACTATTGGGAAAAAATCTACAGAATTATTTTAGAGGTTTTTTTCATGGTTGGTGCATGGTTTCCCTAAATTTTTGGCCAAACCATGCAGATGCCCCTTCCTAACATTAAAAGGATCATGGTTTGTGAACTTTTTCCCTAATTGTGTTTTCAAACCATGTGATGACAATTTTTCGGAGATTTTATGAAAACTCTCTTAAAAATTTATTAAACATAACCATCTTAACCAATTCATTATTTCTAGCAGATGAGACCTCATTTTCTCTCATTTTGGATCCCTCTTCCAAACTAACCTATGAATTTAGAGAGTTCATCCATTTGGAGTCCAATCAAAATACCATTAGTCTCATTGGATCTGCATCAATAACTAATTGATTCTTTTTTAGTTGTTCTTCAATTTTATTTCACTAGCAGTTTATTTTTAGATGTAGTCCCATATTCCCTATTTTTATGGCATTGATTCATTCTTCATATCTCTCCCAATCCATGAAAAATAGAGTTTGATTTCTTATGAGGGAGCTGGTAGTAGATGTATTAGCTGGAGCTCGTGATGCTGGGGAATAGTTTTTAGATTCACTTTTTTCTAATTTTGTATATAATGTATTTTATGCTAAATTGAATCTATGTTTTATATCCTTATAGATACATGAAATAATACATCATCATCTTTTTTATATTTGTATTAGTTTCTTCGGTCATTTATTACTTCAGTCTACTTGTACTATGGCCTATGTTTATTACTACTTCCTCTAGTTACCTAATGTTATATTAATTATCTATTGTGATATAATCAGGTAATGAGGGTATCGTATCTCCAAAGACACACCCTTGTCCTTCATTTATAGGTGGAATCCATTAAAATTCGTGGAGAAATGCTTGAGGCCATGTGGGCCACCGAGCTCAGGGCACCTATGAATGGAATCCAAGTCTAGTACATCACACCTATCAATCCTCCATGTAATTTCTATCTATCCATATGGAAATATTATCTTTAAACGGGACTCCATGTCATAGCATGAACCTATACACTATAACACAACCCTTACTCCACATCCAAACTCTCCATGTTGTTGAAACACCCTATAGTTGAAATTTAAGCTCAACTATGAGTCATCTCTACTGTCTTCCTCCTGAACACCTTTGATCATCTGAAATGCTTAAGAAGGGCACAAAAAATTAGACCCTTAAATTAGAGACCTTTCTAACAATTCTCACCCGTGAGAATTTAGAAAAAAACTAACGAAAAAATAAAAGCAGGTTTAAAAAACATCCCTAGGAGAAACTCTTCAAGGTTCTTGCTAAAACAAGAACACATCTATCCCACTATATGAAAAAATTGAAAAAAATAATAGCATCACAAATAAACCTCAAAACATACTCTCTGGGGAGAAAACTCTAAAGGGAAAGTAAAAAACCAAGAACAAATCCAAGGAGGGTAAAATATTCAATAAAAAATCTAATTGGTTTACAAAGAACCCATCCAAGGATAAAAAATCATTCTTAAAAGAAATATCTAGCACTTTAAAACTAAGGATATTGAGAACATATCTGTGACTCCTAATCCCAAGTACTCACCTCCCTTCCATTGCACTTCCATAGGTTACAAACTACCGGAATATAATTCCCATGAAATGTCTTATCCTAATGGTTTGTAATTTCAACATGTTTTTCTTCGAAGGTGACACCATCATCGACATCCAGTTCACCCTAATCGATGACATTTGAATCGTCATAAAGATATCGGTGAAGCAATGATACATGGATCATTTCATGAAATTGAATCATCTACAGGGGTAGTGCTAACTAATAATCCAAAAGTCTAACCCATTCCAGCACCTCTGATGATTTAAAAAACCTAAGAGAAATCTTACACGCATGACCAAACATTAACTTCCCATGATGAGGAGTCACCTTCAAGAACATGTGATCTCAAATTTAAAACTCTAGAGTCCTCCTCCTTTGATCAAAATAGGAATTTTAATGATCTAGTGCCACCTTAATTATCTAACAGATAACTTATACCTTCGTTCTCGTCCTTTTCACCAATTTCAGTCCAAGAATGGCTGATTCTTCAATCTCGGTCTAATAAAATAGAGATTAGAAAGTTCATCCACACAGCACTTCGAAATGTGTTATACAAATAGTGAATTGATAAATATTATTATAAGAAAAACTTACAGGGATAGGTGCCATGCCAATATATATAAAAAACTAGAATACACATATGAAATATATCCTCTAGAGTCTTGATAATTTTCTATATCTAACCATATATTTATAGATGAAAAGTGGTTATAATGAAAAACTAAGACACAAAAGCATACTGGAGACCTCTACATAGCCAAAAGGTGAAATGTGGTTCACGATTATAGATTATTTTCCTCTAAATCTCAAGAAGCATTATTTCCTTCAATAGGTACTACCTTGAAAACACTTCAAATAAGATCAACTCCTTCATCACCAAGAAGTCTGTTAACTTTAGTAGATAGTCTATAGTTATACATATAAAATCATAACCTCCATAATATATGGTTAAACTAGTGATAAATTCCATTGAATTTTACTCCCACTTTCACTGAGTAAAATCATGTGGATGAAGAAAACCACTAGAAACACAGTGCTCAACATTCACTCTCTAGTAGGCCAAACATTGAGATACATACTCTACAACTAAACACTTCAACCTAGACTACCGAAACTGATCCCTCAAATCATGGTACATCTTTTCATTCTAGGATGTACTAATAAGGGAGAACTTTGTAGCTCATGGAGAACTTCCTCACACAACACTGAATGAACAATAATATTACCCTTGAATAACATCAAATGTTGTTCATCCTAAAACCATCCATCAAGAGCATCACCACAAAAAACTGGATCATTCCAAACTTTTTCATTAGAATCCCCCAGCTTGTACTCCTCTACTTGTTACACTAAGGATGAATTCACTTTCCTCTGGTAAAGAAACCATTTTCCCTTAACTTCTCCCATATCAATGTTCAATAAAACTAACTCTTCCATTACTATCCAAGAGTTCCTAAACTCATGCTTGACACCACCTCGTGACTTACTTTCTAAAGGAATCCACCAAAACATTCCCTTTACTTGGTTTAATGGAAATATCATTGTCATATTCCAGAAAAAAGTACAACCACCATCACGATCATAGATTCAAGTTATTCTAGAAGAATATATACATTAGAATTTTGTGATCATTTAAGAGAAAAAAATATTCACGGATAAGGTAGTGTCCCCCAAAATTTTAGAGAAAAACTACCACCACAACCTAAAGATCATGGGTGGTGTAGTTACATTTATGAGGTTGTAACTACCAAGAACCATGAGAGATAACTACCCTATGATTTATCAACACATATTCTAAACCAATATATGAAGCCTCATAATAAACCACAAATGCAACACCTTAGTCTTTTAGATGAAGAATAGGATAAATGAATAGATTCTTCTCCAATAATAAAAATCATCCAAGAACTAGTTAGTCTACATAAACACTTTATCCTTTTTAGTTAGGGTTTCATATGATTCTTGATTCAGTAAAATTTGGGTATGAACATCTTATAATAACCAGATATACCTAGGAAATATTATAGCTCTGCAAAATTACTGGGGGATACCCAAGAAACCACTTCCTTGACCTAAGAAGTATCCATGGTTACTCCACACTAATACATTACATTCCCCATGAAAGAACCCCATAAGACCAAACTCACACATCAAAAACATCCTAAAAATTTGATGAAACTAAAGAACTCCTAACATGGATCATAGATGCTCTTAATTCTCATTTCATGATTCTAAAAACACATGGATTTCATCGATATTGACTACTTTTAACCACTCCAAAAAATCATGGAACACTACATTCATCAACCCCATGAACCCATGTGAAGAATTCGTTACACCATTAGCATCACAATGAACTCATAGTGACTATAACATCATCTGAATGTAGTCATTCAAATATACTCATCCTTAAATCAGATCTGATGATACCCAAAATACAACATGATCTTTGATAACTATATTTATCCCTTCAATTTATATAATAATCCATAATTCTATGGTATAGTTTACAAGTTCCTCAGCATCACCTAATTAAAATTATAGTAATTGATGCATAACCACATACTTCCATATTCCTTCTTTGAAAACAGAACTAGAGCTCCACAAGGTGACACACTAGGCCATATAAATCCACTTTTGAAGAGATCATCAACCTGAATCCAAAAATACTACAACACATAAGGGGATATCTAATATGGAGACATCAATATCAAGGATACACTTGGTTGAAACTATATCACAAACTCGGTCTTTTTAAAGGGGGTAACACAACAACATCATTAGGAAATACGTCAATGTATTCTTTAATTTCCCTAGGAAACACTACTGGTTGAACCTTTAATGAAATTATAATCAAGTCATCCATTAAATAATATAGAGACTCGACATAACTAAAATTTATTTAAGGGTCTCACTCACCAATGAACAATACCCAGTCTCTATCAGTGACATAGAATAAGATGCATTAGCTAAATTAATCCAAGATATCCTATAATGAATATAACTAATCCATGTTGAGTATTATGCCTTATATATGTATCTTAAAACATAGGAAATATCCCCAAGATTAGTGCTACCATAAAAATAATTTACGGTCTCTACACACATCAGACTACCAATATCGACATCTAACTAGTGTATTCAATTCCAAGGGTGATGGAAGAATATGTACCTAAAATAAAAAATCATAGACTAGAGCAGGAAAAAAGTGTTCATGGATATATAAACAAAAAATTACAAACCCATGTATAAAATAGTAAGATAGTACCTCGTATGATGTAGATATCTCCTGACACTGGAAAAGCTAAAGTATGAATATAAGAATGTAATACTCTTTGGCCTCTCTTGACCTGATGAATACAACTTCCACAATAGTTATTGTCCTGATACCCATGAGATTGAGGGATATCATGGTTATATCATTTTCTTATATCACGCACTCTCTTACACTCAGAATTCATAACACTGTATTACTTTAGCTTCCTTGGATGAAAATTCTATAATAGATGGGCATGAAACGGTCCACAAATCACTTGCTGACTACAGAGGAAGTTCAAAAAGAATGGAATCTAATAGACATAACCTCTTTAAAAAAATTGAAGCCATCCTATATCTACTGATAATAGATCAACAACTGCTAGGTCTAGTGAAATAGATTGATTAGGGCTAAAACATACTCCATGCTGATAGAAACCTCTTCTAAATAGAAAACTAATAACCCCCAATCACAACTCCTCTTTTTGAAGTGTTCTAAATACTCCCATTCCATGATGGTATAGTCCTAACCAACTTCCTCCCAATTAACACTTCCTTATCTTTTACCTAAACGTATGAATTCAATATAAAAAGGTTTACCTTGTACTATATTTATAGATACAAATCTTCTTAAAATTACTTTGTATATCCTCATCATTTGGAAAAAGGGTCTAAAGTATATCATTAGTGGTTCTTATAGAGGATATTAAATTCACAAACACTTGAACTAATCAATAAAAGGCTAAGTATTTCCGTATTTCAATCCACCTTAGTAGCTTAATACAAAAACCCTACTTAAAACAAATCCATAAACTTTTCCCACGAAATAGTTGACTCCTCACAATCCCTGAGGAATAAAATACAATATTTATGAGTTGAACCACATATCACCATCATAGATAAATAAACCTAGTGCACCCTCTGATCATTGATTAAAATGAATGATATCTCTACCTCCTCTAGCCATCCTCTATATCTTGATATTAAATAGAGCCTTCATACCTCTATAAACCATGGTGCCGGAACTATAGGAGTGTCCTTCTCAAAGTTACATCATCATCAACCTCTACTCTATAGTGATCCACTATAATATCTCATTGAATGTATTATACATTAACCTGATGGGGATGTAGACATGGTTCCATATGAATAAAAGAACATATATCATTACTCTTAAACATAGGAATAAAGGAAACTTTAAGGTTAACTAATTATATTATTTTATTTTAACCTATTTCCCACAGTCTATACAAATTCAAACATAAGCACGAAGTAATTATGATTCATTGTACTATCCTAGGCCTGTATCCTAAAATAATTATTACATCGCTTACCAGGTTTAGTAAACTTTAATTCTCGTGTTTCGGATCATAGGTGGCTATAAAATTGTTTTTTCTAGACATTATCCCTTGTTTATAGTATATACTAAGTCCAGATAATATTTTCTTACTACCAAATAATGCATCCCCACTAGTTCTTGACTCCAAAATTCAACCTATCTTTCAACCATCACATTTGATGACCACCACCTTTGCTAAAATTTAAGTAAAAAATATAATGATAGTTGAAGCCCACCTCTAATAGGCCATGGGTTAGATACTAGAACTAAGGGTATGTCAATCACACACATGGAAGGAATTACCCTCTATAAAGTTTAAGAAGTGAGATATAAGAAGGATAAATCTCTAATCAATGCTACACTTAAACCAGAATTCATAACGATACATGTGATTTCATATATAAACTAAAAGGATAATTACATGTAATAAAATTAAGACTAAGTAGTGAAAACATACTCTAGAAACTTCTGAAAGCTTCTTAATAACTCCTTAGAGATAATAATGTCCAGACCGATCACAGGACTATTTCCCACTAACCATAAAATTAGTTTTTATATCTATGGGGTTATAATAACATGTATACTCAATTGGATTCTCCCTAAAAACTCTCATGAAAAATTCGAAAGAAGCATACTATGTCCCAGTGAATAAAAATTAATCTAAGTCATCATCTAAATAGGTAATACTTGTTTTCTCACCATTTTCATGGATCACTCTCCAAAAAACACATAGAAGTAAAAAATTATATATCAAAATCACATATATATATATATAAAGGTTCTCTACTTCAACTTCTACACTAGTTTGTCTCTCTAATACACCAATTTCATGCATCTTGTGCTCATCACTTCCATATATAAGTCATCCTTGATGTGAGTTGAGCCTCATCCCTACCTACCTCAGTCTCATGGAGAGACCGATATCTCATATTTTTGTCATTTCACAAACCCATATCATCTTCAAAATCATCACATCTATAACCAATTTTATGCCTAGAATCCAACAAATCTTTTGTATGTTCATTATACCTCAATCCACTATAGCCTATGGACATACACCTATGGGAAGATAGAGCCACCGAGACCAGATACAAGTATGTTCTATACCTCATGTAATTAAAGTTCGTGCATAAATTTATGGTAAACCATTAGACATCGCAGCTCAAGTTGTAATGAACTCTATATCATAAGATATTATAGAATGAGATATGCCTCCTCATAAACATCCAAAGGTTTATGGAGGGTGAGTGATAAGTTAGCCATCGATTTTCTCTCTATCCTAGATGTTGGAGAAAAACACCCTAAAACATTTTATTACTAGTTTCCTTACAAACATGGGTGGGGTAGCACATGAAATCTAAAAAATATAAATAGTATCATACACAAACCAAACTAGGGAAACTAACTATACTTATAATCATCTATCATTATCATCACATGGGACCCTCAGTTACCACTACTAAGGATTAGGTTTCCAGATAAAACACAGGTATCTAATTCATTATAAATTAATTACTCATTAATTTACACACATTAAACATTCCAATATTAACATTGTTGTCTACTTAAACCAAGTTCTAAAGACATTATTAAGTCTCTTGATTGTTCTCAATTATATCACCACAATTAGTATGATATTAAATAATTAATATTCTTTATAGGAATAACACCTCATCCCTTGGATTGATTATTTATTCATTTATATTTCAAAAATTATCTAAGTACTCTAGAGTTTCACCTAATCTACCATGTCAAAACCGTACATACAGTATAGAGAGTCCAATTATGTCAAGAATTGGGAAACAAAAAATAGAAACATCTGACCAATAGGCTATCCAATAAGCATCAAGTAATAAAATCATCAATGAGAAAGACCCACTCTGAAATTTTCGCAACCACCTTGGTGTCCCACACCATTGTGCACAACATCAAACTATCATGCTTTCATAAGAAACAACCATCACCATAGCTCAAGATCGAAACCCATTTCATATCCAAGGATCCCAACCAAATCAAAACAACTATTATTAAAAAGGCCCTGGGATCCCAACCCATTTCTCATCAAGTAAAACCAACCTCATAAGGTTTTCAATAAATCACAACATGGATCTAAAATTCCTATAGCACCCATACTTTTCAAATTAACTCGCTACATAGAGGAAAAGGCACTAAGTCTATAAAACCAAGGCATACAATCCATCCAAAATAATAATAGGATTATACACCCCCAAAGTAATTTATATTTACAAATAAATCATCCTAATTACTATCTTGAATTAATTGGTTCATCATGCATAGGTTTTCACCAACATGCAACTCATAACTTCCCAGTTATCTAAAGCATTGAAACAACTTAAACATACATTTAACATTACTTTCACATTCCATCAAAAATATACAAGAACATATATCAAGTTAACATACCTATTTTTAACCACATCATTATAATTAACCATATTTAATATTTTTATTAAATTTCTAGAAAAAAAAACATTCTATGTGAAAAAAATATCCACAAGACAAAGATAGCAAAATATCTTTGCTAAACACAAGGTATCAATAGGCATAAAAACAAAATAAAATACAAATCCCAACCAAAACATCATTATTACTTTAAATTATATATTCCTAAAATTTTTTGGTTAATTGCACCATTAACCCAAGAATTAAAGCATGATAAAACCACATTGCACTTTGAATAAGACAAAGTTAACAGATCCCTAACCCTAATACAATGATCTTAATATTATCTAAGAAAAAATAGAACACCAAGTGAAAAACATCAATTATCTCTTCCATGGGGAAACCATGATCCATAAAACATCACCATAATTAATTTCCTCTATCATTTATTAATATAAACAACAACAAAATTGAAGATAAAAACCATTATTAGCATGAAAAAATAATAGAAGAAGATAATGGAGCCATCAGAGAGGGAAAAAATCTACCCATGGATCACCATAGTTTAATGTCCCAGAAATTCTGTATATTTTTTATAATTATACAGAATTATTATGAGACTGCGAAAATTTACGGCACGTGATATCGAGGCTCGGAGAGCCCGAAATGATCCGTTGAAAAATATTAAGCATTAAATAGCTCACGAGTGGTTTTCCTACAAAATTTGAATAACTATTAAACGGGTACCCAGATCCGAAATCAAAGGGAACCATTGCATTTAGGATGGAGGTTTTATCCGAGGCAAGACTTAAGTTTTGTCGGCATAGGCCTCCGGTGAGAAAATCTGAAAATAGTATAATCATAAAAAAAAATTATTAAATAAAATTATTATTTTTTTCAAATTATTATAACTCACGAAAGGAGACTCAGATTAAATATCTGAGACCACTACTAAACTCGAGAGGGTATGATTTCTTTAGACAGATCCTAAAATTGGTCGGTGTGGGCCAACAGTGGATGTTAGTTTTTGGCCATAAATAAAATAATTCAGTAACAATTATTTTATTGTTAAATTATATAACTCATAAACGGCAACTTGGATTGGAAATATGAGAGTATCGTTGAGCTTGTGAGGGAGTGTTCCCCTTAGGTAGAGCCTAACCTCAACCAGTATGGGTCGGGGGTGACTATTAATAATTTTTAGAACTTTTTTTAATGTAAGTTCAATAAACATGTGACTGGTGATTTATATCTTTTGAACTGGTGCTCAAATTAAAAATATGGGGGCCCTATTGAATTTGCAACCATAGGATTCACTTAGGCGAAGCTTAACATTGAATAGCAAGGGTTAGGCAAAAAAAGTTAATTTCATATAATTTACAAAAAAAAAATAATAAAATAACTAAAGGTTATTTTATTTTTATTTTTGCAACTGTTGAACAATCAGTGGTGGGACCACAGTGCAACGTCATACCATTTAATGGCTTGACTCTTAAGTTGTGTAACCTCACAGTTGGGAGAAATAATGGGTTGTGTAACCGCACTATTGTGAGAGTTAATAGGTTCACTAATTAAACTAATTAATGAAACTCATTAATTTTGTGATACGTTAATCTCCACCAACCCATCTATTTAATCTGATCTCGGGCTTGGGTTTTGGGGGATCTACGAGCAGAAGCTCCGATGAAGCACCGACAACTTTCCACTCCAATGAAGAATGTGATCAAGTGATGGTCGTTGGGGGAAATGATGGGTGACGGAAAATGTCTATGAACACCTTTGGATGTGGTCACTCCTTCCACTTCAGCAGTGCCTTCCAACAAATTCGAGGTAGGGGGTTTATGATTGATTCTCCCCTTTACCCCATTCTTGAATATTATGAAGAACACGGATCAACCATCGAATAGGTTGTTCCATGTTTTGTTCTTTAATGTGGGAGGATATTGCGGGGTATTATTTATGAGATATTTTTTATTTAAAATACACTTCCCATGTTGTTAGGATAATGTGGAGGGTGTGGGAAAAATGAACAAGGCCCAAACCCTTCGCTGAACTCGGTTGTGGTGTTATTAATCATGGACAACCAAAATATTTTGTGGAAAGGTTGAACAAAGGAATGCATAGTGCAAGAACCTCCTAGGGAGGGCCGTAGGTGCAGACGAGAATAAAAGAAAACCACCAGAACATCACCGATGGCCCATGGAGGCTTCGCCGGCGTGGCGACATCGGTGACCGAGGAAGGCGGTAGCTGGAAATCATCGACCGTGAAATAACAGTGGTGCCTGAAGGCACCGCGGTGGAGAAGGGGGTGGCTGGCCTTCGCCGGCAACATTAAAGCGGAGCGGCGCACTACGGTGGTGCACCGCAGAGGAAGGTCTAGACATCGAGCCACGATAGAGGGCAGACCCGCGGTCTGCGGCTCCTGTGCATGACCAGTTTAGCGGGACGGGCCGGGAGAGGCGGCCCCAACCGGTGCTACTTCCTTGAAGGCCCGAAAAGATTCGGTCATTCGGGAGGGGAGTGGACCCCCCGCGCTCGGCCAGTGGGCCAAGAGATTCTATGGTACGACGGTTTGCAACCATTTGGGTGGGCCGGGACAAACTCACAGTATGGTGGGCCTACCTCGCAGCTAGCAGGCCAACCCCACTGCCCAGTGGGCTGGTTCAGGTCGGTCCGACCATGTCTGACCAAACCCAGAGCCTTTTTGGCCCAGTTTCTCTAAAATATGTGTATCTCCTAAACCAGACATCCATTTGAAAAACCATCAATGGAGATGGATTCCTTTGGACGAGGCTGTCCTCTTGAGATACTCCTTGTGACTTTTGGAAGAAGTTTGAGTTTGGTTGAGTTAGATTGTACCTGAATCCATCCGGACCCTTTCTAATAAAATTCTTATAACTTACAGACTGAGCAGCTGGTTGATGCGCCGACTGTTACATTGTAACTCTTATGAGATGGCGGTCATTTGGGTTACTCTTTTGTGGAACTTCATGGTAGTTAAAGAACAAAATAAATTTGAGGAGCAGATTCTATAGAACTCAAGTGCACCGAGTGCGGGGAATCCTTTGGCTAGATGTCAAATAAAGAGCGACCCTATGTGGATCAGCACCATAGATACCCTGTTTAGATCAACAGAAAAGTGAACCTGTGTGGATCAGCATCATAGAGACCCCTGTGTGGAACAACACCATAGCAAACCTGTGTGGATCAGCATCATAAAGGCCCCGTGTGGATTAGCATCATAGTGACCCTATGTGGATTAGAATTATAGAGACCGTGTGTGGATCAGCACTATAGTGACCCTATGTGGATCAGTAGTGCACAACTCAACATGGATCACCCTTAGAGTGGCCCATCGTGGATCAATGACATACAACCATGTGTGGATCGACACTGGAACAACATCTTCATGTTTCAGTTGTGGAACTTCCTAACATAATAAAATGATATAGCCTAATTCTAATCTTCTTTATTCATGATCTCTGAGTTATATACCTGGTGTGAGGTCTATTTTTATTTGTGCGTTGTGATTGAGACCATGCTTTGTGAATTTTCCTTTGTGGAATTATGAGATACCTTCAGGGGTCTCAGGGTCCCTACGTGGTATTTTTATACTCACACATGCACGGGATTCACCTGCACCTTGTGGTATCTTATGCAGATGACGGACAACTAGACTGAGTCTTCAGGAGTCAAGGATTGATGGTGCTCAGAGGTGATTGACAAGCAGTGTATAGAGTTGATTGGTATACATAGAGAGATACAGTGACGAGATGTACCTACCCTTCAGGTAGAAGCCTTGGTGTATGACCTCAGGAGCTGTTTTCCCTTTTTATTGTACTTTTTTCAGTTGGGCTTGTATTCAGGCCCCTTTACTTTCAATACTCACATTTACAGCCAGTGGTGGTATTTTGTTGAGATTGTGCCTTTCTTATTCCGTTGTGTTTACTTGTGTGCAGTGTTCCCAGTCATTTTGTGTACAGGTTCTTGAGGTAATGTCATCTCGTTTTAGAAATATGCCTTTTGGTGTTAATCGCCAACCCCTAGCATATGGAAGTCGGGCTTAGGGGAGTCACGGCCCGGGCCCTAGGGGATAAGTCATGATAAAGTGGTATAAGAGGGTGGTCAGTTCTACTAGAAGAACTGACAGTATGTGTTTTTAATTGATCAATAATGTTAAGTGTCTTGAGTTAAAGTTTCAGTTCGAGAGTCCAGTGTTGTTGTGGCGGCTGATGTATCCATACACCAGGACCCTGAATTATATTTTCCAACTCAGTACACGAAAACACTAGTTGCATGTGTTTTGAATTTTTTTTTCTCTTGATCTCTTTTGAGTCACCTCACCCGGTATAACTTATTCTCCATGGTTTATCTTGATTCTCTTCCAAGATTATTCCACATAGATAGCCAGCAAGGATTCCAATTTGTGACCATAAGGATGGTCCACAAAGTGATGATGCTTCAATACAAGGACTATTACCCAAGACGGTTCCTTCAGGTAGTGTCCCAGCGATACCACTGCCTATTGGTCAGCATTTACTACCATCACTACCAGTAGAGGACACATATAGGCTCAATGCCTTACACAAGTTTTAGTGACAGATACCCTTTAGGTTCCAAGGTGAGCCCGACTCATAGGCGGCTAAGGGCTATCTTGAGGTGGTGATTGAGTTTCCATATTGTAAGGGCACCAATAGATAATATGGTGGTCTTGGCAGTGATCATTCTATGTGGCTCATCTGGGAAATTTAAGGTTTTAAATTACCCCTATCTTACGATGAGGTGACTTTTCTATGGACAGAGCGTGAGAACCTTCCTAATATAAGGGGTCTCTTTCTATAAAAATCTAAAGGTTATGTGTTCCCAAGATCTTTTATTGGTTCGGAAAGATGACACGTCGGTATCTAAGAATTCTTCAAGGCATACCGACCATTCCAGGTACTTGATGAATACGATATGAACAATGCTTCATGGATCAGACCTTCGAGAGAGATGTGTTTTGGGGCATCTAAGACGGCACTATTCCTCTGTGCATTCCAACTTATGTTAGAGTGATAGAGAGAACCTTTTTGGTTGAATTTTCTTTGTTTGAGCAGATACATTAAGTGAATGTTAGTAGTGTGAAAGTAGGAAACGGATGCCAGTCTCAGAGACTTGGGTGTGTAAAATGTTTTTGGAAGAGGAAGTGATAGGGACAAATGAATCTGTAGGGTAGTATATGTGTAAGAGGAGCTAAGATATCAGCATGAGGTGGTATACATTTCAACATGTTACAACCACCACCCCAAAGTGGTCCCCACCAGTCTTAGAGAGATGGATGACATGTGAAGGGAGTAGCTGCATGCGGTCAGGGAGTGTGACCCAAGGGCACCATGAATGATTCAATGTATGATCTGTGTCTACTACTAGCTGTCGTAATTAATAGACATATGTACTAATCATTCCTTCTTATCGTGAATATTGTTCAAGACCTAGATTTCTAGCTAAACCATTGACTTTACCCTTATGTCAAGAGATACCTATGAAAAGGAGACTCAATAATCACACTTATGCTGATAGTGTGACCTGATCCTTAAGGTGAGAGTTTTGGTTAGAACCTCTTGGTGGTAGCGTTGAGGCCTTACAATGTTAGTTTGGGTATGGATTGATAGTCCACAGTTCCTGCTCAGATTCATTGTTTTAATGAAAAATGATGTGGTATATTTACTGTAAAGACCCGTAAATTTCAAGGAAATTATTTTTCTTAATTTTCTTTGGAATTTCACAAGAATGCAGCTTCTAAAGGCACCTGATTCTGAGGCCCAGTGTTCCCGGAATCATTTTCCAAAGTTTGGCTCGGGTATGTTCAGTGAACGAACGAGCGGGTTTTTCTAACTTTTGAACCGGTGCTCGGAATCGAATTCTGAGGGCACCGATGGAATCTAAGCTCTGGTATTTGCTTAGAAACGCCTCTTCTGGAGTTGCGTTTTCTCGGTTGTGGTTTTTAATTTTTGGGTTTTAAGTTAACAAATAAAATAAAGTTGTGCGACAATTTTATTTTTATTTCACTTAAAGCCGCTTAAAGACCACTTCAAGCTGTTTAAGCTGAGTTGATGCGGATAGGGTGCTATCCAAAAATATCCTACCCTCTTGGTAGGATATTTGTGAGGTGGGGCCCGCACGAGCCCCACCGTTTCTTTTCCCCTAATTAAAGCACCCGTGAAAACCCGTTTTTATGAAAGTCAACTGACGCGTTTTCTTAAATTCTTAACGCACCATTTAATTGGGCGGTTTTATTCGTTGAATTAATTCTATGAATTAATGGGTCGTTACTTATCTCTTTTTCGTTTGTTGGCATGTTAATAAAATAAGACCAACACTTTTTCTCCTTAAGTGTTGTTCGTTGAGAGGATTTGACAAACCTCATGTTCTTCATCCTTCTTCGTGAAGAATGCGAAGAACGCGAAGAACGTGAAGAACGCCGGCCTTCGACGAAGGGCGACGAAGAACGCCGAGCCCTCGGAGATCGACAACGCGACTCCAAGTACAGCGACGCTGACAGTTCTTCTTCCGCGACGTTCTTCCGCGACAATCCAACCCCGCGACAACCTTCGATCAACAATGACAAGGTAGGGGTTGCGCTTCTTTTAAATCTCTTTGTGGGTTATAACAACATCATAGATTTAATTATTATTAATTAAATCTGTTGTTTCTTGATCCTCGGAGATCGTCGACGTGACGCCCTTCCGCGACGACGCGACGCCCTTCCGCGACGCGACGCTCCACTTGTTCTGTGATGGTCAATTCTGCGAAGAACGCGCGTGCGACGACTTGACGAGGTAGGGGTTTTCATTGGTGTTCTTGAATATCTTTTTCCGGCATTCTTCATTGTTTTAAATAATCTCCTGTTATCGGATTAACGGAAGGAGGCCAGACCGCACAAACACGGCCGACCTTCCTCCCTTAGTGATTGTAATTGTTGCGGATGGGAGCGGGGTAACGTGGTGCCGTTGCACCGCGCGGAAAAGAAGAAATTACGGACGGTATGGGACTGTACGAAGAAAAGCGGCGGCGTCGCTCCGTGCCGTTGAAGACGGGAGAGACCGCGGCCGGAGTCAGACTGTGGCGGAGGGACGCGGCACCGTCGTGTCGCGCCAGTCGAACAAGGGACGCAGCTTTGAGCCGCGGCATAGCTGGAAGTAGCGGCCGGAAAACCGGTCGCCGGCAGACAAGAAAGAGCCGTGACCAAAGGGTCCGCGGCGGAGCAGCAGGAGGAGCCCACCGTAGAAGAGCCGCGATGGTTCGGAAAAAGCGGCCGGCTTTGCCAGCCGCCGGTGACCAGAAGGCGGGACCCGAGGGTATCACGTAAGAAATAAAACGGTTGGCCTTAGGCTGACCGGGATCTGGAGAAACCAGGGGTCGAAACCCCCAGTGGTGTCATTTTCGGCGGGCCCCCATGTGGGGGGCCATTTTTGTCAAAGGCGCGGCATAATTCCACGCCGTTAGTGAAATAAAAGGGGGGGGGCGCCCCCCCCCCCCCCCCCACGCAGAGCATATGCGGCTGGCCGCGCCGCCGCACTGGCTGCGCCGCCGGTCGGGCCGGGTCGTTGGGCTGGGTCACTGCCCGGGCCGGGTCGACCCGGTTTGGCAGACCCAGGGCGTACTGGGCCGGGTCGGGCCGGGCCCAGACCCCCTATTTTCAGACTGAGTTGGTTCAAACGCCCATATCTTGTGCTACAGGCCTCCGATCAACGCACCGTTAGTTGTGACACGATCCTTGGAATGAGGCGGTCGTTTCAGTATATCACACTCAAGGTTTCAGAATACTTTGAGTTCGGCCGGGTTGGTTCGTACACGAAACCAACCGGGCCCTCGGAGCAGAAACGCTCATATCTTGAGCTTTGGACGTCCGATTGACATGTCATCGACTTTATTGTTTTCTTCTAAGTGAGACTGATCTTTTGGCATACTCCGCCCGAGGTTTGGACGTAGTTGGAGTATGGTCGGGTTGGTTTTGCCTTAGAAACCAACCGGGCCCCTGGGACGGAAAAGCCAAAAACTCTCAGACCGGGCGTCTGATTGACGCGCCGTCTGCGACGTTGAGTTCCTGTTGACGATACGGAACTTTTGGATACATCAACTCTGGACCATGTGTCAGTTGATGTATCAGCCTCTCGGCTCATGGAGCGGACCCTCCCGAACGAGCTTACTGTGTGCAGGAACCCTAGTGTTGGTTGCGACTTCGACGACGACGACTGTGCATGGATCCTCAGTGGACTGCGACGATGAAGAGTGCTAGTCTTGTATCCTATGTGGGTCCCAGATGTGCTGGTCTTGTATCCTATGTGGGTCCCAGCGTAGATGATTTTGTGCTGGTCTTGTATCCTATCTGGGTCCTAGCATAGATGAATCAATGAAGAGTGCTGGTCTTGTATCCTATGTGGGTCCCAGCTGTGCTGGTCTTGTATCCTATGTGGGTCCCAGCTTAGATGATTCAGTGCTGGTCTTGTATCATATGGGGGTCCCAGCATAGATGAATCAATGAAGAGTGCTTTTCTTGTATCCTATGTGGGTCCCAGCTGTGCGGGTCTTGTATCCTATGTGGGTCCCATCTTAGATGATTCAGTATCTTTATCTGATCATCCATTTCACCTTTTCGACGAAGTATACCTGTGTGAGCTGAATCTTGTTTACTCTCCTTTGTGGATTGTGTTGAACTATCCTGTGTGGATTTACTGTTTACTCTCCTTTGTGGATTGTGTTGAACTATCCTAGGTGGATTTACTATTTACTTTCCATTGTGGATTGTGTTGAGCTATCCAATGTGGATTACTTTTGCTCTGCTTTGTGGATTGTGTTGTGCTATTCTGTGTGAGTATATGTTTTGCTTTCCTGTGTGGATTGGGTTGTTCATGGGCTCGGATGTTGGAGCCGAACAGGAATTGATGACTTGGGTATATGTATTGGCATATACCTAAGCTGTGTCGGTTGTTAATTCGTGATTGTATCTTTCCTTTGTGGTTTATCCTTTGTGGATTTCGGGAGACCTTCGGGGGACTCGGGGTCCCTACTGAGTAGCTTATACTCACCCCTGCACGGGCTATGCCCGCACTTCTTTGTGTTGGTTGCAGACGACAGACAGCGCTGATCGTGGTGGAGGCTTGCGAAGCAGGATGGTACCAGGAGGTGGACCACTGGGCAGGACGTACTCAGAGCGGATGGCTGGACCGAGGAGCTGTGGAGGCTATATGTGCTCGCCCTTCAAGTGGGACTTCCAGAGGACGGCTCGACGCTGCGGCTTTTCTTTTCAGTTGTTGTTTTCCCCTTTCAGTTGTACTTTACAGTTGGGCTTGTATTTCCGGCCCCTTTTTCTTTCAGCATAGCTTGTTACAGTTTTTACTTAGTGTTTACTCTTTCCGCTTTCTTACTCTGTGATGGTTGTTTACTTTACAATGGAAATGTATGCCCTGTTTATCGGGATTTACGCCTTGGTACTAGTCGCCAGCCCCTGGCCTATGGAAGACGGGCTTGGGGTAGTCACGACACGGGCCCCGAGGACGGGTCTTGACAAATTGGTATCATAGGAGTTCGGTTCTACTGCAGACTCTGATCTTTCTTCTATGTTAAGCAATAGTGTTCAACGTATTGGGTGTGGTTATCAGTCCAGGGAGTCCAGTGTTGGTGCGACGGCCGACGTATCCGTACACCAGGACCCTGACTTTTGATTTCCGACTTAATGCACGAAAAAATTAATTGCATGTGTGTTCAAGTATTCTTTATGATTACTTGTGTCAGCTCACCAGGTATACAGTTCTGACCGTGGCACACCTGTTTCTTTTCAGGATGGCCCCACGACGGCAGCCAGCTAGGGTTCCGAGAGTTATACGCGACGACAGCCCGCCGAACGACGAGGACTCGGTACAGGGCCCTTTGACAGCCAAGGCACCGGCGGTACCTATACCCGCCGAGCCACTGATGCTACCAGCCTCAGCCGCTGACGATGCACGTCGCCTTAGTGCACTGCATGAGTTCCAGTGCCAGCGACCGCCCAGGTTCCATGGGGAGACGGACCCGCAGGCTGCTGAGGACTGGCTGGATGTAGTTGTACGGGTTTTCAGATTAGTGAGGACACCAGCAGACCTCATGGTGATCCTCGCAGCGAGACTCCTGCACACGGTAGTAGGAAGATGGTGGAGCTTGATGCTCCAGGTGCACGATGAGACATCTCTCCTCTGGACGGTCTTTGAGAGAATCTTCTGCTCCGATTTTGTCCCAGCCACCCTTCGTGCGGTGCGCATCCAAGAGCTGCTACAACTACGACAGGGAAGCATGACAGTGGCCCAGTACTCGGCGAGATTTACTGATCTCTCGCGCTACTCCACAGATATGGTACAGGACCCATTCTTCTGGGCCCGGACCTTCGAGCAGGGACTGAGGCACGAGATCAGGGCTTCGATTATCTTCCTCAACATTCCGACACAGGCAGAGGTGTTGGAGAGAGCCCTTCTAGTGGAGAGTTTTCTCACCGAGCAGGCTCTAGTGACAGGGCCCTCCGCAGGACGGCCCGTAGCAAGGTCTTCCGCAGCTAGCAGTAGACAGGTGACACAGAGGTCCAAACGGGCCAGACCATTAGTTGGGCAGTCTCAGGATGAAGATTTGGTTGTGTGGGGCACCCGAAGGAGAGCCAGCTACACGAGGGGAAAGCATTGCTACGCATGCAGCGGGTGAGGTCACATGGCTCGAGACTGCCCGATTCGTATTACAGATGAGTAGCAGGTGGTAGAGGGACCTCTCAGACAGAGGTTTGGCCACGGTGGTCCGCAGGGTGCAGGCGGACGAGGCAGAGGAGCTGGCCGAGTAGCAGATGGTGGGCGACACTTTGAGGTGTTTCCACCACCACCACCAAGAGGTCCGCCCCGACCACAGGGAGTTGGTGGACATGCAAGAGCTCAGCTTCAGGAAGCTGAGGCCTTCGATCATGGAGCTCTGAGAGCAGATGGACATGACCGGAACTAGTGGATACGTCCTTTGTACTTCTAGTTCCTTGTTGTTGTTGTGTGGTGTCTTTGTATTATGAGCTGCAATAGTAAAAGACGCTTACCTTTGTGATGTTTTCATTCATGTCCTCTTTTGTGTTGTTACTAAGAGGTTCCATTTTAGACTATTGACTTGACCCTCACTTGTGAGACATCTACTGGAGGAGACCCAGTTACCACACACTGATGTCGACAGTGTGACTCAACCCTTGGAGGCGAGAGTAATGGTTGGATCTTTTGGTAGTAGCGTTGAGGCCTTACGATTTCATATTTGGTGTGGATTAGTAACATCCATGACGGGATTTACTTTATTAGGAAAAGTAAGTTGTTCATCCAGGGGATGAGACCATATTTCTCTTATCGGAAAAGAAGAAATCTTAGCAGTTCTTGTGGGATCGGAGATGGTCCAGGTCATCCAGGAGCGGATGAGTATAGCTCAGAGCCGACAGAAGTCCTATGCTGAAAGGTGGCAGAGGCCACTTGAGTTCGAGGATGGCGACCACGTCTTTATGCGGGTCTCACCTCGACGTGGATTACGGAGGTTTGGACGAAGCGGCGAGTTGTCTCCACGCTTCATCGGTCCCTTCCAGGTCCTCAGCAGGATTGGCAAGGTGTCTTATCGCCTGGATCTACCACCACAGTTGCGTCGGGAGCACGACGTCTTCCATTTATCTCAGTAGAGGAGATACGTGCATGACCCGACACAAATCTTTGACCATGGAGAGCTAGTCTTTGATGATGGGGAGACTTTTGCGGAGGTCCCAGTGGAGATCGAGGATCGATAAGAGCGGGTCCTACGTGGACGATCGATTCCTCTAGTGCGCTTCAGATGGCAGCTCGGGAACTTCCAGGAGAGCACTTGGGAGCGGGAGGCTCAGATTCGTGCTCAGTACCACCTTTGTATCCCTATGTTTGTGGTGAAGCTTTACGGGGACGTAAAGCCCTATGGTGGGAGTAATTTAAAGACCCGTAAATTTCAAGGAAATTTTTTTTCTTAATTTTCCTTGGAATTTTACAAGAACGCAGCTTCTGAAGGCTCCTGATTCCAAGGCCCGGTGTGCCCAGAATCATTTTCCGAAGTTTGGCTCGGGTACGTTCAGTGAACGAACGAGCGGGTTTTTCTAACTTTTGAACCGATGTTCGGAATCGAATTCTGAGGGCACCGATAGAATCGCAGCGCCGGTATTTGCTTAGAAACGCCTCTTCCGGAGTTGCGTTTGCTCAGTTTTGGTTTTTAATTTTTGGGTTTTAAGTTAAGAAATAAAATAAAGTTGTGCGACAATTTTATTTTTATTTCACTTAAAGCCGCTTAAAGAGCACTTCAAACTGTTTAAGCTGAGTTGATGCGGATAGGGTGCTATCCAAAAATATCCTACCCTCTTGGTAGGATATTTGTGAGGTGGGTCCCGCACGAGCCCCACCGTTTCATTTCCCCTAACTAACGTACCCGCGAAAACCCGTTTTTATGAAAGTCAACTGACGCGTTTTCTTAAATTTTTAACGTACCATTTAATTGGGTGATTTTATTCGTTTAATTAATTCTATAAATTAATGGGTCGTTACTTATCTATTTTTCGTTTGTTGGCATGTTAATAAAATAAGACCAACGCTTTTTCTCCTTAAGTGCTGTTCGTTGAGGGGATTTTACAAACCTCAAGTTCTTCATCCTTCTTCACGAAGAACGCGAAGAACGCGAAGAACGCCGGCCTTCGACGAAGGGAGACGAAGAACGCCGAGCCCTCGGAGATCGACGACGTGACACCAAGTACCGTGACGCCGACGGTTCTTCTTCCGCGACGTTCTTCTGTGACAATCCAACCCCGCGACAACCTTCGATCGACAATGACAAGGTAGGGGGTTGCGCTTCTTTTAAATCTCTTTGTGGGTTATAACAACATCACAGATTTAATTATTATTAATTAAATATGTTGTTTCTTGATCCTCGGAGATCGTCGACACGACGCCCTTCCGCGACGACGCGATGCCCTTCCGCGACGCGACGCTCCACTTGTTCTGCGACGGTCAATTCCGTGAAGAACGTTCATGCGACGACTTGACGAGGTAGGGGTTTTCATTGGTGTTCTTGAATATCTTTTTTTGGCATTCTTCATTATTTTAAATAATCACATGTTATCGGATTAACGGAAGGAGTTCGGACCGCACAAAAACGGCCGACCTTCCTCCCTTAGTGATTGTAATTGTTGCGTATGGGAGCGGGGTAATGCGGTGTCGTTGCACCGCACGGAAAAGAAGAAATTATGGTTGGTATGGGACAGGATGAAGAAACGCGGTGCTGTCGTGCCGCGCTATTGAAGACAGGAGAGACCGCGGCTGGAGTCAGGCCGCGGCGGAGGGAGGCGGCACTGTCGTTCCGCGCCAGTCGAACAAGGGCCGTGGCTATGAGCCGCGGCATAGCTGAAAGTAGCGGCCGGAAAACCGGCCGCCGGCGGACAAGCAAGAGCCACGACCGAAGGGTCTGCGGCGGAGCAGTCGGAGGAGCCCGCTGCAGCAGAGCAGCGACGGTTCGGCAAAAGCGGCCGGCTTTTCCGGCCGCCGGTGACCAGACGGTGGGACCCGAGGGTCCCGCATAAGAAATAAAATGGCCGGCCTTAGGCCGACCAGGATCTGGAGAAACTGGGGGTCAAAACCCCCAATGGTGTCATTTTCGGCGGGCCCCCACGTGGGGGGCCGTTTTCATCAAAGGCGCGGCATAATGCCGCGCCGTTAGTGAAATAAAAGCCCCCCCCCCCCCCACGCAGCGCATATGCGGCTGGCCGCACTGCCGCTCTGGCCGCCCCGCCGCGCTGGCCGCGCCGCTGCGCTGGGCCGGGCTTCCGGGTCGGGCCGGGCCGGGCCGGGCCCAGACCCCCTATTTTCGGACTGAGTTGGTTCAAACGCCCATATCTTGGGCTACGGGCCTCCGATCGACGCACCGTCAGTTGCGACACGATCCTTGGAACGAGATGTTCATTTCGGTATATCGCACTCAAGGTTTCGGAATACTTTGAGTTCGGCCGAGTTGGTTCGTACACGAAACAAACCGGGCCCTCGGAGCGGAAATGCTCATATCTTGAGATTCGGACGTCCGATTGATGTGTCGTCGACTTTGTTGTTTTCCTCTAAGTGAGACGGATCTTTTGGAATTCTCCGCCCGAGGTTTGGACGCAGGTGGAGTATGGTTGGGTTGGTTTTGCCTTAGAAACCAACCGGGTCCCTAGGACGGAAAAGCCAAAAACTCTCAGACCGGGTGTTCGATTGACATGTCGTCTGCGACATTGAGTTCCTGTTGACGATACGAAACTTTTGGATACATCAACTCTGGATCTTGTGTCAGTTGTTGTATCAGCCTCTCGGCTCGTGGAGCGGACCCTCCTGAACGAGCTTGCTGTGTGCGGGAACCCTAGTGCTGGCTGCGACTTCGACGACGACGACTGTGCAGAGATCCTCAGTGGACTGCGATGATGAAGAGTGCTGTTCTTGTATCCTATGTGGGTCCCAGCTGTGTTGGTCTTGTATCTTATGTGGGTCCCAGCTTAGATGATTCAGTGCTGGTCTTGTATCCTATGTGGGTCCCAGCATAGATGAATCAATGAAGAGTGCTGGTCTTGTATCCTATGTGGGTCCCAGCTTAGATGATTCAGTGTTGGTCTTGTATCCTATGTGTGTCCCAGCATAGATGAATCAATGAAGAGTGCTGGTCTTGTATCCTATGTGGGCCCCAACTGTGCTGGTCTTGTATCCTATGTGGGTCCCAGCTTAGATGATTCAGTGAAGACAGCTGGTCTTGCATCCTTAGTGGGTCCCAGCTTATATGATTCAGTATCTTTATCTGATCATCCCTTTCACCTTTTCGACAAAGTATACCTGCGTGAGTCAAATCCTATTTACTCTCCTTTGTGAATTGTGTTGAACTATCCTATGTGGATTTACTGTTTACTCTCCTTTGTAGATTGTGTTGAACTATCCTATGTAGATTTACTGTTTACTCTCCTTTGTGGATTGTGTTGAACTATCCTGGGTGGATTTATTGTTTACTTTCCTTTGTGGATTGTGTTGAGCTATCCTATGTCGATTACTTTTTCTCTCCTTCGTGGATTGTGTTGTGCTATTCTGTGTGAGTATATGTTTTTATTTCCTGTGTGGATTGGGTTGTGCTTGGGGTCGGATGTTGGAGCCGAACGGGAATTGATGACTTAGGTATATGTATGGGCATATACCTAAGTAGTGTCGGTTGTTACTTCGTGATTGTATCTTTCCTTTGTGGTTTATCCTTTGTGGATTTCAGGAGACCTTCGGGGGTCTCGGGGTCCCTACTGAGTAGCTTATACTCACCCCTACATGGGCTATGCCCGCACCTCGTTGTGTTGGTTGCAGACGACGGAAAACGCTGATCGTGGTGGAGGCTTGCGGAGCAGGACGGTACCTGTAGGTGGACCACTGGGCGGGACGTACTCGGAGCGGACGGCTGGACCGAGGACGTATGGAGGCTATATGTGCTCGCCCTTCAGGTGGGACTTCCAGAAGACGGCTCGACGCTGCGGGTTTTCTTTTCAGTTGTTGTTTTACCCTTTCAGTTGTACTTTACAGTTGGGCTTGTATTTCCGGCCCCTTTTTCTTTTAGCACAGCTTGTTACAGTTTTTACTTAGTGTTTACTCTTTCTGCTTTCTTACTCTGTGATGTTTGTTTATTCTAAAAAGGAAATGCCTTCCCTGTTTATCGGGATTTACGCCTTGGTGCTAGTCGCCAACCCCTAGACTATGGAAGGCGGGCTTGGGGTAGTCATGACACGGGCCCCGAGGACGGATAGTGACATCTACAGCATTGGAATGAGGTTTTCCTTAGTCAGTGAAAAAGGAAACCCAGGCAGCACAGGATAAACTCATGTATAGAAGGGTGTAGTCGATCACTCTTGAGTTGGACAGCCGTACCCTTGTGGCAGTAAGATATTAGTGTTTTCAGTTCCCAATAGTAGTGGTAGATTGTGGGATCATCCTTTCTAAATATGTTTCTAGGATTACCTCCCCACTGGGACAGAGACTTCTGCATTTTCTTGTACCCAAGGACGACATAAATATCTACAACTGCATATCATATGTCTCCCATGGAGCTTCGAGTGCTAAAAGTATAGTTGAAAGACTCGTAGAGGAAGTCCATAGTAAGACCCAGTGTTTGAGGTTATGTGTGGATTACCAGAAATTTAACTATGTGGTCATGGATAATGAGTACCCACTACCAAAGGGTCGATGGAACACCAATCAGTTAAAAGGGGTAGCCTTTCACGTAGATGGAAAGGTGTTCAAAGTAATTTCAATAGTCAAGACAATGGATATGGAAGGAGTTCCACTAGGAATGTGACTTTGAGATAGTCTATACTTTTGGGAAGAGGGACATGGTGGCAGCCATGCTCAGTAGGAGGTCTGTTCTGTAGTTACTGAGTGAGGCGACAGATCAGTTAGCCACATTGTATATATCCTTCATGGATAGTGATGGAGAAGCTTACCTCCAGTCTATGATTGTCACTCCCCACTCCTTCAGTGAGATTGGGAGGCACAGCTTGGGGACGTGGACTGCGAGACATGATGTGCCCAAATATCATCAGGGCAGGATCCTAAAGTATTTTCTGAAGGTGGGGAGAACATCATCCTCTTTAGTGGACACACCATGGTACCAGTGATGCTATGATAAGAGGTTTTGAGGGAGTTCCACACATCCCCTTCGGCGGTACATCCAAATGTGGCGAAGATTTACCAGGATCTCTGGTGTCAATACCGGTGGCCAGGGATAATGAAAGCAGTGGTAGAGTTTGTTTCAAAATGCCTCACTTTTCAGAAAGTAAATTCCAAGAATCAAGTTCCAATAAGCTAAGCACAACCACTTGAGGTGCCGGAATGGAAGTGGGAAGGTATCTCCATGGACTTAATGACAAGGAAACCATGTATGTCTAGGGGCACAATTCCATCTTGGTGATCATTGACCGACTCACCAAGATGGCCTACTTCATACCCATCAAAGAGTAGGGATCATTCGAAGGATGGGACGTCTCTACATATAGGGGATTGTATGGCTACACGGGGTTCCATAGATGATAATCTTGAATTGAGATACTCATTTTACATCCCACTTGAGGAATGGATTGTATGATGCATTTAGAAATGAGCTACGCTTGACCGCCACCTTTCACCCTCAGACAGATGGTCTGACAGAGCAGACCATACAAACTATGGATGACATGCTTCGTGCCTATGTCCTGGATTTTGGTCATAGTTGGGAGGATCACCTACCACTGGTGGAGTTCACATACAACAACAATTATCACTCCACCATTGTCATGACACCATTTGAGGCCTTGTAATAACAACCATGAAGATCACCTCTATGCTGGAAAAACCTAGGGAAGTCAGCGCTTATGCGTCCAGATTTAGTACGGGCTACCACTAATAAGGTGAAGATCATCCAGGAGAGGATGAAGACCACACAGAGCATTCAGAATTCTTATGTTGACAAGAGACTGAGACCCTTAAAGTTCGAGGAGGGAGACCATTTATTCCTCTGGGTATCACCCCGATGAGGGTTGCATAGATTTTTTCAGGGCGGCAAGCTATCTACGAGGTTCATCGGACCTTTCCATATTCTCAATAGAGTTTGTGAGGTGGATTATTACCTAGATCTTCCCCCACAGATGCACCAGGTGGATAATGTTTTCCATGTGATGCAACTGAGAAGATGTGTGCATGATCCATTGCATGTTATCGACTAGGTCGGGTTGGAATTTGATGATGGGGCAACTTTTAAAGAGTTCCTAGTGGAGATAGAGGATCGACTGGAGAAAGTCCTTCATGGATGGTCGATCTCTCTGGTGCGAGTTCGGTGGTAGCATGGGAACCTCCAGAAGAGAACATGGGAGTAGGAGGCTCAGATTTGTGTTCAGTACCCTCATTTGATTGATTTTCCTTTGTTTTGGATTTTGGGGAAGTAAATCCCTAAGGTGGGGAGAATGTAATGTCTTGAAAATTCTGTATAATTTTTTTTATTATATAGAATTATTATTAGACTACAAAAATTGAAGGAACAAGATTCTAAGGCCTGGAGTGCCCAGAATGATCCGTCGGAAAATGTTAAACTTTAAAAAACACATGAGCGGTTTCCTAAAAAAGTGTAATAACTATTAAACAGATGCCTATATCAGAAATATGATGGCACTGCTGCGTCTAAAATGTCAAGTTTACCCTAGGCGCAACTTATGATTAGTCATTTCTGGCCTCCGGTGAGAAAACCCAAAAATGGAATAACCGTTAGTAAAATTATTAAATAAAATTATTTTATTTTTCAAATGCTTATAACTCACGAATGGAGACTCAGATTAAAAACATGAGACCACCGATAAACTTTTGAGGGTATTCATTCCATAGATAGATCCTAACATTGGCCAGCACAGGACAACAGTGGAATTTTGTTTTTGGTTGTAAATAAAATAATTAAGTAAAAATTATTTTATTGTTAAATTATATAACTCCTAAATGGTAACTCGGATTGGAAATATGAGAGCATAGTTGATCTCGTGAGGGCGTGTTACCCATAGGTAGAGCCTAACCTTGACCAAGCTGGGATGAGGGTGGCTATTAATAATTTTTTGAACTTTTTTAAGGTTCGTTCTGTAAACACGAGATCAATGATTTCTATCTTTCGAACTAGTGCTCGGATTAAAAATCTGAGGGCACCATTGAATTCATAGCACCGAGATTCACTTAGGCAAAGCTTAACATTGACTGGAAAGGGTTGGGTGAAAAATTTGATTTCATGAACTTTACAAAAAAAGTAACTAAAGGTTATTTTATTTTTCTTTTTTCAATTTATGGACAAATGGTGGTGGGACTGCAGTGCAACATCATACCATTTAATGGCTTGAATCATAAGTTGTGTAACCGCACCGTTGTGAGAAATAAAGGGTTGTGTAACCGCACCATTGTGAGAGCTAAGAGGTTCATTAATTAAACTCATTAATTAACCTCATTAACTGTGTGATGTGTTAATCTTCACCATCCCATCTATTTAATCTAAGAACGAGCATGGGTTTTTGGGGAGCAACAAGTGGAAGCTCTGACGAAGCACTGATGACTATCCACTTTGATAAAGAATGTGATCAAGTGATGGTCATTGGGGGAAATGAAGGGTGATGGTGAATGCCGAAGAACACCTTCGGATGTGGAAACTCTTTCCTCTTCTGCAATGCCTTTCAAAAAACTCGTGGTAGGGGGTTTATGCTTGATTTCTACCATTTCCCCATTCTTTAATATTATAAAGATCATGGATCAACCATCCAATAGGTCGTTCTGTGTTTCGTTTTTTAATGCAGGAGGATATTACGGGATATTAATTATGGGATATTACATATTTAAAATATACGTCCCATGTTGTTATACTATTGCGGAGGGGGTGGGCCAAATGAACGCGGCTTGAACCCTTCGCCGAACTCGATTGTGGTGGAATTCTTCTTGGACAACTGGAATATTTGGCAGCAATGTGGAACAAAGGGTCGCACAGCACAGGTACCTCCCCGAGAGGGCTGTAGGCATGGACGAGAATAAAATTGGGCCACCTGAACATCACTGATGGCATGTAGAGGCTTCGCTAGCACGGCGGATGGAAACCACCGGCCGTGAAAGAACGGTGGCACCCGAAGGCACCGCAATGGAAAATGGGGCATCCGGACTCCTCCGATCTTGTTAAAGTCGATCGGTGCACTGTGGTGGCATGCCACGGAGGAAGGCCACAGAATCGAGCCGCATAGGAAGGCTATGGCATCAAGATGCAATGGAGGGCCGACCCGCAAGTCCCACGTGTGTCCAGTCTAGCAGGACCGGTAGGGAGAAGTGGTGCCAACTGGTGCCACTTCCTTGAAGGCTCTAATGTATTAGGCCATTTGGGAGGGGAGAGGACCCCCAACGCTCAGCCAGCGGGCCGAGCGATTCTGCGGCCCGACGGGCCTACCCCGCGGTCGGCGGGCCTACCCCACGGCCAGTGGGCTAACCCTACAGCTAGGGGGCCAAGCCCGTGGCCCAGTGGTCCAGACCAAGCCCATCCAAACCAGGCTGCACCTATCCCCTTTGGGTCGAGTCAGGTCAGTATGATCGGGTCAGACCGGACCCGGACCCTTTTTTCGAGTTACACTTAAATGGGCATATCTCTTAAACCAAATTTCTATTTGACGAACCATCTATGGAATTGGATCCCTTAGGACGAGGCAATCCTTTTTAGATACACCATGTGACTTTTGGAGAAATTTGGAGTTTGCTTGGTTTGGATCGTACTCGAATCCAACTGGGCCCTCAGCACTAAAAAGCCTATAACTTACAGACCAGGCGTCTGATTAATGCATTGTATGTTGTGTTGGAACCTTTATGACATGGAGGTTCTTTGGGTTTAAATTTTTTGGAACTTAGTTGAAGTTGAGGCATGACTGAAATATTGAGGAGAATATTATACAGAACTCAAGCGCGCCGAGTGCAGGGAATCATGTGGCTAGAAGTCAAATGAAGAGAGACCCTTTGTGGATCAGCACCATAGGGACCCTGTGTGGATCAACACCAGAGAGACCCTGTGTGGATCAGCACCATAGTGACCATGTGTGGATTAGCACCATAGAGACCCTCTGTGGATCAACATCATAGCGACCCTGTGTGGATCAGCATCATAGGGCCAGTGTGTGGATAAGCATCATAACAACCCTATGTGGATCAGCATCATAGTGACCTTGTGTGGAATATAATCATTGTGGTCCTGTGTGGATTAGCATCATAGAGACCCTATGTGAATCAGCATCCTATTGACCCTGTGTGGATCAGTAGTGCCTGACCAGATGAGGACCAGCCTTAGAGATGCCTACCGTGGATCAAAGACATACGACCCTGTGTAAATGAACAATGGAACAACTTTTCATAGTTCAGTTGTGGAACATCCTAACGGAATTAAATGACATAGAATAAGTATAATCATCTTTATTTCTGATCTCTGAGTTGTATGCCTAGTGTGCGTTGTCTTTTTCTTTGTGCTTTGTGATTGAGACCATCCTTTGTGGATTTTTCTTTGTAGAATTTTGAGAGACCTTAGAGGGTCTCAGGGTCCCTATTGGGTATTGTTATACTCACCCTAGGATGGGCTTCACCCTCACCTTGTTTTGTCTTGGGCAGATGATGGACAACTAGACTGAGCCTTGAGGATTCAGGGCTTGACAGTACTTAGAGGTGATTGAGAGATGATGTACAGAGTTGACCGGTAGACGTGGAGAGTTGCGCTGACGAGATATACCTACCATTCAGGTAAGAGCCTAGGCGGACGACCTCAAGGGATGTTTTCCCATTTTTCTGTACTTCCTTTTCAGTTGGGCTTGTATTCAGGCCCCTTTACTTTAAGTACTCACTTTTATACTTAGTGGTGGTTTTTAGTTGTGATTGTGCTTTTCTTATTCCATTGTGTTTACTTTTATGCAGTTTTTCCTATCTGTGTGTGTACTGGTTTTTGAGGCAATGCCTTCCTTTTTTAGGGATATGCCTTTCTGATGATAGTCACCAACCCATAACCTATGGAAGCTGGGCTTGGGGTAGTCATGGCATGGGCCCTAGGGGATGGGTTGGGACACATATATTGGTCTCTAGACGAATAGGTCCTGGTCCACTATAAAAAAGATGAAAATACTCTAAAATGAACCTATATTTCAAAATATTCATTAAATAAGTTTGAAGAGGGTTGGGTTTTATGGGGGGTCAAGAATTTTACAGAAAAATAGGAATTATAATATCATGTTATAGCACACGTCATTATTCTGTAATTTGTTTGTGTGAAATAGATTCCATGGAGTATGTTAAGAGATCACATTGTAGCACACCTGGTCAAATTAATATATGATATCCATCAAACAATCAAAAATGAGATTCTATAAACTTGGAACAGAGACCACGTCATAATGGAACCACCATGCCACAAGATTCTAACACCAAAGAAGATGTTCACATCGCAATCGGGCTCTATGATGTAATGACCCCAAAATCGATAAAACAACCAAAACATATCCACTTCATCCTCCATAATATAGAGTAACCCTAACATTTAAATCATACCTAAATTGGAAGACCCATCAAAACCTCTCCTCCTGATCCTTGACAACGAAAACCTACCCCTCATGTCGCAGTGATACCGAACTACTAAAACCTCTCTACCTGAGAATCCATACAATAACTCTCTATCTACACTATTGCTTCATCTCTAAACTTGAATCAATGACTTAGAACATTCCTGCATGTTTTAAGATAACTCTTATTCCACAACCAAAGGCTCCATTCTATAGAAACACCCTATATTTGAAATTTTAGCTCAACTACTATTTAACACTTTCATCTTTCTCTCGAACACCTCATACCACCTGAAATGAAAAGGAAGGTCTCTAAAAAATAAATCCCTAAGATAAAATGTACTTTATTGATGTATAAGTTCATTATCATGAAAAAATGTTCAATCATATAATAACATATTATATCTAAAATCACATAAGTACCCACCAAATTCAAAAATTAAAGTCTAAATACAATTTTTACATTTTAGAGGACCAATTTCTGTTAAAAGTTTGTAATTTACAAGTGATTAGATGATTTTAACATAAAAGTAAAATTTAATATATTTATTTGTTTTATCACCATTTAGCTTGTGGATTCCACTTTGGACCTCAAAGTTCATCGAGGAGTGTTTTATAATCTATAATTTATTATACCACCATTTTTAAATATGAAAATGAAATTTGTAAAAAATGTGAAAAATGTCCGTTTTATAAAAATATTTCAAAAAGAAAAGAAATTCCTCAAAGGCCAATTAGATATTTTTTTAAAAAATAATTTTGGGGAACATATTTTATTGTATATTTCTTAATATCATTTAGAAATTTTTATATCCTATTTGTAGTAGATTATGTTTTAAAATCGGT